>OZ037781.1:5858266-5865766 GCA_964035525.1 Porites cylindrica | reverse complement strand
TGATAGGTCTCGGAAGAAAAAGTCAAATTTCGCGGGATTTTTAGGGACAAATTCGCGGAAAAATCGGCCAATTTCGCGGGAGTTTCGGGGCAAACTTCACCGAAAAACAATCGGTAAAAAACGGCCGATTTTGTGGTTATTTTCAAGGCAAATTTCGCTAGAAATCGATCGGTTTTGCGCTGATCAGACCAGCCTTTTTAACGTTTTTCTAACAGAGGTCATCATTTGCTCTTTCAACAACAATACGCTCCAGAAAGAGGGGGGTGAATAGGGGTATGCAAATCCGCCGATCCGTGGTATTTTTAGGCCCGATCCGTCGATCCGACTTAATTTTTGTTCAAATCCGAATCCGTGTTACTGAAAAAATTTTTCGTGGCATATAGAAAGTAGCGTTGTAGCATGAAAAAATAAATTACTTAATATAGTTGTTCTGTAATCGCAACATATGCGGGACTTCATGTTTAAGCTTATAATGTTTCTTCCAACAATACAGATTTGACTAATCAAATAGTCTGCAAGCTTGCAAAATGAAAGTATCTGGTATTGCGTAAAAGATTTTTCAATAAATTTACCTACTGACATCACTTTGGACATGCTTCTAGTCGAGCCGCAAAATTCTGAAGAGGCGGAACTCAACGTCATGGTAATTTGCTTACCAGTAAGTATTTTCCATGGTTCATCTTGGAAGTCTTGAGACCATAATCTTTTTCACATAAACATGTTCCCACTTGGCAACAGACGGGTAAATGGGTTAGCCACGGCAGACTCCATTTGTTTTCCGGTGCAGATATAGAGTTTCATTTACTCGTAGTTTGTTTTGTACTCAATGATCGTCAATGATACTCGGGAGCCTCTGTTCAACTTTATAGCGATGCTTTCCCCTAGCCCCAGCTCTTTTGCAGTTTCGTGCAGCCCAGCAAAAGTACTGCAACATTACATCGGTAAAACAACTAATTTGACGATTTTCAAGAAGATATTTGTCTGTAGCTGCCGTTAGCGGGAAAACGTAGAAGCATTTGTATGAAAACTAAAAGTAAGACTTCTCGCTTCTCAGCGAACCGACGCCCTTCAAACTTAATTGGTTAACTGTTTTACTTGTACCTTTAGTTTTTAAATCATAGAAATTTCAGAATGTCAACTTTCCTCAAGTTATAGAGCATCAAAATCCCTACTTTTACCATACATTTATTGTAAATTTTGGCGTGTTTGCCCTCAAAGATGGCGACAGAAACCGTGAAAAGGTCTATTAAGTTAACTATCAAGACAAGCAAACTAGCTGAAATAGCTTCAAAGAACATAATTTATATCAGTTCATGTATAAACCTACCAAACGTGCTCGCGTAGCTTCGCCAGACTTCCCCACTTACTGGAATCGACGCAGCATCGAAACTTATTTTTTTGAATAAAGTCATCGCCTTTGGCACCTTCGTGGTAGAAAAAGGATACACCCTCGATAGTTCTAGTTTCCATTTTGCAATTTAGACAATTTACACAAACGCATTCACAGATCTTGCCAGGTCACTTTGTAAGTACCGCCATTACCTGAACCATGTATCACCATGCAGGAACCTAGCCTGTTCCAGGCGTTCAGATAGTAGAACGCGGGAGAAAAATTCACGAAGAAAAAAAAAACGAGGAGGGCTAGAGACTAGAGGTGTACAACTTAACTCGCTCCCCCACTTACCGCCGCGCTCTACTATCTGAACGCCTGGAACAGGCTATTGAGCAGGAACCATGCACAAGGTTGCCTGACGTCATTTCCGTCACGCTGTCTATACTAGAATACATGTATATGGGTCGGGTCACGAGCAAGTCTCTTCCGGAAACCTGGGAAGTGGAACGTTAGCCGACAAAACACCTGCACATTGTCCAAGGCCGACCGAAAATTGATGATCCGATCCACAATCCGAACTTCTAGACTAACAAAATCCGGAAACCGGGCCAAAACTTTCAGCTGACACGCGATCCATGGTATTTTTCAAATCCGCGAATCCGCTCGATTTATCGCCGAAATCCACAATCCGTGAGCTTTTTAAGGCCAAATCCGCCGATCCGCGGACCTATTCACCCCCCTCCAGAAATGAACCAATGGCAAAGCCTTTAACATCATAGCTAGTGCCCAGTTTTTCGCAACATAATCTGTTGGCACGTTTCAGTGACGAAGTTCCAAGATAAATTTGCAAGTTTACGGCAAGTAAATAGCCCCTATAGCTGAAATAAGTTTCAAATATGTTGTACAGACATGTATTTGATAAGATTTCTACCGAATTTTGCGGTATTTTTCGTGTTTTTGTGAATTTCGCGGCTCCGCGACCGCGCAAAGAATCAGAAGCCCTGTCTTAGATTTCCGACAAAAATAGCAGTAGAGCGTGACTGAAACGTAACTTTGGAATGAACTTTAAAGGTGCGATAAAATATACTTTCCACGTTCTGTTTCAGCTTGCAATTTCTGTACTGAAATAAATCTCTTCATGTGTGCTTCCTTTGGAGTTTTTTCCCTTAATTTTGAAGGGTTCAAATTGTCCCCTTGGCCGTTTTTTAAAGGGACAATTCCAATTGCAATGCGGGATTGGCGCAATGGCGCGGCCTGGCTCAAACCCTGCATTTGTGGCCGCCATGTTTGCTCCCAAACATAGGAAGCCCAAAAACGAAAAATTGACTTGTTCCTATGCCTCCTCGGTTTCATACGGGAACCTTCAAATCCCTTCTCTCCACTCCCTTAGTAAATTTTAGTGCCTTTGTATAGTTAGCGATACCGAGTTCACTTAATTTTAGCGACAACGACTTCATAGTTAGCGACAACGAATTAAGTTTAGCGCCTTGATAGTTAGCGACAACGAAAAATTTAATGTTAGCGACAACAACTTCAAGTTAGCGACAACGAAATAAAATTTAGCGACAACGACTTCAGGTTAGCGACAACGAAATAAAATTTAGCGACAACGACTTCAAGATAGCGACAACGAATTTGAATTTAGCGACAACGAATTCAAGATAGCGACAACGAATTTAAGTTTTGCGACAACGAATTCAAAATAGCGACAACGAATTTAAGTTTAGCGAATTTTGAAACGTTCGGACAACCATAGTAAAAGCATCGATCATTTAAATGCAACATGGATTCTGTCGCCTCATGATCTTATTTAGAATTAATGTTATCGCAAACACAGAAGAATAAGCATAGATATTGTTTCTTAAATATTATTATTTTCATTCAAAACCCATTTGTTTATCCTTCCAAAAACTTGACGTAACACTTGCTGGATTGTGAATCCGTTCACGCAGCAAAATCGGCTAAGTACATGGTTAAATCCAAAACAAAATCCTTCTCGAATCTGGGTACATTTTCCAATTTTTTTAAAACTGAACGTTCAATCTATAATTTTCTCAAAATTCCCGCATGAAATTGAAGCGGCAGTTATTTGTTTTTCTATGGAGCGTGGGCGCAGAAAGAGTCAGCAAAATTCCAGAATATGCGTGCGTGCACAGATAAAACTGGTTTATCCAGTGTAAAACTTGTCTGACTCATCCAAAAAGCTGGATGATCGGCAGATCAAAGGAACTTGAAGATGTCGGCAGAGTCGCTTCCTCTTTCCCGACTTATCTAGGAAAGATCGAAGCAACTCTGCTAGCAGGGTAGAGAGTATGTAAACATGGGTTGTGACGTCAAGATGTCTTGCTTTTCGCGCGCTAATCACGCACGCACGAATTTGAAAAAGGTGTTGAGTTGAAAAACTCGTCAAGTTGACTTTATTTACCCATTTCCTCGTCGGCTGAAACTTGGAAAATCTTACAAAAATGCAGTGTCAATTTTTTTTTCGCTTGAGCTGAAATTTTAAGCGAAAAAACCCCGTATTTTGGACAAGTAGCTTTTTGATGTAACGTATATAAAGGTATCCTTAGCTGCTGGAAAGCCGCTGAAAAACGGTACCGTATATTCGTAAATATATCACCTTCCCGCCGATTTGCGCCATTTCGTTACTGTCCCATTTCGTTAGTCAAACTTCCTTTTTTGCGTGCCTTTTAGTGTTTCAATGGCTGTTTTTGGGCAGCTGGGTGATGAAAAATCACACGTAAGAGAGAAGATAACTTTTTTATTCAATAACGATGTGCTAAGCGATGTCACCTTCGTCATAAGATCGTCATGCGGCGAAAACGATGCAAAAAGATCCAAGATGGTGATTCCGGCACACAAGTTTTTGTTGTCAATCTACAGTCCTGTTTTTTACGCCATGTTCTGTGGAGAAATGGCCGAGAAGTCGGACACTATTGATCTACCCGACTGTGAATATGAGGGAATGTTGGAAATGTTGCGATACATGTACAGCAACGAGGTGGAGTTGAACGAAAGAAATGTGTTGCAAGTGTTATATGTGGCCAAGAAGTATATCCTGCCCTCGCTTGCCGAAAAATGCGTCGTATTCTTAATGAGGAATTTAGATCTTGCCAACGTACTCTGTGTTTTGTCTCACGCTCAAAAGTATGACGAGAAGAATCTTGTGGATCGCTGCTGGGAAATGATTGAAAGCAAAACTGAAGAAGTTGTAAAGTTGGAAGAATTCGCTGCAATTGACAGGTCTTTGCTCGAAGCCATAGTCAAGAGGGCCACATTGACAATCTCAGAGGTAGAGCTCTTCAGAGCTGTTGATTTGTGGGCCACAGAAGAATGTGAAAGGCAAGGAGTTCCCGCAAGTGGTAAGGTTAAGCGAAGAATTCTTGGAGAGCAAATTGTAAAAAACATACATTTTCCAGTAATGGAGGAGAAAGATTTTACAAGCACTGTGATTGACTCAAATATCCTTACTGAGACAGAAGTAAAAGAATTGATGAAGAATTTCAATGGCACGTTATCGAAATCTGCAGGTTTTCCTGAAGACAGGCGAGAAGGTTTTAGCTGGTCATGCTGCAGATTTACATGGTTTTGGCCCTGCTATTGTGATCCAGAAGACGCGTGGTTTGATGAAAGAGATCCCCCATCTCTTGATGCCATTGTTCTGCAGGTAGACAAGGATATTATGCTTCATGGGATTCGATTTCTTGGTTGTCTACATAACAAGGACCATCTGATTTCTTTAAAAATTATGGATGTAGAAAATCATACAAAATTGGTTGCTTTAAAAGATGAGTCTTTTTCTTCTGTCCCATTGCCATGCAGAGAAGAAGAAGTTGATGTTTACGATGTCATTTTTGATCCAGTTTTTTTGAGGAAGAATGCAAACTATGTTGTAAGAAGTTTAAGGCATGGACCAGGCACTTGCATGGGGCTTGATGGGGTTAACACCATGCAAAGTCTTGGTGTGACTTTCAGCTTTAAAGGCTATAGGTCAAAGAGCAGGCAGAATGTTTCAGCTGTTCGGTTTGGTCAGTTTGCTTGCTTCTTTTTTAAGCCATTATAAAAATAATTTGAATTTTTATATAAGGCTTGATAGTGGAAAGGCCTGTAGGAAAACTTTCTTCAACACTTGTTCAACCAAACGTTAAGTTTATAGGCAAGAGAGGGCAACCTGCCAAGTCACCTGAAAGAAGTGATCGATCATCAGAAATAAATTGATCATTGGAAAAAATCTCTCTGAAAGAGCTTTATTCAGTCAGGGTACATGCAAAGCAAATGTTTTGAGTTTTTCGACTACTGATCTCAAAAAGTGTGTGTTTTGAGCTTTCAGGTGATCAAATTATCTTTCTTCTTTAATTATGAGATGGTTGAAAGACCATACACAAGTGCTTGATATGTTCATTTGCCTACCAAAAAAAATCTTTTTCGTTTTTTGCAATAACTGATGGAACATTCTACATATTTGATTATCGCCTTACTTAAAGTTTTTGTTCAATGATCAATTTATTAGACTTGATGATCAGCTCACCACTACCTGAAAGTCATTTCACCTGAGGTTATGTTGTGTGGAATTTTATCAGGTTTCATACACAGAAATAGAGTTGAATAATTAAGCAGTATTTGTAATGTTTAAGCCAAGATGCAACAAAACAAGCAGGAAAATATGTAATATATCTTGTTTTTTAAACTATGATGCGATAAAGAAAGAGCACAGTATAAATGCAGAATACATGTCGTTTTTACAGCAAGTAGCCTTAAAGTGTGACCTCCTTTTAATTAACTCACATTCTTCCATGCAGATTTTCACCAATCAGAGGTCGAGGACAGTCTCCAGCTGGCTTCTGATTGGATCAATCGGCACCAAAGAATGTGAATAAATCAAAAGCGGTCACACTTTCAGGCTCCTTGCTGTAAGCTAAGATGAGGTGAAACAACTGCGATAGATGTATAATCCAGTGTCAGGATGTTATTGGGCTTGATAAGATTTTGAGCGACTTTAGTATTAGTATCAGGAGACATAACTTTCGGGCAACTTGATAGTAAACCCAGGAGAGAGACATTGGTATTTGGCAGTTAGAGTATCCAAGAACCAAACAGTTTACGTTTGCACAACCCTTGTTGAATATCATGTGAAGTGCTGATGCTGGTCCGATGTTTTATAGCACTGTTTGAACAGTCTTGCAGAACACTGTTTTACTTAGAACTTCTCTTTGAATCATTCAGTGATTATTTATGGGCAAATGCTCCTAATTGTTTAGGTAAGCCTTATTTAATAATGTACTAGAAATTGTTCATTTACTAGTAGAAAAGTCAAGCAACCAGAACTGATGCTAGAAAAAATGTTTCTGTTGTGTGATGGCCACTGCCCACATTCTTTGCAATGCGTTCTGAAAATATTGTCTGATTTTGTGGCCTTTTACCATAGAAACCTCAAACAAAGGAGACTTTCTCTGATTAAATATTTCTTTTTATAAATAAAAAAAGATTTTTAGATTACAGTGTATAGTCATTGCCGGTTCTCTGAAAACTTGTGCTGAATACCTTTTTTAATTTTTGGCAATAAATGTTTAATTTTTCTAGTATTTTAATCACTCTAAAGTGGCAATCATACTTACCTATAATTGCAATTAATGCCGTGTCCATTTATGTATACAGCAAAACGTGATTCATATTATTGCAAAGAGCCTTGGACCCTTGCGGGGACCAATTTTGCCTTGGTTTCATATGAGAAATTTAGGCCCGCTTTCCAAGATGAAAAAAGGGCAAAGATCCTGGGGACAAGTTCTGGTACGAAATTCGAGAAAGAAAGCAAGAAGGCGAAACACCAAACTTATAACTTTCGCGCCTGTTATAGCTTTAGTAACTCTTAAAATTGTATCACTGCAGTTGAATGGGATGCTTATGATGTGGAAAATACAACAGGCAATGCAAGACGATGCAATCCAGGTCGCCATTATTCATCAAGGTAACCGGGCTGAAATGTTCATATCGGAAAATTTTCAGCCCGCTTACCGCGATGCCGGTTAGAAAAACCGAGATCTCGGGAACCGAGCAAGCCCGCCCTCTCATACGAACACATCGAAAATTTCACAAAGGATTTTGAGGCACGGCGAGATCTCTGAAACCGGGCTCATGTGAAGAGGCGCTAAGTAAAGGGGTGGCCGAAA
>OZ037781.1:5828266-5850766 GCA_964035525.1 Porites cylindrica | reverse complement strand
GTGAACTCCTGTGCCAGTCACGCCACAGGAGGTCTGTACCATTATTTAAAGGGCGATTTTTGGTGTTCTAATAACACAGGTATAAAAATAAAACCAATTATAATGGCTATATAGTTTTAGTGGTAATCAACGAAACGTATCTCTTATTAAATATTTTCATTTGCGACAGTACGTGAATTACAAACCTAACGAAAACGTTCGGAATTAATTTGTTTGTTCAGTCTTATTTGGATATTTCCTCTTTTTAATTTTGCTCATAAGATTCTTCAGCTGGAAGTATAGAAAAGACTAGAGTAGCCAAAAAACGCATTCTTCAACTTACAGTTCCTCGATTATTTTTGGACTGGTTTTCGGCCATAGTCAATAAGCATGCGAATGGCTAAAATTGATTTGTGCAACATGAAGTGTATATTTTCGGGCTAATTGGATGTAATGAAGCAGCTTGTTTTTCGGGCATGCGCATAGGCCTTTTTTGCGGATCTCTTTTGATCTTTCTCTCTCGCTCTCTTTTTGGTCTTTTACCTTTCTTTTTATAGCCATATTTGTCGCCCACTCTATCGTCTTTCTTTCTCATGGTTTTCTAGGAGAGAAACAATTAATCTGCAAAGAGCAGCACGTAGGCGAATAGCGAAATTGGCAGTGTTTCAAAATATTACTTGGTTTATTGTGCGTAATTCTGTCAGGATTGGTCAGAATTTTCAAAACGAGGTTTCGCAGGAGGGCGATCCTTGCTGATGTTGCTGCTTTCCAAATTAATGGCTTAAACTGAATCTAACTGAGTCCAGGAATGAAAATATGCATCAGTCTTTCAAAATGGCCACTAAAACGACCAAAGCGATAATCACTAAGACCTTTTGTTACTGTTTGTTACGTTCTTATAAGTGCTTTACAGCGCGTTACAAACAGCATAACAGATACGGTTCTGGAACTATTGTAATTTCTTGCTAAGATATTAAGCACGCAAATGTCGTAAAGAGATTACCATAGGATTAAATTTTAAAAACGCAAGTTCTTTCGAAATTATGTAATTTGTGACATTTTAATTGAATGTTTATTTAGTAAAGGTGACAGATTCGTGTTTGCATTTTCCCACATTGTGATTTTCAATTATTAGTTAATACTACCCACGATTAAAAAAATGTTCATTACTAGTAAAACTCAATCAACTCATAAAGCACTATTACGAATAGATAGAAATAATAGCAAAGAAATTAATTTGGCTAAACCAATTCGAGTCAAAACAAAACACTTTTTCTGTAATACGATATTTGAAAGACCATTCCTCACAAACGCAAACACCTTACGTTTTTTAAAATAACGGAGCTTAATATCTTATTTGAACTTTTTAAAAAGTCGTAAGGACAATCAAATTCCTTCTTGTAGCTTCTTGTCATAACAACGCTTTATGAAACAGAGTAAAAGAAGAAGAAGAAATAGGAGATAGCAGGTACCGAACCCAGCCCCTTCAGCTCCTAAGGTCACGTGTTACTGCACGTACGAGAACAATAGAAATGACGATTCATTCATTCATTCATTCATTCATTCATTCCTTCATTCATCCATCCGTCCATCCATCCGTCCATTCATTCATTCATTCATTCATTCATTCATTCATTCATTCATTCATTCATTCATTCGTTCGTTCGTTCATTCTTACACCGACGATCCGATAGCATAGAGCCTTACTGGCTATGAGCCAGTAAGCTCAAAAACGGGATGCTACATAACTAGTGAATATTTAACAATTATTCCTCGAGCCCGAATGGGCTCTTAGTCAATAGTGCACGAGGCCGAAGGCCGAATGGGGTATTGACTCAGAGGCCATGATGAGGGCGAGAGGAATATTTGTTTTAGTAAAATCAGAAAATCCAACTAGTTGGTCAAAAATATCAAGCAGGAGCCCATCAAATTTGATGGGCTCCTGTATCAAGACAAAACAACTTTATAATTAGATAGCAAAACGCGATTCAGCCGCCATTGTTTTGCTTTTTCAAAGCCGGCGCTTTTCGCTACTAGTAGGCTATAACATATAGCCTAGTAGAAGGTCGACCAATCAGAACGCAGCATTGATATTAGACCACTTGTTGGATTTTACTAATACAGGAGTCCATCAAATTTGATGGGCTCCTGACTAATATAGCTTATCCATTTTCAGCAGCGACTGAATTAACTTTCGATTTTGTTTTACTAACCTTTGCCCTTTTTTCAGCTGAAACACTTCTGCTCACAGGTAGCTTATGTGCATGCATTCTCGTACCTTTGTCGCACATGAAGTGGCCGCCTACACCTGTGTAAACATAGGTGAGTGTACCATAATTTCGGTTGGGCGGATCCAGGGGATAGCCCCCGGGGGCCGGCCCCCCCCTTATTTTCAGACCAAAGTGATGCCCGAGGGTCCGAAAAAGATTTATTTTGAGACCGGCCCCTGGGGTTCTGGATGACCGCTTCCCCCCTCCCCCCCCCCCCCCCCCCCCAAAGACAAGTATACAGCTTCATTTAAGTGTTTTCTATCGTTTGATAACCCAAACTGAACTAATTCCTCAATCCTACTTGTCAGGAGAAATGAAAGTGCAAAACCCGTTCTGAATACGTGGGAGGAGCGTGGCGTAATCGACGATCGAAACAAAGAACAGCTGTGAAGCAGACTAGAATACGTCCTAATTCTCTGATATTTGTCTAGCCTGAGTAACAATAGCCATCCTAAACTGTTTTCGTAACTGTGGTAACCAAAGGCTTTTAAGGTGTTACGGAAAATAGTGATCGATAGATGTCGATATTTTGCGGTGAAATCTAGTACACTTTTGACGTGGGCCAGTTAGGGAAAATCCGTCAACTCCGCTAGAAAGAAGGCCTTTGAAGGAGCTGTGTCACGAGATTCAGCCAAATTAGGAAATTACAAAATGCCCGTTAGATTAAGAGAAATATAAAAAAAACCTCATAAAACTTTAAAGGAAGGATGAAATAACATAACAGAAACAACATATGCCACGGATGGGCAAAACTGAAGAAGATTGAAACGGATTGAAATTAGGGTTTTTGAAAACTGTTCAGCCTATAACAGTTTTTCAAAGTTGATCCCTGCTACTTGCAACTTCAAAAATAATGCTCAGGAGGCATATTTTTTTGTCTCAGATCTCTGATTTTGTCATTTACATGTAATTTCTTTGCTTACCTTAAGTTCCATAGCAAGTGAGGGCGAGTAATTGGCAAAATTAATCAAAATGAACTGGACTGCCGTGACACAGCCTCTTCAAATTAGTAAGATTGCCAAGTTTGAATGTAGTATGTCTTAAGTGAGCGAAGTTGACGTTCGTATGTTAAGGGGCAACTGGGCAAGGCCCACACCATATAAACGTCTGTAAAATTTCATGACTTTCAGGAACTCTAAATATCTTCGTTAATTTTCAACAAATCACTTTCAAACTTAACAATCTTATTAATTTAAAGGAGCTCTTTGTAGCGGAGTTGATGGATTTTCCTAACTGGTCCATGTCAAAAGTTGAAAATGCCGCGGACGGGTCTTGGGCAAACCTTAATTCGAATCAAGCAGTTAACTTAAAAAATGCTTCCCCTTTTAAAGCCTTAAAATTTAGTGCTAGTCCAATAATCTTGCGGCTTTTTCTTGTAAATCGACATTTGGGAAAAAAAAGTGTCAAATGCTTGCATAAATTTTGTGTTAAAAAGAAGGATCTGGAAGTCCGGGGTTCAAGCCTCGCCCGTCGCGTTGTTTCCCAAGACAAGGAACTTCACTCCACTTTGCCTCTCTTTACCCAGGTGTGTAAACGGGTATTGGCGACATACTGCTGGGAAGTAACCCTGCCATGGACTAGCTTACCTTCCAGCGGGAGCAATACTCTTAGGCATGTTTCATGTTAAGGAAAGCGGGATAAGCTCCGGTCGTTTGGACCTTTCGCTCGTGTGCGCTTTAACCTTTACCCTTACCTATATGTCGTTTAATAATAAAAGCCTACTTAATTTCGCGCTATGTTCGTTCCACTATTTTACTTTATGGAATTAGTAAGTAGCAATGAAAAAATGCAAAGGTGCTATTGAATTTCATAAGTTTTTATTTGCTGAGTGTTTAGCTTTGGAAAAACACAATATTCTAATGCATAACATTCTATTACATACTGAGTGCAATTTTTCTTATCCCAGAACGATCCTAGTTTGCAATTCATCTACTCTTTAAACTGGTACTTGTAACTATGGCAACCACTTTGACAGCTCCAATCTTTTTATCCAAACTGAGGGAAGCGGGAAGGACCTCGTGGACCGTCGTCAAGCATACATGTCGTTAGGATCTTTTTAATGAGGCCCCATCGGCCGCATCCTCTCTTTTTGTTTCCCCAGTGGCCTTGGAACCCCATGAACTTAAACTCGCCCTTGTATCGGCCATTAGGATCGTACCGAACGGGCTTCAATGTATTCCACGTGTGCCAACTTGTACCACTGCTGCACTCATCCTGCAGCCACTGCCCAGTAAATGGAATTTTCTTGTACTTGTGCTTTCCAGAATTCGGCCAGATTCCGTGTGAACCCTTGGCACTGTAGACTATTGCATGAGTATCGCCATACATATCCAGCGTTCTACTCCCCTTCTTGAACTTACCACCTTGCCAAAGGAACTCACCAACATACTTCTTCGTAATTTTTTGGCTGTGGGTCGACAGATAGATGGAGTAGATTTGGTAGTCGCTGTTGACTTTTCGAAAACGAACTATCACTTTCTCCCAGTCTCCAACGTGGTGTCCAAATGTTGAATATCCTCCAACGCAACGACCCCAGACAAAGCGCCCAATGCAGACCCGCTTCCCACGATTGTACGGAAAGAACAACCAGTACGCGATATCCAAGAAATTGTTTTGCTCTCGATAGATGACGTACACTGGCACGTCACTCGGATCTTGACCACGAAACACAGTTGGGTCAGTGCAGGAAGGGCAGCTAATGCTCTGTTTGGTGGTGAGGTAACTGTTTCCATTGCATCTCTGGAGGTTGTAGACTGTTAATCGCGTGGGCTTTGGTTGGCTACTGCACCCTTCCATCTTAGTTTGTCCCAAGAAGTAGTCAACACTAGATGGCCGAAACTCCTCTTTCTCAGCAAGTTTTACCAACGGAGCCCAATTGTGTATCAGCTTAGCTAACTTGCTTGGAACGCCGGGATAGGCACAAAAACTCGTGGAAAGTGTGAGAAGAAGGACAGCAAACTCTTTGATTGGCATCGTGTAGCTATAAAAGTAAATTAAAAGCAAGCAAATCATAGCTTGATCGAAAGAGCTTTCATCAGTGACTAATGTATTTGCGCTTTCAACTTTACCATATTCCCTGTTAACCTGTAAATTTTATTATAAAATATTCATTTAAAATATTTCATCGTTTTGATTGACTTTCACTCCCCCGCTAATTCTTGTGACGGACGCTTTTTCCACCCTGAAACGAATTTAAGGCTCAACGGGAACTCGCTGCTAAACTCTCGATAAAACTGGGGAAACAAGACTCAAATAATGTGGCAACTCGCTTCCGGTGGAACCACTAAATGGTAAAGCAGCAGATTAACAGGACTAAGCTTCGGTTCTCAGCTGTTCCAACAGCGTTCCATTCTTTAGTGGATCAAATGGCAATAAGTCAGACAGTACCCGGCGAAAAAAAAAAAACGATCTGTTTCAAAAAATTGCAAGACAGCAAAGCCTTTCATATTCAAAATTCACCTCTTGCTTCTAATTAACTAGCAACTTAATGAAAAATATATTCGCAAATAAATATAGCTAAATTGCAATTAAAACGAGGTACAACTGTACGAAAGGCGTTACTATGAATAGATGTCATCTGGTTGTAAGATCACTAAAGATGGACTAAAGTTAAATAACCATCAGACATTAATTATTCTTATAAAGATCAACATTGAAATAAAATGTGTACAGTTGAAAAGATTAACTGGCAATTAGTTTTGTTTGTTAAGGAACATCATTATTCAGAAATTAAAATTAATTATTCTTTTAAAAATCAACATTGAAATACAATGTGTACAGTTGAAAAGACTAACTAGCAATTTTAGTTTTGTTTGTTAAAGAACACTGTTGGCTTTTCCACGATTATTACTTAGCGAACACAAAGCAATTTAAACAAAAGACCGTGATAAAATGGAAGCACCTTTTTGCGGAAAGAAAACATCGATATCTCAACGCAAATTCAACTTAATTACAGCTAAAACAAATTCGAAGCGAATCAGTTTAAAAGCTAGATAGGAAATTCGAGGCAAACAAAGAATACATTGAAAAATCTCTCCTTACCGCATTCCTCTCTCACCTTAAAAAATTTCGACGTCCTCGTGAAAGTGCTGAATTATAAAATACGTATAACGCTTGCACACCGAAATAGGGCACTGATGAAGAATAGCTTCAATTTCGTATTAAACTATGATAGAACTATGAACTTTGATGTCACTTTGATCTGTCACAATTTGCTTGTATACTTCGTCTCGCTAAGATATATCTTTGAGGCACAACTTGAAATTAGCTGGTTAGACTAAACGGTACTTAAACATCAATGTGTGTCATGACAATTGCAATTCCATGTATGAATTCTTTTTCGTGTTTCGTCTGCGAACTATGTGAACTATAAGCTGAATTACCTGGAACGGTTTTTTTTTCCTACACTTATACTTAACATTGATCTATCTGGGCTGAAATGAAGTTCCTTGGGTGTAACTTTGGCTACTTCAAAAGTATGGAATAGGCATTCCTTTATCTCTCTCTGAACAGTTGCCTATGTCGCTGTGCAATGGATTCACGTAGGACCTCTTTTGGGACGAGAATTCGATCGAGCTTTAGTGCAGAACTGCTTTGGGAAACTTCATAACCCATGTTAATGCTAGAAAATTGGCAGCACTTGTCATAGGTAGAAACTGTTTAATAATTCTCCTGTTTGACAGGCTGAGGCGGGTCTCTCATTGTCTAAGATTTGTGACGTTAGGTTTTTAGGGTGTTCTTTGTCTTTAACTCTCACGAAATGCGCGGCGTTGCGCTGGATAAATTGACGGATAATCGACGGAATAATTCGAATAACTGAAGGATGGAATGGCACTAAAGCTCGGTAAAACACATTGCTGGGCTGCTTGGCCAACGTGACAAACAATGCCAGAGGTACAGGGTCGTTAGTAACTTGTCCTTAGAGCAAAGCAGAAATCACTTCAACAGAACTGGAACTCTTCAAATATGTTATATCTTCTCACGTAATTAGCTCGTTGACAACTCAGGTAATTCAGCATGGGTCACTTCTCTTGGCCTGACGTAATTCAGCTCTGTTGGCTCGATTGAGGTAAATCGCAGAGATAGTTCAAATTATATAAAGTACAAGCTCGCTTATATGGGGTCTGGACATGCTAAAACTGTTCAAATGTTATGTTCGGCAAGTTCTTCAACTAAAATTACATTCACAGCAGAATATACAACTTATATCCTCGAAGTTAAAAACGACTGAGATATGTCTTAAGTGAGCAAAGATTTAGCTTCGCAAAGTTTAGAAAATTCACAGACGTTCGTATGGTGAGGGTAACTTGGCAAGGCCCAAACCATACAGACGTGACTCCGCTATAAAATTTCGCGACGTCTTTGAGGAACTATCCTAATATCTTCGTTAGTTTTCAACGAATCACTTCGAATTCAAACTTGGCAATCTTACTAATTTAAAGGCGCTCTTTCTAGCGGAGTTGATGGATTTTTCCTAACTGGTCCTTGTCAAAAGTTGAAAATACCTTGGAAGGGTTTATTTGCGTAAACCTTAATTCGAATCAAGCCGTTAGATAAAAAAGGTTTTTCGTGGCCAAGATCCGAGTGTGGTGCCAGTGTACGTCATCAACCGAGAGCAAAACAATTTCTTGGAGAATCGCCTACTGGCTGTTTTTTCCGTACAATCGCGGGAAGCGGGCCTGCATTGGGCTTTCAGGGGCCGTTGCTTTGGGAGATATTCAACATTTGGACACCAGGTTGGAGACTGAGAGAAAGTGATAGTTCGTTTTCGAAAAATCAACACCAACTACAAGATCTACTCCATCTATCTGTCCACTCACAACCAAGAATTAACAAATATGTAGGTTGGTGAGTTCCTTTGGCAAGGTGGTATGTTCAAGAAGGGGAGTAGAACGCTGGGTATCAGTATGGCCGTACTCATGCAATAGTCTACTGCGCGTAGGGTCCACGTGGGTTTTGGCCGAATCCTAGAAAACACAAGTACAAGAAAATTCCAGTTTTTGGGCAGTGGCTGGAGGATGAATGCAGCAGTGGTATAAGTTGGCACACGTGGAATACATTGAAGCCCGTTCGGCACGATCCTAATGGCGGTTCAAAGGCCATTGGGGAAACAGAAAGAGTGGATGCGGCATCATTGAAAAAATCCTAAAGACGTGTATGCTTGCCGACGGTCCAGGAAGTCCTTCCCGCTTCCCTAACTTTGAATAAAAAGATTGGGGCTGTCAAAGTGGTTGCCATGGTTACTATTACAAGTAACAGTTTAAAGAATAGATGAAGTGCAAACTAGGACTCGCGTTCTGGAACAATAAAAATTTTACTAAAAAAATTGACCTTTGAGTTTGAAGATTACTGGGAACTGTTAGGGGCTACAATTCGCTATTTTTTGTCTGAAATTTAGTATGAACAAGCGAGAGCCTGTCATTATTCAGGGGTATTGTCTCCAAGTTTCATTTTCAGTTGGTCACGCTTTCCTGCCCCTGGGGAGGAATGTGTGACGTTGCCTGTGTCCAGATACTAACCATCAAGCATTGCGCGCGCTGCATGTTTGACCTCCTCGTGAATCGATGATATACAACTTGTCCTCAAGTAGAGCTCCACCGACCTTTTTTGAGAGCTTAAACGTGGAAATTGCTTTTGTTTGGTTGCTTGGGTTCGCTGCGGATGCACCATTCGCGATCTGGCGTGAGTTGACTGGTGATAGTCTTTTGAACAGTATCCCTAGATCACTGGACAAAAGCTTGACCCCTCAAGAAGCTGGGTTTCGCTCGCTGGCCGTTCAACTGGAGAGTGCTAAAGCTCTCTTCTGCTGGGAGTTCTGCAAAATTTAAAGCGAACACATCGCTTTTAAATTGAATTGTTTATTGTACATGTCATAGATTACTGGAAAAAGACAATGCTGGAGCCGTACGATTCTGATTATTTGTGGGTTGTTGTGGTCGGTTTCATTGTCGCTTTCATCTTAGCTTTTGGTATTGGAGCGAACGATGTAGCAAATTCGTTTGGGACCTCTGTTGGAGCCAAAGTATTAACTCTACGACAGGCTTGTGTGATAGCCACCATTTTTGAGCTTGCTGGAGCTATTCTTATTGGTGCAAGAGTTTCAGGTATGCGATAAGGGCTCCGCGATAAGCAATACTATATTCTGTGCTCAAGCTTTATATAAGCAAAATACCACGGTAGTTCAGCGCTTTGCCCCAACAGAATAAATTCATATTATATTTCATATCTGGTTGCGATTAAAGGGTGGTATTTTCATTGGAAGAGCGCGGATTAATATCTTTTTCACTGGCCGCATTCCACGTGCGCGGATCGCTGGTTTTTAGGCGGTTCAATGGCGAATGTGACTATGACCTTGAAAATTAGAACTTTTTTCATCAAAACTGTTCAGCCTATTATGTGCGATAAGCGCCAATTTTTGACAATTATCGAGAACCTAAATAAACATTGCTGTCAAGGAATGTGCATAAAAGGCGGATAACTGATGCTCGCTTTACGGTTGGATTCCTTCGCAATTTTTTCGGTCTGTTTCGGCCCTTTAAAGATAAAAATACCTCCAGGAGTCCTGCATGGTCATTGCTTTTTGAAGTTTGTTAATTGATTAATATTGATTTTCTTGCAAAGAACATTTTTTAGTGTACCAATGTAAAAATACTTGTTCATATTTTGTACAAGAAGTTTATCATCAAAAACCCTTTTGTTTTTACTCCAATTTGAACCTAATTGTTTTGTGTCAAAGGATTAATATAATAGTAAACATGCATAAATCTGCAATTAAATAAAGCATGTTCAATAATTGTTGTGGTTGTTTGAACTATTAATTTACTCTTCTGCTGTCTTCAATTTTTTCAAATTTGATTTTACAGATACAGTTCGAAAGGGTATCATAGACATTAATTCCTTTAATGGTACGGAACAGCTTGCTATGATTGGTTCTCTCAGTGCTTTAAGTGGAACAGGAATATGGCTAATAGTCGCCACCTTCTTTAATCTTCCTGTTTCTGGGACGCATAGTGTTGTGGGAGCAACGATGGGTTATGCATTAGTGGCACATGGAATAAAAGGGATTCAATGGAAAACTTTTGGAATGATTGGTGAGGTTATTTTTAATAGCTAGGGTATATTATACACTTAATGTCAGATCCCGAGGGAAACAGTTAGTTTTGTTTTCCCAAGAGTCCTGATGTTCATCAGGACTCGAGGGAAAACAAAACTAACTGGTTTCCCGAGGGACCTGACATTAAGTGTTTTGTTATATTTCTAGACTTTCACTTCAACAGCAACAAAAGAATAACCGGAGCGAACCAAAACAGTCGACTCGGTACTTATAACAACACAAATTTAATTCTCAAAACCACTGAATGAATGATTTACAAACAAAAGTACTTTCCTCATATTATCTGCATCTTTTTCCTCCACTAGCTGCTGTTTTTCTTCTGGGAACTTCTGGGATAACTTTAAAAATCGTTGCTTTTTAGCTTGAGGTTTCGTTTTTGTGTTGTTGTGTTCATTCACGAAAAAGAAAACTGGCTGGACCTGGCGGTGTTTTTCCCACCTTCTGTCACACCACTTTCCACCATGCTTTGATCACGTGCTGCAATGTATCCCGAGCCGGATACATTGTTTAATGTATCACGATCGGGATACATTTGATTTTAGTCAAGGCCACGTGACCAAGAATCAACCAATGGCAGTCCCTGTTTAGTTGAGTGAAAGTCTAGGAATATAACAAATAAACATGATCACCTAAATTCATTACACCTTTATGACAGTATTTGTTGGCCATCAATGCAGACTGAAGCTGAGAAAATATTATAAGCTGGTGTCCTCATAAATAAAAGTTCACCCAAAATTTTATGCTTATTGTCAAAAATGAGGTTGACTTGAAAACATCAAACAGCCCAGTCAAATATGAGATACTTATAAAACAATGCCTGCACTTAATCCTGAGCAAAAATGGTAATTATATCACTCAACAAAGTTTTATACGGGGAAGCTCTGCCCAAAGGTTCAACCCCTTAACCTCTTATATATTACCGTTTTGGACGGAAAAGGTACCTTTTTTGCATACCTTTTATATTGACAAATGGTACCCCTTTCACAAACTAGTTAAGAACATGGAATCCCTTTTACTTGCTGTAAATGCACCGTCTTTTAACTATGAATAAAACACACTAACCAAGGAAGGTTTCTTGTGTTTTTCACAGCCATAAAATGCGTCTGTTAGCTCTTTTAGGTCCTTTCACAGACCACACTGACAGATTCCCCTACCCTCTCTTATACTTCACCTTGCGAAATCCCTACCCTTTCATATACTTAGAGCCTGAAAAAGGCACCCCTTTGGGTGGAGCCTCCCCATCTAGGCCATTATTATTCCCCCCCCCCCCGGCTCCCTGGGGTTCTTATTGTTTGAAGGAATACAGGAAAGGGCTATTACACATAAAAATGTTGGAAACTGGGAAACTGCCCACCTACCCCTCCCCTAAGCCAACATTTTGCCCAAAGTGAGAAGTAAGTGTTTTTGTTGGCTTAGGGGAGGGGTATGTGAGCAGTTTCCCAGAAACGTATAATAAATCAAAATGTCAACATTTGCTTGTTTACATTACTTAACAGTCTAAATTAATGATCGATGCGCAGACAACAAGAAAATATTTGTGCATGTAATGTTACAGCTTCATTTCTTTTTTGTTATAGCTGCATCATGGGTTATCTCTCCTCTCATGTCAGGAATTGTAAGCTCTGTCCTGTTTGTAATCATTCGTCGCTTCATTTTGTCAAAGGTGGGTTTCCGCCAGCATGGCGTTAAAACTTAAAACAGTTTGCCAAACTTTTTCAAATTTCAATTCATGCTCATCCTTGCCATCTGTAGTAACAGACGACAGAAACCAGTTTTCATGCCTAAATATGGTCTTAAATAACAAACTGGACCACTATTTTCAGAATTAAATAATGTGAAGACACATAGCTTTCCAATACAATAGCACTTCTGCAAATAGCATGATAAAGCCCCTTTAATGACTTCACCTCAGATTTAATCTTTAAAACAAATTTCTAGTGTTTATTGGCCTAATACCGAGTTGAAATGAGTTAGATGTCCAAAATTTAGCAGAACTTGTGCCCATAAAATGTACCTTTAATTCTTTTTCGTTTCTGTTTTTCAGATGATGTCATTTGAAATTGCTTTAAAGTCGCTTCCAATCTTCTATGCTTTCACAATCGCTATCAACTTTTTCTCTGTGTTTTACAAAGGATCTCACGGTATGTTTTCATGTAACCTGCATAACAGGCGTTTTTGGCGTTCTTAATTCGGGCGTGTGAAGGTAATCGTGACGCGAACGAGGAGCGCCGGACACCCGTGAAAAACGCTCGCCTGAAAAACGCGAAGGAAAAACGCCTGTTATGCGGACTATGTTTTATCCCTCTTCAATTTACTCTGTAGCCTTCCTGGGCCTCGGTTGCTATCGCCGCTCGTTCACGCCCTTTTGCGCAGCTCGCACTCGCCAAACAAACCCTTAGCTATGCAGGCTACTTTCTCCTGTAGTTAAAGCTAGTGTGGATAGTTTTTTTATGAACCCATTATTTTTTATTTAAAGGGATTTCAGAAAGTGATTGGTTAATTGAAAGTTGATTACTAAATTATAATTTAATATAGTCGAACCTGCATGTGCGACTACTTCTTATCAGTGATACCTTGGCTCCAGAGGTCCATTCTCGAAATACCCAAGATGAAATGTTAAAGCTGTGCTCACGGTTTGAGAAAGCTCTCGAGGAATTAGATATAGGAGCCTTCCTTTTGGAATCGCCCGATCAGGTGTCATAAGCGAACGCGACTATACTTATAGGGGTGTCGGCTACATTATTTTCCATTTTTTACCTCTTGTAAGCGATCTCTCGGCGCATGGTCTGTTTTCTATGTTTCCGTTACAGAGTAGACGAAGAACTATTAGTGACAACATGTAACTTACTCGTCTTAAACTAGAAATCGCATGCAACTAAATCTCTTCCAAAAAGTAGATTATCTTGTTATACCCGCTGTGGTTCGATTCTCGTAACTGACCACTTAATCTTCATAGCTTGGCTGATTGGCGCTTACAGGTATTTCGACTGCATGTATTAGGCGTAGCTGACGGTTTTGCTTGGCCCTCTCATTTGGGCGCTCGACAAACAAAACGCAGGCTAGTAGTAGGGACTTTTCCTAATTTGACTTTAGCAAGAAAAGACTTTTTTTTAGTACTTTTTAATGCGGAGCTTTGCGACGGCGACTGCAACGAGAAAGACAAAAAAGCAATTGGTTTGTTAACCAAAACAACAATTTTGCACGTGCATCACGCTTTTTTTGTACATTTCGTTGCCGTCACTGCACGACTGCGACGTGAAAATGCCTGATTTTACGTTTCATGGAGGACGTAAACAAGCGACGACGAGTTTTTCTTTCTCTTTCTAAACTTGTGTGCGGTCCACAAGAAATCACTTCTCAACTCGCCTACATTCGACATTTTCAGCCACTTGGAATAAACGCGACCAAGTTTCGGAACAAATGGTAATTCATTTTAAAAGTGACGTTTTTACTGCAGTCGCCGTTGATACGAAAGTAAACGTTCCTACCCTTTTTGCTCTTCCAGTGTTGCGTTTTGACCAGATCCCTCTGTATGGTGTACTTATCCTGTCAATTGGAGGAGGCCTTTTAGCCGCATTAATCGTTCACTTCTTCGTTAGCCCATACTTGAAGAAGAAAATTGTCAGAGAAGTATATGGAGATGAGGGCAACGGCACCGCTTCGTCGCGTCAAGACAGGACTGTTTCCTTCACCAAAGGAGGAAATGGCTCTGAAAATGGGGTAACTTCAGATGAAAAGAACCCCAGTGGTAGGTAACTTATTCGCCACCGGAATTTTGGCCGAAAACCGCCGTTTGAAGCTAGTAAAACCTATTCTAGTCACTCTCTCGCCGAAAACAACCAAAACCGCCTGAGACTTAGTTCTTAATGGAGAATTACACTGTTGTTGCTGATGCCACATTACGGCTTCCGAAGTTCGGGCATGCGCATGTGGCAAAAGTTTCCCACAATTCCTTCACACAATCCCTACCTCTCTCAATACAGCGGACACTTTGCTCTGTCCCTTTGGTGAGTGTGTCTATAATTCTCTAAAACTGTCCTGTATCATTTCCTATGTTTCTGATAATGAGAATCTGTTTAGCAATCAAGACCTTTTTCATTGAGTAATTATGTCCTTATTTGCATGATCGCTTTTTTTGTTTAAGTGATTATTTTAAGAGGGAAATTAGGTGATAGTTACTCTATGAGGTTTGGATGTTCTGTTTTCTCTGTTTTCTACATAAACAACAGTTTGGTCCCCTTAGCTTAGTGTCTGTATTAAGCGGGTTCCACCGTGTTTGTTTAAACCCCAGATTCCAAAGAAACGAATGAGCGCGCTGATGAATCCAACCAAGAGGAACATGATGAAGTCACGTTAACGGTTTGGTCAGACGAGTCGGCACCTGTTCCCCCATTTCCAGAGCCAACACTGCGTCGCTCCTCATCCTCGTCTCCCAGTGACTCTAAAGTGCTGATAGAAAGCAGTGAACAGAATGGCACAGGGCCGAACCAGGCACAGATAGAACGGGCCAGATCACGAGGAATGTCGTTACTAATGGAGGCGAGGAAACAAGTCACAGACGAACCCAAGATCGGTAAACTTTTTGCGTTCTTGCAGATTTTGACGGCTGCCTTTGGAGCCTTTGCACATGGTGGAAATGACGTCAGGTAATAATGTGTTGATTTTGATATATCTCTTTCCCTGGATGAAATCTCGTTGTGTGACAATACTAGTCTGTGAAAACATCCGTTTCTCCTCGCTCTTCGCCGCTGGGCACGTTTCGCGCGGAGAAACGTGTGCTACTCAGCGGCTAAAATTCCATACTGATGACGTAAAATCTGTCCGGGATCCGGTCAGAAGCGCTGATTAGTCGACGGAGTAGTTACATTGTTTTATCTATTGTTTACGAATGACAGACAAAAGACAACAGGCCACAAAGGTCAAATGTAAACACGAAGAATCTCTAGCAAAACAGTCAATATTTGTGGAATATAATCTTCTCTAGAAGAAGCATTTGAGTTTTGCTGAAGCTCGTTGGCAGATGAACACAACACTCTACCAAAATCGACCAGAAGACACGTAAAACTGGACAAACTTATATTTGGAACCCCATGACTACCGGATTTATTATTTAAACGTTGATTTGCGTCATCAGTATATAATTTTTGCCGCTGAGTCGCAGACGTTCCTCGGCGCGGAACGTCCCCAGCAGGGAAGAGCGAGGAGAAACGGATGTTTTCGCAGGCTATGTCAATACAAACGAGAAACCCTGACTGTCATCATTAATTTAGCTTTATTTTTTAAGTTCATCTCGATCTGGCTAGTTTTCTCTGAAACTAAACTTCATTAAACCCATGGTCAATAGATGGGTGTGGGCATGGAGAAGATGCCTGGTTAAACTGAGAGAGCGGGAAGTCAGCACGGAAGGTGATGAAGCCACCATGTATCATCACTGCACTGGGAGCCTAAGCCTGAGTGGAGAGTTTCACAGAGATACTTACCATAGGACATCCCAGAGGGAAGGAAGGGTTGAGAGCTTGCAAAAAAGGGCTTAAGTGACTGCACGCGATGGCCACGTGAGCGAAATGATTCATGACCACAGCAAAAGCGCTGTAAAATTACTAGAGCCCTGTAAATACCAAAGACCGCCCCAGATACGATAAGTGATGGAGACCGCTGGCTAGTGTTATCTCATGTTAAGCCTCGCGTAAATTACATTTAGCCACATTAAGCATCAATGTAGCCTGTGTACAGACGCCCCCTCTGCTCAAAAAAAAAAAAAAAATCTTGGAGAGTCTCTTTCCCCGATTTTTTTTCTTATGATGGGAGTGGACGTCTGTACACAGGCTATTATCAATCCTCTAACTGACGGTCATTTTATTTTTTTCTTTATTCAGCAATGCCATTGGACCATTGATCTCGTTATGGGTTATCTTCTCATCTGGCGTAATTCAGGATAAGGTTTTGATCCCATTCTGGATTTTGGTCTACGGAGGTCTTGGGATTTGTATCGGTCTGTTTGTTTGGGGGCGTCGCGTCATCAAAACTGTAGGAGAGGATCTTACTCCAATTACTCCATCAAGGTATAGTGCAGTACATTTTAACCTTAATTTTCTGGCACCTTTCATCAAAGAAACAAAAAGTCGGCCAGGACCCTGAGGGGGGTAGCGGGAAAGGCGCAGTGTTGGAAGCACTCGCCTCTTACAAATCTGGTCTGGTTTCGAGCCCTGGTGTCGACGCCATGAGTTCCATTGCGGTCAGACGTCTATTGCGTTTTCATCTGGGGTGTTTTTCGCATAGCCACCTGTGTCTTGTGAAGCAGAGACAACTAAAGAGTCAATAAAGACGAAAACGGAAAGCGGAAATTGTTTCTGTATCCGTGTTGTCTAAAGTGTTAGGCTTAGATTTAATTGTCATGTCCACGAATTTGGAATATAGAGAAAGAGAAAGACAGAGAAAAAGAGAAAGTAGGCGACAGGCCAGCGAAGCTCAACGAGCAAATGAGCGAAAGAGATAAAAAACTAAGGAGACATTTTTTGTCGGAAGAAAAACAAAAATTTTGTAGCGGCAGTGAGAAAATGGGAAATGCTTGCGGCCACGAAGGTGAAAATGAGCGGTAGTGAAAAAAATAAGTGAAAATAAGTGAACAAGAACACGTAATACATTTCCTCCATAAAACGTGTAAGTAGGAAGTTTCTGGAAGTTTCAAGTTATAGTCGTGCAAAACAACGGCAAAGAAATGTACAAAAAAAGTGTGCTGCGCGTGCAAAGTTGCTGTTTTGCTAATTGGACCATTTTTGTTTTTCACCGTTCTCGTTGCTTTCGCCTCTTAGCATTACTCGATTTTATGTTTAGTTTGAACAAACTATAAATGCTATAAATGTTATCGAGAGCTTTCGCTTTTAGCCGCGGCTAAATCTATCTATATATTATTACAGAAACTCAAACACAGGTGGCCTGAGAAATTTTCGCGTCGCTATCACTGGTTTCCCCGCGAAATGGCGTGTGAGCAACGACTGCAGAAATTCTATACTGATGACGTTCTCTTTTACTAAAGATCTAGATAGTGTTTCTGATTGGTAGAAGCAAATTTTCTTCGCTACACGACCAATCAGAAGCACTACCCAGATATGGGTAGTGACGCGTCATCGGTATGGAATTTCTACACTCGTTTCTCAGACGTCATTTCGCGGGCAAACCAGTGGTAGCGTCCCGAATTGCCGGCTGTTTTCTCATGCTAAAACACAGATAAAGATGGTTGAATTCATTCGTTAACGCAACTAATGTATCTTTTTCGTTGAAAACGTTCTCCAAGTCAAGTCGTGCCGCTGGAGAATGGCGCCGACAATAACACCAGCTTCAGTTTTAAAATTCTTAGAGGAAGTTGTTAAATGAACTTTCAAAAAGTTTAGTTAACTAACTGGGTACTGGTTTAACAGTAAAAGTAGTAACCTTAGCTTTGAAGCACTTTGCTTAGCTTTGACGAATTTATCTCGTTTGACCAAAAAACTAACATAGGGGTCCAAAATTCCAACTCCATCAGCGCAATGTGGTGTCCAATTAGTTGAATACTCTAAGAGCATCACAGATTATCAGTTCTTGAAACTTTTTAGCTTCATCTTTTCGTCTCTAAGTAACTAAAGTTGGTTAAATAATAGATATTTGTTTATTTATATACAATAAAGTTCCGAAAATAAGCCCCTCCATATATAAGCCCCCCCCCCCCCCCCACCCCCCAACCCAAGTCGTAACACAAAAAACCATCCGTTAAATCGCCCCTCTAAATATAAGCCCCCTGGGGCTTGTACTTGGAAATTTCCCTCAAATTCAAAATAAAACAAAGCAAAAACTGTACAGTAACACATAAATTTTTGCATTTGCTAAATAACTATAACGTGTGTCATGATGATTGCAGTCAAAAAGTGTCACAGTATATTGCTGTTTGCGTAGTTCACTCTTAACTCTTGGCTTGGATTTCCTCGTTCCATTTTGAAAAAGTACTTGCATAGCAGAGTTTTAGTACGATCTACGTCCTCAAGGCGAGTTTCAGTAAAAACTCTCTGCAAAATTACTGACATAAATTTCCTTCCAACTAAAAGCTGGCCCAATCGATTTGAGACGTAAGTTCCCCTCCCAGTATAAGCCTAGCCGATTTCCCGCCGTATATAAGCTCCTCAAAAAGGGCCTTCAAAAATTATAAACCCCGGGGCTTATTTTCGGAATTTTACGGTATTTTAATTATGATAAACCAGACGAATACGGTAATAGGGATAGCATTGGTGATATACAGCTTAGCAGATTCCCGACAAAGTGGAATCCGACATATGTCGCTTATATGTGTTTGATTTGATTTTGGTTTCAGTGGCTTTGTAATAGAGATCGGTTCAGCAATGACCGTACTGTGTGCCTCAAATCTGGGTATTCCTATCAGTACCACCCACTGTAAAGTCGGTTCTGTTGTTATGGTCGGAAGGGTGCGGTCCAAAGAAGTTGTTGATTGGTCCTTGTTTAGGAACGTTATATTGGCTTGGGTTGTGACCATGCCAGTAGCAGGTATGTAGTGAACTCTAAATGAATCAGTGTCTTTCGTTTACCAAGAATGGCAATTTTTATATGTAATCGCTTTGGCAATTAAGCATTAATTTCATTTTAATTTTCAAGGTTTTCCCAAAATTGCCCGAGTCGCTTTGAGGGCACTTGCGATTACTCGTTTATCACATAAAGGGCAAAATGTTTGAGGGACTTGCATTCGCGCACGATGTCCGCGAGATGGAGCCCTTTCTGTGCCGCCAAAAATGTCAAAACAAACGTAACTTTTGCCGTTTATGTGATATGTGAAATCGCAAGTGCCCTCGCTACTCGGGCAATTTTAGGAAAACTTTGAAAATACGCTTGAAATTTGCACGTGCAAAGTTGTTTTTTCTTTTTTGGCTAATTAGAAAAAAGTGTGCTGCACGTGAAAAAATTGTTTTTTGCTAATTAGATGTATTGTTGTTTTTTACCGTTCTCGTTGTCTTCACCTTGTCTTAGGTATTACTCGCTACCGTGCTTTAGTTTCTCAATAAAGTCTTCGTCGGTTTCAACGAAACGGGAAGCCATTGTTGCAAAAAAATTTCATCGGCAATAACGCTTCGTTGCCAAGCAACTTATATTCAATCAGCATCAAGTAATAATGCCCTCTTGATTACCAAAAGTGCCCTCTTAATTAAGAAAAATGCTCTCTGTCTCAGCCAATCAGCATTCAGTAATTTTGCCCCGCATGTGGTAAGCTCCTTAAACAGTGCCGAAAACGAAGTTAACTGGGTTTTCGATAGTCAAGCCTTTACTCTGGGTAGCAAAGGTTTTGATTGAGTGCGGCGGAGATGTTTCGGGGTCGGCTGCCGATCGGCACGTCTTCGGCCTTTAGGCGGAAGCCACGAGCAGGCTTTGATCGAAACCGGAAACCGCGCATGAAAAGTGCACCAGGGTACCAAGCCTGAGAAAACAACCAATATTTGCGAGGCCACCTCTGGTTTGACCGCAAAATGAAGTCTGAGGAACGAGCGCAGAAATTCCATTCTGATGACGTTCACTACTAAGATCTGGATAGTGTTTCTGATTGGTTGAAGCAAATTTCCTACGCGGCACGACCAATCAGAGGCACTAGCTACCATCCACTATGACACCCGAGAAACCGATAAAGTGATTTTGGTCAGTATTTATGCTTATAGCCTTTCTGTTGCATTTATTCCAGGTCTCATATCAGCGGGACTTTTTGCAGCATTGAGAGAAGCTGTGTAAAAGATGATATAACTCAAATACGTCGGTCATGTAGTAGACTACGAGTAGTCCCCCATTTTTCCTCAGGGATAGTAGAGCGTGCGAAACGAGAGCGCGCGTGAAAATCATCCCACGCTAGAAAAGGCGACACGCGGCGGGGAGCATTTTCCTCTCTCCCCGCCGCGTGTCGCCTTTTCTCGCGTGGGGTGATTTTCACGCGCGCTCGCGTTTCGCTCGCTCTACTATCCCTGAGGAAAAATGGGGGACTTCTCGTAGTCTAGTCATGTAGCTATAATTTGATTGAACTCCTGATCACGTTCAGGATGAAAAAAATTATGAGGTGTCTATGATCACATGGATGATCTTAGGCATCGACTTGTAATTGATAATTTCTCTTTCTTATAACCTGCGAGTAAATTCTCCATTTGGGGGATCTGCGACAAGTCACGCGTGAGGCACGCGGAAGGAGACGCGAAAGTGAGAGACCCTCGCGCGTTCTCTCGCGGCTAGCTTCGCTTGCCAAAAAATGGACAGCTTGCTCGCAATGCAAGCTATATTTCTTAAGAAATCACGTGGCCTGTAAAGGGGAAGTGTTAATCATTCTTCTATGCATCAGTTTCAAGGATGTTGATATATGTGACTTCTAGGACTAAAAAGACTTTCCGAACCTTGGTGTCGTAAATAGGAATATTTGAGTGTGATGGTAGCGTAAAATGTTCGGCTGAGATGTACTTCCCGTCACATGCTGCTGCCTCAAAAGTGTCTTGCCGTATTAGTGATCAATGCTCTAACGAATTATTTATTTCAGTGATTAAAGCTTTAATCATTTATTTAATTATTTATTCGAACGTATAAGAGATTAACACATTCTGTGATTCGCTTTTATATAGTTTTCTGCAAGAACTTCTATTTTTACTTCATCTTATATATATGTGGAAATATTGTGATGTTGATGTGGTAACAAGCTTTGTTTTACGACCTTTTGTAGCGGGTAGAGTATTTTTAACGTTTCCCGTGCAATGACTTCTTACTTCTTTGTACAATTCGCGAAGTTGTTAATTTCAAGCTCACTTGTGATCAAAGTTCAGTAGTTGATCGTTCTACCCGAGAACTAAGACTATTGAGCCTAAAGCATGGCTTGTTTTAACCGTAAATATACCGCTAAAAGCTTCTCCCAGATTGTCAAATTATGAGAAAATTATATTTTTCATCTATTTGAATTATGCATTAGTGAAAAATCTTGATACCCTTAATTCCTTCCCGTCATTACTTTCGCTCCCGCTTTCCTTAATAATTAGCTCACATATCTCCCAAAAAAGTGATCGCGAGCGGTTGGAGACCAGGGAGTAACGGACAGGGCCAGTAATACAAAAAGAATAATAAAAAGCATCAATTATTTTTATTTCTATCAATATTTACAATATATTCTTTATTTTATTCATGGACGAAATAATGCTACCCAATATTCAATTGGCCTACGTCACAGGCAGGCTAAATCTCTCTGAGCTACGGTAGGTCTCGAGTGACAAGTCCGGTTGCCACGCAGGTATATTCAATTAGTGAGAGGCAGACTCTAATAGGTATTTTACAACAACAAAGTTATCTTACATTTTTGTAATCCTTAATTTCAACATCTGCATCCTAAACGGCACCATTTATAAACTGTACACCTATGAAACATTTTTTTGTTACATTGAAAAAGAAAGCGTTTGGCGATTGAATTAAATGATTAAAATGAAGTACCATATTGCTGTATTTTTAAGTTCACTTTTCTTTTCGTTGGCTTTCCCCATTATCTTTGCTTAAAGAACCAAAGCAGAACTTTACAAAGCCTGATATTCTGTCAGTTATAAGATGCGGCGGTTTACGTATCGTTAAAGATAGCTTAAGTGGGTTATGAGCAAAAATTTAAACTTCAAACTCGGATACAATTGACCATTTCCGAGTTCCCCCTGGCTTCTGTATAAAAACGAGTTTAAGTCCTCAGCCTTTGATACGAAAATGACTTTTCATTCTCATAATTTTCACAAGAAAGGTTGTGCACTTGGCCTCATTTTCCATTTAAGACTGCTCCCGGAATTTCTAGAATTTTCAGTTGAATGGTTCGCATTTCGGAAATTCAACAGATTCCTGAATTTCTGGAAACTTTTTTTACTGCTGTTTCCAAATTTTCGAAAGTTTTGGTCGAATGGAAAGCGCCCACTGTCTCCAATCTCTATTCAGGGTCGGGCTCTTGTTCGTGATGTAGATGGCTTCCTTTACTCTTCGTTCAAACCACTTCCAGGTTCTACAGTCAACATCTTGGTCTTCTCCAGATCTATCATGTGTCCAGGATGTGGCGGGACACCTCGGATGTGGTCGTACTGGGTTTCCTGTGTTCCGAGAATCTTGAGGTCGAAA
>OZ037781.1:5803266-5823266 GCA_964035525.1 Porites cylindrica | reverse complement strand
ATGAGGTCTGAGAAATGACTGTAGAAATTCTATAATGGTGATGTGTCACTACCCAGCTGTGGGTAGTGCTTCTGATTGGCTGAAACAAATTTCCCTTGTAGTGCGACCAATCAGAAGTAACACCAAGATCTGGGTAGTGTCACCTCATCAGTATGAAATTTCTGTGTGCGATCATATGACATTATTTCCATGGGTGAGCTGTTTTCTCATTGAGACTAAAGAGAAACATGCATGACATAGAAACAAAAATAGGTTCCCCACAGCTTTTAAAAAACCAAGTAGGTTCCCATGATCTCAGGCACGGAACTGTGCACTTTGAAATCCTAGGACTAGACTTACTGCTAACTTAATTTCTACATGCCCATTCTATTCCCGACAGGTCTGCTAAAAATTCTTTTTCCAAAATGCACACTTGTGGGTTTACAAAAGCTGATTACATGACCAACTGTTAGCTGTACATTAGATGCGCATCAAATCATACTAAAGTCAGGTTATAAATAAAGATTTCCAAACTCACTGTAAGTTTTTTTGGTCTTTTATAGCTCAGACATCCAATCCCTCCAGTGACAAGAAACTGAAAAAGGAAAGAACAGAAACCACCGAAAAGATAACCTTTATACATTATTGACGCAATATCTCAAACCACAATTTAACTGTGCCAACTATTGGATTTTTTTATTTGTTGGGCGTTTCGTTTTAATTTTATAGTGCAATTCGCTTCACACTTGCTTCCCACAATATCCGGTGATACATTTATGATCACAGATCGGATGTTAAAGAAAAACAAACTGTGATTCTCTAAGGCTATTGATTAGGCCAAAGGTTGTACTCGCTGAAATTTCGTTTTATTTTAAAGGAAGTCATAAGGAATAAATTATTATTTAAACATAAATTACAAACAAAATTTAGAAGCTTACATAATGATTCGATCGCGAAATATTGACAACGCGACGAAGAAATTTCAGAAGACTTTTGTGGGTTCCTATGGCGATCCCAAAGAATTATTGCAAATTGCACGAATATTCGAATTTGATATCGTTTACATTGTACTTATACGTGAGAATTCCTCTTCAGTAACGACCGCTTCATGCATGTATAATATGATTTCAAACAAACGTTGATCACAGATGTGATAACATACGCACCAATATTCCAGACCAGACTGGAAGGCCTTCTGGTTTAAACTTCAGAAAAGCATTATGATCTTCCTTTCTTGTATTGTAAGCTCCAATCCCGATGCTTATCAATCCATTCAGCATCTGCACTATTCCTACACGAAGCGCTGTTTTGACAGAATAAAAATTTCGGTCCGCCATCCTTCAAAAATCTAGATCCTTGTCAACAGAAACTTGAAGGCGCGGATGCCAAGGTACATGTAAGCTTCAGCTGGCTCACAGGTTATCCAACGTTGCCGCATTTCTATTTTTAAACGAAAATGTACCCAATTTCAATTTTAATTTGTGAAACTGGGATTTTCTCCAGACATCTTGTTTTTCGTTGCTGATAAATATCCATTATGAACGAAACAGTGCCGGAAAATGGGCAAAAATTTGTTAAGGTGTTTTCGGGCGTATTTTTCTTGGTTATCCTGTGATACAGCGAGGTGGCTCAGCTGTTCGAAATAAACCAGCAAAGTACAACATGGCGTAACATGGGCTGGCTGCTTGTTTTCGTGGTTTTATCCTGTCTTTTTTTCATCGGGTGCTCCTTAAAGACTTTATTGATTTATATTCTCCTGGTTGGCGTAAGTTATGGCTTCACGTACCTTTTCATCATCAATAAATGGGGCCTTGATGGATTATTCGAGGAGTTTTTCAAAGCCGTCGAGTTATTTGGGTTTGGAGCTCCTCATCGGCTGGAAAACCGCATCGGGTACTCGTCGTTCTACTCAAATGGCTCCTTTAACAGCCTCGACGAGGTTCCAAAAGCTGTGGAAGAGGGATTTAAAAAGTTAATAGACAACATCATCCGCGATTTTATTCGTACATGGTACGAAAATGTCGGGGAAGGAGAACTGTTCATTTCTGAAACGCGGGATGCACTGGAGATGTTATGTTTGGAAGGCTACAAGCGCGGATCGCAAATAGACTCACATTATTTAATCGAGCAGGTTATAGTGGTCTTTCACGGACACTTGGAGAGATTTAACAAAGCGATGGCCATCGTGAAAGCAAAGGATCCAAAACTCCGACTCAGCATTAGCTCATCACAGCTGTTATGTCAAACGTATGAATCACAGCTGTGTTCCAAGCCACCTTCTTTGTCAAGTTCTGCTGCCGAACTCAGTTATTTAAGAAATGTGGTCGATTCGCTTCTAGCGGCAATGATCCCAAAGGACACGTTTAGTTGTGATACTGGAAGATTTATTTTGCGGGAGATTTTGACTGTGCAAGTTGTGGAACCCCTTGTACAACTCTTAACAGACCCTGATTGGATTTGCCAAGCTGTAATTGAAATCCTAAGAAAGCAAAATGAAGGTGATAGGAAAAGTATGTCCACAGCCAAAGAAGAACATGATTCTCTTGCAACAGAGGATCACTGCGATAGTTTAAGTTGGACAAATGAACCACATGCACCTGGCAAGGTCAATCTGCCCTTGTTAAGTGAGAAAACAACAGCTGCTGTAGATATGCAGAGAACAGCTATTGAACAAATTATTAGTAGGAAAGAAAGTGAAGAGTCTGTGGAAGATATTGGAGAAAGAATTGAAATTACTGCACCTGGGTCTTGTGTGGAAAGTCCTGATTTCCGCTGGTCTGTAAGTACAGAGAGACAGCCTCCTGTTGGAGAAAGTCAGCATGACAGTGGAGACTCATTTTTAGTTATTTCTGTGGATGAAAGCAGAGAAAATGGCACCGAAGACCTCAATCAAGGAAGGAGTAACTGGTCAACAGAGGTAGTTCCACCATCATCAGTCGAGGATAGCAAAGAGAACACTTCATCAGACCAAAGTAACAGCGACAATAACTGGTCAATGGAGGCTGTCGCTCCACACTCAACAGAGAGCATGACATCAAGCAGTTTGTCATCCTCATGGATGGTGTGCCCATCATCAGAGGATGAGTCATTCAGAAGAAAGAGTTTTGAAGAAATGAAAGAGAATCTCTCAGAAAGTAACGGAGCTCTTCACAGTTGGAAAGAGATGACTATGTCTTGTTGCCATAAATTTGAGGCGAGTGGAGACAGTTACCGTCCTCTCTCATTGGTTGCACAAAAGGGGAGTAGTGACGAAGAATCTGATGAAACAGGTGATACGCCATGTCTTAGACTTACAACAAGAAGATTTTCTCTTCCAGAATCTGAAAACAAGACTGAAGCTCATAGAAATCTTCCAAGATCTGGCAGTGTGCCGTGTAATCTTTCGTTAGCACATTATGACAACCTAGACACGGGGGAGTTTTATACACCTAAGAGCCCAAGAAAAATTTATAGCCCTCACATTTATAGTGGGAGCTTCTGCAGCAGTTCTGACAGTTTTAAGTCTATTTCCAGTGAAGAGGATATTTTAGATTCATACATTGAGTGTGGGGAAGAAGCATTGGAAGAATCTGCTGACTTTCACTCAATCATTGACGGAGGTCACAATCTTGGGGTAGTTACTAAGAAATCAACAAAGAGCAGAATTACCAAACAAGTCTCATTTGAGGAATGTCAGGGAAAACACTTGTCCTCAGGAGTAGCAAAAGAGTTAGCTACTTCTGAATGTGCTTTCCCCTCCTCCAGCCAAGAAATTTCCAGTCCTAAGAAGGCTATATTGAGAAACAAGAATGGCTCCTCAGAGCTTGATAGCATCAAGGAGTCTTCATGGGAGGCAGCAGATAGGGACAACATTGTAGATGACCCTTCTACAGGATGGAAACGTTTACGTCTGGGGTTTGGAGGTCAAAGTTCAGACTCATCCATAAGTGACGCATTTATTACGGCCAGTAAGAAACTTGTTTCAAATTTCAAGCCACCCTTTAAATTTGATAGTTTCAGTAGTAACAGCACAAAATCTTCGGAGGCAAGCGTTTCATCAGGGGGGGAATCTTTGGACCATTCTTCTGCAAATCAGAGGGAGGTGTCACCCCAAGGGGCAAGCCTAGCTGTTGGAAGAGGCAGAGCTGCAACATACACTTCATGCGGCATAAGACGACTGTCCAGGAGTGATGCCGTGGTAGAAGAGTCAATGGACAATAGTGATACAGACACCTGGTACGGGACACCCAGAGATGACTGGACACAAGAGGCTTTAGGTGTCAACGACAAAGGCAAGGATGGAGTCGACAGTTCCATAATGCGAGTTAAAAGAATGCACCCCAGTGAACTGATTTCTATCCCCATCACGTTTGTTGCTTTGGAGACCACTTGGGAGCCAGGCAGAAATAAATACACACTCTACAAAATAGAGGTCAGTTAGCAGTTCTGTAACATTTATGCTAAATGTAGTATTTATATACATGTACTCATAGTTCAATCCCCTTTTTGACTTACAGGCGGTACTGTCCGATAAGAGACTAGCATTGAAGCACTTTGACTATAACAACTTGCTCTTGTGCTGCTAAGTGCAGTATTTGTATACATGTACTTTTAGTTCAATCCTCGTTTTGATTTACAAACAGTACTGTCTGATAAGAGACTAGCCCAAAGCACTTTGAGTATAATAATAAGAGCCCTCATTGCTCTTGTGCTTAGCTTCCAGCCATTTGTCATCCACTATGCTTTCTTCAACTCAGTGTGCAGTGTAGATGATGAAAAAGCAATCTTAACCCTTCCCTGTTTTCTGAGCATGTAATATGCCAACTTTAAAGTGCTTTCAAAACTTTGGAAATCGTGGGGTTATAAATTCTGTGCTGTTTTTCATCATGCAGCATGCAAAGAAAGTCGTGTCCGATGGCTTGGGACTAGTGGATTTTGCTATCGGGCTAGTGATTTTTGTTCTTAACTTGCCTAATGGGCAAGTGCCGTTTTTTGGGAAATTCAAATTACAGAAGGATTGTAATCAATCCTGCTAATCAAAAAGGGTTTTGGTATGAATTATGAAGTTGACATGCAGTCATATTAATTTTAGAGGAGACAAAAGAAATGTTTGGTAAAAAATAACTTGAGAAGGGATTTTATAATACCTAGGGTGCATTCCTTTGAGATGATCCGGATTAGGATTAGTGATCCAAGTTCACTTGGGTCATGGCAGATCAAATGAACAGACTAATCCACTCTGACAAGTATTCATGGGTTCATTTGATCTACCATGATCTGAGTGAATACCGTAAAATTCTGAAAATAAGCCCCGTGGCTTATATTTTTCGAAGGCCCTTTTTTGAGGGGCTTATATTCGGAGGGGCTTATCTATGGAGGGAAATTTGCGTTTCAAAATCAATTGGCCGAGCCTAAAAGTTGGAGGTAAAGTTACTGTTTTTGCTTTGTTTTACTTTGTATTTGAGGGCAATTTTCCAAGTACAAGGCCCCAGGGGGCTTATATTTGGAGGAGCGATTTAACGTAGAGTTTTTTGCATTACCGGTTTGGGGGGCTTATATTTGGAGGGGCTTATTTTCAGAATTTGACGGTATCTCAGATCACTGATCCTGATCCAAATCCAGATCATCCCAAAGGAACGCACCCCTAGAATAGCTAAGCTTACTGACGCTATGACTTCTCTTGACAGTATGACATAAGGATTTGGCATGAAGTCTACGCTGCGGCAGTAAAACAGGCCAAGCGTGAAGCTAAGAAAGAACAGATGAAGAGAAGATTGTATGCAGATGACAAAGACAGCAAAGAGGATGATGAAGAAATTTCTTTGGATAGAATAAAGCAGAATGTTCCTCTAAGGCGAGTGATTAATAGACGGTACAGGGAATTTATGGAGCTTCACAATCGACTGATGAGTGGAGAGCTTGCTGTTCACATGAAAGGTATACATTTTGTAGTAAATTAGTAGATAAATATGACAAGGTTGGTCATGGACCCTTGAGTGCTGATGGAGGTGCTGCATGTGCTGGTTTTCTCTGCCAAGGTTACGCTCATCCCTTGTGTAATGCCATCTCAATTGAATCTTGGATTCCAATTGACCAGACTGGCTGAGTTGTCATGGTGGAGGGCGCTTGCCGGGTTGCCACAGATGCCTTCTTCCTCATGCTAGATCATTGCCTGGCTCCTTCAACCTTTTAGGCACCAGCACACAATCTCATTTCCTGGTGATGAGTTTAATACTTGTATGACACAGGAAAAAAAATTGACGTTTCTATTAACCCATTAAGTCCCAATAGTCACCAACATTAATTTTCTCCTAACAATATCCATACATTGTCAAGAGATTAGGTTATGAGAATTCATAAAATGATCACCTAAGAGAAAATGCTTTGATCTTTTATCAAATTCTCTCAACTTATTCTTTAAGGAAATATATAGAGATCAGTTTGGAGAATTTGTATGTGGATATTGGGGTTTAAAGGGTTAATAATGGATAACTGCCCACCTACCCCTCTCATAAGTCACAATTTTGCCCTTAGTGAGAAGTAAGTGTTAATGTTGACTTAAGGACGGGGCAAGTGGTCAGTTACCCAGAAACCTCGATTGATCCGATCCAAAAATCTTTAAAAGGGCTTCTCTTTAGAGGAGTTGAAGCCATGGCCTTATGGCCCCAGTAGTTCAAATTTCAAAAGCTGGATAGCCCTATCCACTAGATAAATCAATATCCGGTGGATAAGTGTCAGGGAAACCAATATTATTGAACATTCTATCCAGTGGATAGCAGCTTATCTAGTAGATACACAATGTAGCATTATCCATCACTAATTCTTTTGAACAACTGACACCAGGTTACTATTCCAGATGCTTTATCTCTAAATTAGCCTGTTCCAGGCTCCGAGATGGTGGTGGAAAGTCGTTCAGTAATAAGAAATGCGAAAAACGCGAGGGGGCTGGGGAGAGACAGGGTGGTGGACAGGCCGCCACCGCCCCCTTTCCCAAGTTGTGCGCGTCTTATTTTCGCTTTGCTCATTTTCATACGTTCCCACTATACTATCTGAGAGCCTGGCACAGGCTACCTCTAAATTACAGGGGGATTGTGGGAGCCAATACCAATGAGGTTCAAGAGACAATCATTCTGTATACTGCTGGGATTGAAGTGTTGATAGGTGGCATAGTTGTGAAAGTGATGGTGGTACACTCTGTTTACAAAGCACATAAGCTTATTTCAGTAGGCAATAGTTGTAAAAATTTTCAGCTGTTTATACTTCCCTTTTTATCATTTTCCTCTGACTTTAACAGATATTCTGAAGCCTAACAGAAGATACAATTTGCCATTTGGAAGACTAGATCCTGATGTTGTAGAGGGAAGAAGGGATCTGCTGCAGAATTATTTAAGGGTGAGATGCAGCAAAATATTTATTTTATTCAGAAACTGCTTCTGACAACTTTCTCTAAAACGATTACCTCTGGGACCAGTACTACACGGACAGTGGAACTCTGCCTTACGGCTACCGTGGTAAAACAGTCACCTTTTTATTAAGGCAACTTTTTTTCAGTCGGGCAAAACGGCTATACATTTTGTTATAAAAAACCGGTGTTAATGCGGTCACCCATTAATACGGCCAACGGCCACATTTTAAATGCTATCACAGTAGGGGCTGGTTGGCCACAGTGGAAACTCCTGAATACACCAGGGAACTACCTTTCATTTAGCGAGGCAGCCTGTAACCCTTTAGCAAGTCAGCCAAAGGTGTCTGTCTCAAAGAGGTGTTCTCGAAGAGAGAGTTAACTAGATTGCTCTTACTGATTTGAGGAAAATTAATTTGAAAGTCCCATAATATTCTGCACAGACAGATTGCTCCACTTAGTGTTTAATATGCAGTGTGCGATGAAAGTCTTGTCCAATATCCAAGGACTAGTGGATTTTGTGATTGGGCTAGGGAATTTTACTCTTTAAAATTTGGCTGAAAAGCTTTTTTGGGGATTTCAAATTACAGAAATCAAGCAAAGTACTTTAAGTCATTCTGTTTAAATTCCTAAGAAACATACATGTAATGTGTCCAGTTGAAAGTTGTTTTTCAAGCTGAACTGAGAAAGGGAAATTATTACAATAAATTAATAAAGTTGGTGCAGGTAATAAATAGAGGATAAATTAATTATTTATTTGTTGTCCAATTTTTTTTAGGGTAGGGCTCGTTAAAATGACACTGGTACATGCTGGCTGTTTGGGCAAGCTGTAAAACAGACTTTCTTTGCACCCTGATATATAGTTACATAAGAAGTCATATTAATAGTGAATAATTGTAATGATTTTAGAGCCTGATATCCAAGCCACCTTTGCAGAACAGTGAAGACCTTCAACAGTTTCTTGGTGTGACAGAGGGAGAGCAGATATCATTTATTAAACCAAGTGTCGCTCAAATGATGAGCCAGTCAGTCCATGTACCAAGGGTAGATAAGGTGATTAATTTTTTAAAAACAACATAAATAGAGGATATTACATGGCCGCGCGGGGATACGAAATTTCTCTTCCAGTGTTGAAAAATATTTCACAAGTGAGCGCAGCGAATGAGTGAAATAATTTTTCACCACGAGAAGAGAAATTTTGTATCTCCAAGCGACCATGTAATGTTCTATTTATTATGTAAACACCAATGAAATACCAAACCATTTTACTTAAATAGTTTTTTGGTCTGAAAGGTGCGGTTTATTATGAAGCCATAGCAACGGTGATGTTTTCACTTGTGAAGATAACGTGTTATTTTCACATGTGAAGATATCAAGTTTTCGCGTGAAAGCCCACTTGTTATTTCATTGGTGTTTATATAATAACTGGATTTAATCTGTTCTAAAGGATATGCAAAAAAATAATGAAAGGACCACTGAAGGAAGAAATGATCACTGAAGTTATCTGGAAAATTCAGAGTGCAACGTGTAGCAGTGAAATTGTTGTCAACTTTAGTTGGCAGAAGCAGTCTCAAGTGTATTTAGGGGCACCCAACGTCGGTTTTCTCCTAAATATGTTTAAAACACTTTTAGGCTATCCAGAGTGTCTTTAGATCTCTAGAAATAGGTTCTAAGCAGTTCTACAAAATTTTTATCAGTTAGGTCATCCTAGGGGAACTTGAGTCATTTCGAATTTACAAGGGCTTCAGTATTATTTTCCTGAAAATTTTAGGTGTAATTAAACGTCATACGAAAGTGAGAAATTTTGTGATTACTCCCTCCATCACATTTTAGAATCAGAAAATCGTAGGGAATTTATTAGATAAAGCTAGATAAGTTACGAAAATTGTACTTGAATGGAACGTTCATCTATAACGTTTTAGCCGTCCTCAAGTAATAGAAAATTCTAGGCAATATTTGCTTCTCCGAACAGATATTTTACAGAAAACAATCGTTTGGTGCCCCTGTATATTGAAGTGAAGTCTTAATTTTTTTAAAATGATTGTGAAGGAAGATGAGGAAAAAGGGAAGTTCGAAGAGATGACGATGCATAAAAATTCTGTGTATTTGGCTCTTGTATTGTTACAGTGCAGACACTCAAACTGGAGCACTTGGAAGAAGATTGTCCCATCTCAACGTTTTTGAAAACCTAGAATTTTTTATACATGCTACGTCCCACAATAGATAAAGTTTTTGAGCAAAATATAAAACGACCCCTAAAAATTTCGGCTAAGGGAAAAGCTCGTCAGGTAGTCTCACGTTTTCGTGAAGCTTTCAATGTAGGCTGTTATTTTCGGGAAAGGCGAAAAACAGCCCTAAAGAATTCGCGAGGTTCAAACCACTCTTAGGACGACCGAACAGATCAATTTTTTTTAGCGATGCGAATTATTTATTTATATTGCTTTTAAAGCACTCTAGGAAGTCTAAAGAGGCATAGTAATTTCTTGGCTTCCATACTGTATAACAAGTAAAGGCCCACACGAGCCCAGTTTCTTCAGCATGAAGCATGCCTTGGAGTATTGCTATTCCCTACTGGACGGGATGGTAGTCCATCGCTGGGTCACCCCTAGCAGTATGACGCCGGTACCTATTTATACACCTTCGTGAAGGGGGACAAAGTGGAGTAACGTTCCGTGTCTAAAAAGACAACGCGACAAGCGAGGCTTGAACCCTAGACCTCCAGATCTGGAGTTCGAGGTGTTAACCGCTCGGCGACACTCGCCTCCACTCCGTAGCGCATAAAGACGCATAATTGGCAATATTAACTACCAGTAAATGAACTTGATAGTCGTGATACAGCCCCTTTAAAATCGCTGCTCAGACTCTGTATCCATTTTTCACAGGCATCCCATTCTGTAATCTCATCACCAACATTTGACTCTGAATTTTGTCAGTTACAGGCTTCCACCAATCAGTTCAGTCACCATGAACACGTCATATTCCCTGTGTTGAAAACACTTCATTGTCACAACTCGCCAAGGGATGATTTTTCACATCATGATTTCTCCAGTGGCTGTAAACCCTTAAATCAAGTTGTTGTTAGTATCAGTGGTGTCATTTAATAATTGTTGTTGAATTCGGCTTTCGTATCATCTGAAGAATTACGGAGATCGGGGAGGGTGTTGAGGCCAAGGCGGATAACACCCTCCTCGATCTCCATAATTCCTCAGATGATACGAAAGCCAAATTCAATAATAATTGGTTTATTATTCATTCAAAATAATTCTTAGTTTATTTAAACAAGCAAAAACATGCTTACCTCCGTCGATGTTAAGTTCATCTTTATAGTGCATATTTATCGGCAAGTTTAGGAGATAAAGGTTTGTTCCCACGAAGCCTGTGTGATCAGTTAAAATGGGGCAGAGAAATAAAACAAGTTTACAGGATGATTGCGTCGCTTTGTGCCGCTCACTAGTGTTCATTTTCTACAGTTGTTTTTTTAAAGAAAATTAATTGTAGTTGAGATTTTCTTTTGGTGGCTTATACCTGTTTTCCTTTCCTACCAGATGTTAAGCAGACAAATGACCAAAGTGATTGACAGCATCAAGACAGCTTTGGATTCAGGTGCATAAACATAAACGTAAACATAAACGTAAACATGTGAAGGGTTCAATAGGCCAGTTTCAGTTTTTTTACGCACAGCGAGCGAGGAAGAGCCGAAAAGAGAACGATTTAGAGCAATCTCTTTTGTCCCCGAGGCATTCAAATTCTCTGTAGCCTCCTCCCTCCCTCTCTTTTTGTCATTTTTTCCTCGCGCGTTCATCTCATTAGGCTGATTTAGCAACAGAACGGGAACGTCATTTGACACCGGGAAATCGCGCGGAAAGGACCATACACGACTTCCGGTGCCCAATTTGCCGCTCAGCCATTGGTCAAGCCAGTTGTTTGACCAGTGTTTGACGTTCCCGTTCTGTTGCTAAATCAGCCTATCTCACCCTCGCTCGTTATACAAGCTCGCCTGCAAGACAAAAACTCAACTTCGGCCTTAAAAGCAAACTCCAGGCATTTAGCCTGGTAGACTATAGTCCATTCCCTATTTTAATGTCAGACGACAACAGTTACGTTTGAAGTTATGCTTTATGCATATAGCCCATGTTATATTTTGTTCAGTTGATGGGACCAGATTTTACTGGCTCATTTTTCCACTCCGATGTAGATTCCTTATTTCATTTAATTCTTTGTCTTTGTTTTGTTTTTTCATTTTCAGCCGAGGAGGAAGAAAGTACATCAGAAAATCATTCCAATGTGGAGACCGAAAAAGTGGTTGTGCCCTGGAAATTAGAAGATCAAGATAATTCAAGCAGATATTCAGTGAGTATATAACGATGCTGCGATAGAGTGATTTCACTTGACCTGTGAAACAGATACTAACAACTTGTGCAAAATAGGAACAGGTAAACAAAAGAAGACAGTGGAGTTAGTAACAATGATGCAACGCTGCGTTGCGCTAAAAATCGTCGTTGCGAATCGTCTCGTGTAACATTCTCTTTGATGTTTGCGCTTTTGAGTATTTTTATAGAAAAAGCGCAATATAAGTATTAAATATTATTATTATTATTATCACTTTTATGGAGGACGTAAACAAGCGACGACGAATGTTTCTTTCTCTTCTAAACTGTCTAAACTTGAGTGCGGTCTCCAAGAAATCAATTCCAGGGAAATTAGCCTACACTTGACTTTTTCAGCAAACTGGAGTAAACTCGAGAAAGTTTGAAAACTACATCGTGAATTCGTTTTAAAAGTGCCGTTGCCGTCGTCGATGCTAAAGCTCCTTATTAGGCTGGAGGCGGCGATAAGAAACAAGATCATAAAGATGTTGGAAAAATCAGATAAAATCCCTGTCTTTTTTTTCAGGAAACTGATTCCAATCCAGAGATCTCTTTCACGCTGCATTGCTACTCAGCGTTTCTTGAAGAACGGGATGAATTCTTGCCACCAACACCACCCTCTCCTATGCCTTCCTCCTCTGAAGGATTTGATGAGCCGGATGCAGGGCTAAGAAGGCGAACCAACCGAGTCTCGCCTTACCCGGAAGAGGAACCCTTTGCTTGGGATACCTGTTACAGCACAGACCGCCTATTAGGTCCAAGGACTGCTGGAGATGGTAGCGATAATCCTGATGAGTTATCTTCAACGCCATCTTCCAAGACTTTTCAATCCACCCATGTTACTACAAACACACCAGCTATGCAGTCAGGTATAATGATATTAATGATTGGTAAAACTTTGCGTAAAAACGTGTAAGATTACATTGAAAACAGGGAGAAGTCAAAATTATATTTATTTTTATACTCAGTAGTAAACACAGGGAGCCCAACAGCTAAAAGTCAAAATTATAACAAACACAGCGAACCCATGTAAAATAAGTTTCTGTTGTATTTGAATTTAGAGGAAATGTATGGTAATTGGAAAAGTTTCATACTATCATAACATTCTGCGATAGATGTTTACATTTAAAATACAAAAAAAATGTATTTTGTGCCTGATATGTGCATTGCCATTCTTAATATAAGTGAATGAGCTACAAGAATGACAGTAAACCACATTTCGGGCAAAAAAAAAAGTCTATGTCGATCTTATATGTCGGTGTCCTGTAGCTCAGTGGTAGAGCATCTGGACTAGCAAACAGAAGGTCATAGGTTCGTCTCCTGTTGGGAGTATTTGAATAACTTTTCTTCCGAGCCGCCTGTGACACTTACTAAAAAAATCATCTTTCTCAATAATTATTGTAAACGTATGTCTAGTACCCTCAGTGTTCAATCTAGAAATTGGTCAAATTGGTTTATATGTCCCACATGACATTTCAAATTGGGCCATTTAAAAAATGGTCTGGGTCTAACTATAATATTGAAACTTTGAACAACTCTAATGAACATCTTCATGCTTTTCAGATCCAAATGTCATTCTCTTTTTCTTAAAAAAAACTTAGCTTTTGTTGCCGTTTCAATAATGGAACGAAAACAAAAGAACGAAGTCAATAAACAAAGCACGAATCAATCGGCAAAGCAATGTGTGCAGAGCGTCCAAATGAACGCTCCAGTCTCTTTCAGAATTGCGTGGAATGCCTGATATAAAAACTAATCTAAGCACTTGAAAATATGGCACGAAGAAAAGAAAAGAACGGCGAGAAGAGCCCCTGGGGACAATGTCTTACCAGACCAGTTTTAAACTCTCGCCGTCGTTCTGGCTTCTGATTGCTGCCAGAAAACTTTTGTGTTTTTCGGCTCAATCAGAAGGCAGAACGGCGGCGACCGTTTGGAACTGGTCTGGTAAGACATTGTCCCCGGGGGCTCTTCTCGCCGGTCTTTTCTTTTCTTCATGCCATATTTTCCCGCCCGTTTAGAATTTCTCTCACCCCCACTATCTGCCCCTGGGTCTCCGAGGATGTCTACGTCAATGACGCAAAACGCAGCCTAGATTGAACAATGTAAATAACCCTAATGGAAAAATATTATATCTTGAAGGTATCGTTCAAAGAGAGAGATCAGGGGCGATCTTCAAACCGTTCCTTGATGCTCAGTCTAGTACTTCAAAAGCGCACAAGCCTGTTAGGCAATCACTTAGTCTTCCCATGAGCAGGAGCAAGTCTATGGAAGGAATATCGACTTCAGCTCCAACCACTAAGTTTACTCTCAGGCCACAGATGATTTTGGACGCTGCCAAAAGAATTGGTCAAGGAAGTAAAGAGAGCTCTGGGAAGAGCCTGGACCAGCTACCAACCGAAAAGGAAAAGAAACCAAGACCTCTGAAAAAGATCCTCAAAGAATCGACAATTCCTGTGCTTGGTGGCCGTGGAAAGAGACAGAAACAAACGGCTGTTGACAAGGATACGGGTCTTTCTCGTGTAACTGCATTGGCACCAGATGAGCCATGTACAGTCTCAGAGATGGACCAACCGAGTAACCTTGATGAGAGGTCCCTTGAAGAGGGGGCCTCTAGTGGGACAGATCTTCAGTGTCCTCTTTCGGATTCCATTCTTGCTTTGCTATGTGAGCTCCTGAAGGATCGTGGATCGTGGTTGACGGTGGACCGTGTACAGCAGGGATTTTCTGGGACCTTGGGAGGTCTGCTGGAGTGGTATGGAATTGTTATTCTTTCATCTATGTTTCATTAAAGTTTTTGTTTAAGTTTGCATACGGCCAAGATGCTTCCACCCTCGTTCCTCGCGGCTACGCCGCTCGCCCCTCGCGCGTGCTCCCCATCTATTGTGACTTAAAAGAAGAATAAGGGACTGCTTCCAGTCTATATACAGCCTGGCTGCTACGGTTCACGTGGTTGTGCAGGTGTCGTATTAGGGAGCTTAAGCCACTATGACGACCTCTACAACGCAACGTCACACAAATAAACATTAAAATAGTTTTAATTAGCTAAACAGCAACCGTATAGCCAACTGTTTAGTACATAGAGGCGTGCAAGCAAACTCTGACGGCGATCGCCTTTTTCAACTTTGGGTGCGGGATAAGGAGAGGAAAACGGAGAGAAATCACAGGCCGAATTTGCAACCACTGCATAAAGAAAACTTGCTCTCCACCTCAAAATCTCGCGTGTTAAAATTGCAAACGTGACGATGCGAGGAGCGTTGCGTGACAACACAAGGGAGGGCTGCATAGCAGACTATTCGATCCCGGACAAGTCAGAGGATTTCGCTGATAAGCCTAGTGCTTAATATTCTCGTTTTCTTTTGTTTAATTTTGTTCACTAGGTGTGTCCAGAGTGGAATAGATGATATAACAAGTGATGACGCCTGGGCGCTTTATCTCGATGAGCTTAACGAGGCAATATGGCCCAACGGAAAACTTCGTGAAGAGACCAAGAAACCCAGATCGGAAATTGAAAAATCACAAACAAGAAAAGTAGCTGTACAGGTTCTTATGGACGCATTCCCAGGTACGTGTACATGTAAATTAACGAAAAAGTACTTAATAGTCAAGTCTAGTCGAAGTTCCTGTGATTGGCACCCATAGGGACGGTTTGGTGTTAGCCTGGGACCAGGCTCTGCGTGGGCAAAAAACAAACAAGGTAGTGTCGAGAGGGGAAAGGGTGGCGTAGCCTGGAGACATCTCCCTAGGCTACGGCTCGGCTCGCTTCGCTCGCCGATGTTTTTCCTATGTGACCCCCTTTTTATCACTTTTATCCCATGTGAATTTATAATATGATTCAAATCCATTCAAGAGAAAAAAGTCGACCTCCAGACTTTGTCGCTTGCTCGGTCGCTGCGCGACCTCATGCATTGAAGCTCGCTTCGCTCACTTTTAAGAACTTATTAGAGGTCGACTTGTAGCAAGTCTATGGACAGGTGTTCGGACTGTAAAGGGAGTGAATAATTAGGAGCGAGGACTGGAAACCACTGAGACGGAATTAAATATTCAGGAGAAAGAACTGGGATTTAGTTCACCAAGCTCTCTTGGCCAACCGCTCCGGTGCGATGTTCGATGTGTGAACGATTCGTTCCACTTTTGTGTTATTTCCTTTCATTCTGTACGGGCTAACTTTTCATGTCTGCACGAAAAGCTATCCAGTATTGAGTAGACGAAACCTTGGGACACCTCCTCAAGTCTTAAGATTTAAACCTGTTTTAAAAGGAGTAAGGTACCGTAGTGCAGTGGAAGTTGCAAGCAGTATACCATCGATTCGATGGTATATTTGCTTGGAAACGAGGTTGATCGATGGTATATTCGCTTGAAAACGAGACTGCTTGGGCAATCAGTGAAGTAAGAAATGGCGTTCACGGCTATCCGAAGACGAATTAGCTGAATTTCTGAAGAAATGCAAGAATACGCAAAACATCTTGCTCGATAGATCTTATCTGCTTTTTGAAGAGTATCTGCAGGAAAAAAAAAACATCTTTTTGTATCTTGAAACGGTGCCGAGGAATGGGCCATAGTTTTGAAAAAAATCTTCGAGGAGGTAAGCTTGTTAAGAACTTAGAAACATTTTGAATGAATAATATAACAGTTATCTATGTTACACATTATGCCATCAAATGCTCTTTGGATTATGAAGTTTCTCTGTATCTGTACTCTATTTGTTCTTTTGTAGGTTTTTTCAGGCTGTTGATTGGTCCAAGAATTTACCACCAGACTGCCATGAACGTTATTGACTCGCTTCAATATCCACAGTTAAACAAGTAGGTATAAAGAATAGCCTGTGAGCATGCGAAGGCGGAAATGGGGAGAAAACGAGAACCCTCGGCTCATTTTTCTCCACCCCCTCGCCACCTTCGACCCCTCCCCTCCCTCGGCCCCTCAATATGATATGACCGTTGAAGTTAAATTAGCCTTAAGCCTGTGGTGCAGACTTTTCGGTTGACGGGGCGTGGGGGGGGGGGGGGGGGGGCGGTAGGGAGGGGCGCTCAGTATTCTCTGCAGTCGCCATCTTTGATTGAGATCAGAGGAAGAATGGGAGACAGAACAATCTACAGAGATTGTAGCCACCGAAAACTGCGAAAATACTGGCTGGTAAAGACTTAAATCGCCGATGGACATACATTGCTTGCAAAATTTCAAGTTTTTCTTAGACAATATCTCCGAAACTACTGGGCTCATCGGGCTCACATTTTTCAGAGAGTACTAATATCGCTATGCTCTTTCAGTATCCAGGGATGTTATTTTAAATAGATTGGTCGGGACACGATGAGGGTATGGCAATGTGGCCTAAAAAATGTAAACAAAGCTTCGCCTGTATGATGGGAATAAGGAGATAGGACCAAATGGTGGAGGGGTTCGTCCCGCCCTCCCCCTTCCTTGCCCCCTGTGACTCGCGCGTCCTCCACAACTTACAGAATTCTCCCACTCCCGTTTAGAATTAACTCCATGATTATGATGAAACTGTTTTATGTCTCCACAGGATCCTATTTTACACTCTGCTGGAGCTTTTATTCTCTGAATTCGTGCCAGAAATTCAGGACACCTTGCAGTTCTTCAGGCGCATTACTGCTCAAAAGTAACTTTTAATAACCAATTAAGAGATGATTATATCATTTTCATCGCTTCAGTGGTTGTCTTCTTAGGCCCTGTTCATATGAGTCCGGGCTGCTAACCTTACTAACCAATATTCTCGTCTGGACACTCTATGAAGCTTAAGTAAAGGCGACGGCAACGAGAATGGCAAAAATACGATAATTTTAGACAAGCAAAATAACAACTTCGTTTAAAGCAACAAGGGTTCTTGTTTTAAGTGACGTTTTTGCTGCCGTCGTGGTCTTAGTTGCTTAAGCTCCCAACCGGCAGTTTTGCAGTCTGTTAGTGGAACGTCGAGGTCGAAGTAAGCAAGCGGGGATCTAATGGAAGGGCCCCAAGTGAGAAAATACACTGTAGCGTGTTCTTTAACCAGAGTATAGTACTCAGATTAGCCCGAAAACATTACCTGTTTATTTTTTAATTATTTAAGTATTGTAGGAACATATACTTTGGTATATTACTACATCGTGATGAAAATTCTGGTCCAGGCATCAGAGTCTATTCATCGCTCCTACTAACGCAGGGGCGACCACACCCAAAAGGCAATCAAATCCTGGAACTTCATTTTCATCGTCATAATAATTGCTCAAAAAAGTTGAACAGTGTACAAAAATTATTGTAACTACGTTGTAGATCAGAATTTACATGAATACGTATTTTATTCAAAACGCTACGTTGATTTATTTAAGTTCATTTAGTTGATGACCAATAGTCCTTTTTACCTTGTATGTTTTTTTGTTTTCCATTTTCGGACTACGTTATGGTACCCCAGAGAACTGTTCTTTCAAATGTCGTCCTAGGCACGTGAGTGCACGTCAATCATCATCATCATCATCATCATCATCAAGTTTCGTCGCGCCAGATGGCTCATAAGGCCATGCGTGCACGTGCATATGTATGCATAATTTAGGAAGAGACAAAGGCCAATTCCCTGGAGAACATCACGTGGTCTGAAGTTGGGAAAGCAAAACATACAAGCTAAAAGGTCTATTGGTAGATTGCTTTTGGTTTTTTTAAAGCTAGTCTTAAATAATATGTTTTATCACAGAGTTAAGTGGCTCAACAAAACCACCGAATCGTTTGTTTGAAAGTTTGTTTGTTTGTTTGTTTTAAATGAAGTTTCTACTGATATTTTTACAGTTCACTTTATTTTATTATCTTTTGGCACAATATTTACACTTTAGATCTAAACTTGAGTGCTTTTTATTTTTGAGTCTGCGTATGTAATCTTAAAGTTTTGCCGTTTAAGTGAAAATGACTGTTTCCATCTTTGAGTATTTGGATGAAATCCTAGGGTGTAATAATCAAAAAGAGAGCTATTGAGAAAAAAAATTATATGTAGTGATAAAAGACCACAGTTGCAAACGATATGGAATACTTACTTTGAATTCAATTTCAATTATGTACATTATTTTTTCGGCACAGTAGCAATTTTCTAATTAACGAAACGATGTCAGATGGAAAGCTTTCGAAATCATTAGCTTACACGAATGGAAACTATTCAAGAGGAGATTTATTAAGAGATACTCGTTCATGCATTTATCATAATAACAAAAATACACGGAGTTTATTTTATTTAAGAATTATTATATGAAATAAGTATTGATTATTTATTCAAAGCTCTACATAGCAATACAGATTGAATTAGAGAATCATTAAATGTTGTTGGTGACGTGGGGTGACTCTCATACTATAAAAGTGACGGGTATGATCGTCGGGAAATTACAATTAAACCTCTGTAAATGGAGAACAAACTTAGCGCTGCTCAGTTTTTATTTGACCCTAAAGGAGACTAAACTCCAACAAAATATGTCGGTATTTTCCTTTTCGTATGGACATTTACTTCTCCACACTCAACCCGAAGGGATGGATGCCTCTATGACCCAGAACATTAGCTTTCCGTTCTGAACACCCTAAGTGAGACCAAAATCCTCCGAGAGAAAAAAACGAGGGCTGTACACACACACTGATTGCAGCCTTTCGCAGGCTAAAGCTACGGCAAAACGGATAACAATTAAAACGTTCAACATGTTCAAACCTGTCTTGCAACAAATCAGGTTGTTACAAGTTGCGTGAATATTGACTTCTGATTGGATAAAATTACGCGGGAGTCACGCCATGCACGGGGAGATAAGTCACTCGCTACAAAACAAGTTTGCCTTGGGCCAAAGTAAAACGCGCAACATGCGCAAATTTTTCTGTAAAAATTAGAACTTCTCTGCAACAACTTTTCGTAACCCGCAACAACCTTATTTGTTGCAAGACAGGTTGGAACGTGGGTGGTAAAACGCGCATCATCGCTATTCAAATCATTTTGCAGCGATGTTCGTTTTTGCTCCCCCTTTTATTTTTAGAATAATATGAGCGACATAAAGTACTACGAAAACACAAAGAAAAAGCTTCATTCGCGTACACGTCAAACGCGTTCTAAGTACACCAGTCTTCAACCAGTCGTTTGTGGGCGTTTCTCTATCCACGCTTTTATTTCGGGCACGTTTAACACACGGGTATAGTGCCCAGCCAACAGCGGGAACTTGTCCAGTTCCTTGGGGACATCTGTTTTACCTCCCAAAAGAATGTTATTCAAGAAGTCAAAGATGGAGATGTCGGCATAGTTCAGCTGCAGAAAGGAAACAGAAAAA
>OZ037781.1:5668266-5793266 GCA_964035525.1 Porites cylindrica | reverse complement strand
CCACTGGCATTCAAATTTGCCGCTTTGCTGATTACATTAAACACGGTAACAATGTCCACACATTCTGCACCAAATAGCCACTAGCTGCATTAGACTACACAGATTCTGTGTCAAATTATTGTGTTCAAGACACAATGGCGCACCATGCGGTATGTGGACTGTTGTGATGCAAAAAATTATTTGAGACAAAATCGTTATTGAATGAGTTGTTCTCAGTGGCTGGAAATTGATCAGGTTTTTCGGGGGGAGGGAGGGGGGGTGAGGGAAAAAAAAAAAGCAGGCAATCAGTCTGCCCTTGGTACCCGCTTGGGTTTCCAATCAGAACATTAGGATTCTCTTTCTCTTGCCTGCTTGCAAAACCACTCATACAAAATTCCATCTTCTAAGGAGGATGTCAACTACCCTTGGGCTTTTTTACTGTTCATCCTCCCAGACTAGTTTGAATTACGAAGTGGCTCTTCACATACATCTGGCTTTTGGTCTCCTAGTTTTCTCTCTTTCTCTTTTGGCCTCTTATTTATTCAGTTTCCCACTCCTTTTATCAGTTTAATAATAATATGATTAGTTATAATTATCATAACTGTGCCCGGATGAAAGGAGCCATTTCGTGTGTTGACATTGCACTTTTTGAATGATAAACATGTCAACTTAATCAGGAAATTTTAAAATATATTTTTCTTCCTTAGTTACTTAGTTCCTTAGCTCCTCTCTAAAATGAAAACATTACAGTTTACAGAAAACTGCAGGAGTCAGTCTCCTGAAAACAGTTAATTTCCAAAAGCCCGATCAGTTCTAAAAACCTTGTAATTATTATTGTCAAAAAATTAATTAAATTAAATTAATTTTTTAAAAAGTGGTTTAAAATTGAATCAAAATAAATGGGAAAAAAATTAGCCTGTGAATAGAGCCTGTTCACAGGCTAGCAAAAAATGGGCGTGATAAGTCACGTGACTTAGAAAATCCATCATTAAAAATGAAAGTGATATCCTTTCATAAAAAAGGGTCAAGCCTACAAAAGTTTTAAGATAAAAGCTGTAAAATCCTCTTTGAAGCAGACCGCCCCCTATAAATTTTCCGAGACCCTTTCCTTAATTCACCCGAGGAACTTTTTTTTGGATTGAATTTAGTCAGTGTACTGATGAACAACTCTTGTTCATACATCACCTCCTTTCTTGCAGATATACTTGCAAATTGCACCAGACTGTCCCAGGATTTTTCCTTCGGGGGTCACAATGTAGGGCAATTCATCAAAAGGCGGTCTGCCAGCTGAAACAACAAAAAAACAAAAAAAAGGGATTAAACTTTTCTTTACAAACATTCCAACATTCACCTGTCAAAATTTTGACCATTCTTGGTCGAGGTTGTCATTTGTAGGCAGGAACAGGGAACAGTGATATGCGGTGACACGTAAAGGAGAAAAAGCGACTCATTAAGCAAGTAACCACATGATTTTTCTCGTGCAATTTGGGATAAATCAGCACTCGTGAATGTACAAAAAAAAAAATGCAAACTTGGTTAGTCCTGAAAAATTTACTTGTGCTGATTTATCCCAAATTGCCCTCGAAATCAATTGATTACGTAACAAATTGTAGCGTGACCTGTCCCCTGTGGCGTCCGAGAAATGTTGCTTGTCTTTATATTTATAATGTATTAGTCTTTAGTCCAAGGAAATCGTCAATTTTGGGTTAAAGCATTCTAATAAACATCGTGTGTTTGGCAAGATTGTCATTAGATTCAGCAGCGTGAACATAAGGTTAAATTTGCATTCGTGACATGATGTTTTTACTTAGGACTTGTTCACGCGATTTATTACATTTCTCGAATTGCTCTTGCTAGATTTTGTGTCTGCTATCCTTCATCAGTTCATACTTGTTTTGTGTGTTGTTTGAGTTGCATTAGTAGTAATCCGTGGGATTAAATATTGCAATTCACGCTGAAAACAACGAGCGGTGACAAATTATATGCAGACACGAAACACTTATGCAAACATTCGTTATTCGTTGCATACGCGTGTTGCAACAGTCCAAAGTAGTAAAAAATTCCGGAAAATGCGTTACACAGCGAAAAAATGAAACCACATGAGCTATAGCCTCTGTACCCTGGAAAAAAGTTCGAGCTAAGTGAGCTATTGAGTCATTTAGTAACCGGATTGGAACAATTTGCTTGGAATAATTTGTTCTCATTTTACCGCTGCTTACGGCAAAAGCTCGGCAACTTTTTTTTCTTGCTTGTTGAACTTACCTCGGCTAAATAGAAAGCTTGATATAGGGTGCAATTTTTACCGACATTCAAGTTATTAAAATTCCTGACTTCCGAGACGGGGCCTCAAGACTCCAGAGGTCCACTCGAAATTTACCGAGGATAAAATTAAGCGTGACCCTGATTTTAAACCCTGTTTAAATGCCGAGATTTCGAGACTCACGCTGATATTTTCCGAGACACACCATTTTCCGTCGACCGTTTCACAGAATTTATTTAGAAGTGTGTAACTAGAAGAATCGGAAAGTCTGTGATTATTGTGCAAATCAAATCTACTTACAGGCTTTCTCTTTTTGCCAGTCTTCAAAGGGCACTCTAACGTCCTCGAATTCAACTTTCGTCGCTACGAATGCCAGTCGAGTTCTTTCTCCCCGACCGCGGATTGGAAAGTAAACGTGCTTGTAGCCTGACATTTCTGTGGAGGTTTCAGAAGATTCTTGTGAACGCCCAAAGACACAATCGCCAACTAAACTGAGCGTGACTAAGCTAGTTTGCACAGTGCGACGCGCCTTCGTGGCCCCAGAACAACTTTTTATCAGTTAGCCAATCAGCGAGTGCGGATTTATTTGACCGTCAATCTGACACGCCTCCTTGCATTCTCAGAGCGATCAAAATACGATTTATTGACAGTATGGAGACTGTTTACAGCCCAATATTTTTTCGTAGATTTATCAGGATCGAGCCCTTTAATACGGGTCAGGCGACCTTTGGTTTCATCTGCACCGTGGGGGCGTGCCGGCGTTGGGGTTTGTAGCGGCAGGCGAGAAGGGAGGCGAGAAAAAAGAGACTGTCCTAACATCAAATTCATAGCTACTCACCATCAAGGAGGGCGTTGTTCCAGCAACGCAGGCTTGTGATTGATCGTTAACCAACAGATGTTAATTTGCGTTGACAACGGGAATAATTAAAATTGCCGTCACTGACAAGTCGTTGACAAGTCGTTATTTGTTCAAAACGCTCTCATAATACTAGCCTGCGTAGCAAGCGTTTCCTCGCGAGGTTCGTCTAGAAAGCTGGGACAAGAACATCCTTTTTTTTTTTGCTTCCGCTCTAACTTTCGCGTAATAACTCGATTAGCCTGCGTAGCAAGTTTTTTTTTTGCTCTTGTCCCAGCTTTCTAGACGAACCTCGCGAGGAAACGCTTGCTACGCAGGCTATCATAATACCCATACCCGTTCGCCCACAAATCTCCCATCAGCACTGATGCGTGATGTTCAAAATATAAGGATTTGTATGGAAGAAAAAAATAATTGTTTCTGTAGCCTACTAATGTGAAACGATTTAACTAAAAATCAGCTAGCCTCGCTTAAGATGTTTGTTTCTTCTCTCCTGTGTGGTTTCCGAGTCGATTTATGGCCTTTTAATGGGCTTTAGGGGTTTGCAGTCTCTCTATAATTACAGAAGCATTTTGTCAGTTTGCCCTTAACAGGGTATGGGTTTGTTTGTCCTAAACAGGGTGAGGGTTCAAGCTCTCAGTGGCTCACCTATACCAAAAGTATTGGTCGAGTACACCCCCCCCCCCCCCTCCCCCTCCCCTTCCCCTCCTCCATCATTCCTTTTTTTTGCTCTCAGTCCCAACTTTCTCGACGAACTCGCGAGGAGACGCTTGCAGGCTAAACCCCCCCCTCCCCCCCGCCCTGCCGGGGAGTTGAAAGGGACGGCTCACTATTGAGCTTTTTATAGCCTAGCTTGAGAGTTGTTCATTTAGATATGGCGAGAAGTCACACGCGACATGGGCTCCTGCACGCGAACGGGTACGCGAGCAAAATGAGAGTGCTTACTCCCCGGGGCTTACTTGCAGCTATGCATGGAGTACAAAAACTCAGCAGCTTCTTTTATATTTATTCTTGTGCACCTCAAACGTAATTTTAGTTAAGTACATCACTTCCTTATAGTTCGCTTTTCGGGCGTTTCGTGATCCAGGCATTTATTTCCGGAACGTTTAACACCCGATTGTAGTGTTTCTCCAACAGCGGAAACTTCTTGAGCGGTTCAGGAACAGTTGGTTCACCCTTGGAAAGAAAGCTGTTGCAAAAGTCAAAGAACAGGATGTCGGCAGAGGTCAGCTGCAGCAAAGAAACAAAAAAAATATTATTATGCTTTGCAGGCATGGTTTATTTCTCTTTCGTAAACGGTCTTTGCCTTTTTTAACTGTCCAAATGCAAGCCACCACTGGTAACCAGCCCCCCCCCCCCCCCCCCCACTTTAGTCATGATAGACACGGAGACAGTTTTCGTGGGATCCTCAATGTCCGTATTAACCCTTTAAACCCTAAGATCCAAATTTGAAACCTCATATGTTGGTCCTATTCATTTCCTACAGATGTAATGGGGAGAACTTGGTAAAATATCAAGCAAATTCATCTTGTGAGATCATGTCCGTAATTCTCATGACCACTCTGTTTTACAAAGCATTGATAATTACAAAGAGAAATTTGATGTTGGTCACTCTTGGGACTTTTACTGAAAGGGTTAACGGAGTTTGACTGTGCTTGATTGCCTCATTCCGAAATCACCCAGCGCCGCGCCTTGTTAGTCTTCTAATCTTACCTTTTCGCCTAAAAAGAAGGCCTTGCCCCCATCCCTGCTTTTAAGAATAGCTTCAAAATTTTTTAAGTTCGTCAGGAAGTGTAGTTTCGAAAAATTTCTTCGTTGACTCTTCCTAAAAAATAAAACAAAAGTTATCAGGATCATTTCTTCACGGAACTGAATCCTAAAATATAAGAAAAGGACCCGCGGCTTTAGGCATGGGGCTAGCTTGCTGCAATTTAAATCGCGGCAGGGGACCGACGGGCGGCAGAAGCGGTGTGTAGTGAGCTACGTTATAGGATGGGTCGGTGACCGTTGAGGGTGTTTTAATCTATAACTGTAAGTTTCTTTGTTCTTTCTTAAATTTCACATGTGAACTGAGACATTGTCGTGGGTAAAGCGTTTCTTGATCCAGGCTTGAACAGCTTTTCGAAGCCCTTTTTTCATTACAAGGTTGCTAAGGCGGAAGTCTGCCAAACTTCAGGCACAGGCTTTGTCAGCGTGCTGCTACTTCCACTCATTTTTGATCTTCCAGAAAATACTACATTGCACAGGGAAACAACGCTCGAGACTGCTTTGGAATTACAAGATGCTGCGTTCACCACAAGATTCGAAGCCAAGTGTAGACAATAACACGCGCCGGATATTCTCTCGCGCAATCAATCAAAGAGCCTACGGGCGTGAGAGGCTCCCCCTTACACAAAAACTCTTCCTCACTGATTGCTCCTAAATAATAGCAAATGAAGAGCTTGCTCGCGGGCTAATATAACGTATGCAAAACGTCCAATTCGTATTTTTAGCGTCTCTCCCCAGTCTCCCTCTCTGTTTTCAGCCTCGCTCCAGACCTTTTGTCGCGCGTGCTTGGATGCGCAAAGATTACGGACTGTTTTTGCAGTCTAAAGGATCGAAGCACGGATAGACAAACATGAAGAACACTGAAACGGATTGCAATTGTGGTACGGAAACTTGTTAGCCTAACAATTTTTCAAAGGTCATTTTTGTTAATTGATGCAATGCTTCAAAGACATATCTTGTTTGATTTGTCATACTCAAGTAATTTCTCAAGTTACAAACCTCGTTCCCAGGTTCCTCTCTCTCGTTCTTCCTGGGGGCCGATGAGCAGGAGAGGACTCTGGGAACAAGGTTGGTTTGACCAATCAACATTCAGACTTGGCACCGAGGCTCTCTTGAGGAGAATAAATCAAAAGAAATCATCTTGAGGCTCAGCAATGAATAACACATTTCTTTTGTTTTATTCCCTGAAGAATTACCCTGGGTACCGCAAGTTTTTTCTCGCGTGGGACAAGGAGCTTCTCGCAGGCCGACAAGTCTTCTGGTCTCTTTTTTAGACTTAACCAAGACCGAAAACCGTGCACAAAAAAGCCGCTGGCATCCAGGGTACCCAAGCCTTGTTGTAAGGTCTGAATTTTAATATACTGAAATTGGTCTATTAGCATTTCGGCCAAGCCATTACCTTCTTCTTTTCGTCTTTCTCAAAGTGTAGCTTGATCACAGCCTCAACCAAATCCATAGCTTCATCACCTATCGAATCCGCTGTCGCCTCATCGAAACTGTCAGCTGGGCATAGTCCTAATAACCATAGAGTAAAAATGAAATGCAGAAATAGAAAGGATTTCCTAAAAATGCATACCCTGCGAGCAGAGTCTAGGAAGATCGAAGGAGACTCTGCTCGCAGGGTATAAAGTGCAATGCTGATGATGCATTTTAAGTTCGTCATTAATACATTAATACGTTAATATGTTGGCCTGGTTTAGTTCTTTTTTTGCGTTTTCATTGACCGAGACGGAGTCGAGGTCCATAACCCCCCCACCCCCACCAAAAAAAACCTGGCCAATAGACCTTTGTCACACGGCGGCCATTTTGTCTCAGGAGATTTAGAAAGCTTTGTTTATGCACGGCTAGCCTCCTTCTCTCTACGAGGCTAGCCGTGCATAAACAAGGCTCCTGAGAAAAAATTGCCACCGCGTGACAAAGGTCTATTTCCAGCTTGGTCAACACGGTACTATATTATTTTACTCTCTCGGGCGTCCAATCAGAGTAAAGAATTCCCTTCGTCTAGTTCGCTTACAATAAAGGCATTCATTTTTAAAACTATGCAGTCTCTTAAGCATAGCAGGACAACAACTGCACGCCTAGCTACACCTCGTGCCTTTAAACTGGCCCCCGGAAATTTTTGAGATTGAATTTAGTTAGCATACCAACGAATAACCCTTGTTGATAAACCCCGGGGGCCCCATTCACATATTTTAATGACGGGGGGGTCCGACAGAGGTTCATATTTTATACCCAAAAAAATCCCAACTTCAGAATTTGTCTACCCAAAAAAATCCCTACTTTTTTTCAGCATACCCAAAAAAATCCCTCAGTGTTTTTGCATCAGCAAATTTTATTATTTATCTTCTGGAAAGCTAAAACATGCCTACTTCAACTTTGGTTTTGGTCAAAAACAAAACTATAAATTGCGCTTATGCTATTGTTGATTTGAGCTGATGAAAAATACAATACCCAAAAACATCCCTGTGTTGTTTTCGCGACCCCCAAAAATCCCGGCGTCTCTCATAGACCCAAAAAAATCCCTTTTGGCCAAAATGTCAGACCCAAAAAAATCCTTCGGACCTCTCCGTCATTAAAATATGCGAGTGGGGCCCCTGGGTTGATAAATCACCTCCTTTCTTGCAGATATATTTAGTAACTGAACCAGACTGTCCCAAGATTTTTCCTTCAGGAGTCACAATGTAGGGCAAATGACCAAAAGGCGGTCTGCCAGCTGAAACAAAAAAAGCGGAAAACGGATAAAAAAAGAAGAGATGAAAATTTCTTTACAAACACTACATTGACTCATGAGAAATAAGGCGGTTTAGTTTCAATTTCCGTCGTTGGTGGCCGTGGATACTCCAGGGCCACTGTCGTTCGCAAAACGGAGATGCCAGCCCCCGCCTGCAAAAACTAAGTTGTCAAAAATGTCTTTTTTAGAAGTTCCCGACGTAAATACGAGATAATAGTCGAACAGACATCGATGATATTTCCTCAACTTTCCACCTTTTGCTTGTTTCAACCATTATGGTGAGTCGTATTGCTTGTTTTGTTGGACTCGTTTTGGTCATTCCGGCCGTTTCGCTCGAACACACGTTAAGTTTTGGTACTTCGTTTGGTTCGTTACATCCGTTTTGATGATTTCGTTTTCGGTTGCGCATGCCCACCGTGAAACCTGCCCTACACATAACAAAAAACAACAGTCTCAGAAATGTGATTGAAAATATATTGGTCATGTTTACCGTTGTGAACACTATGCCGTGATGTGAACAAAGTCGATTGCGAAGTCCAAGCGTCCATATCAACGGGACCGGCTTGGATAAATATAGAGGTGTACGCAAGATAGGAGTGGTTTCGACGCATTGGTTGACCGTCTAGTCGCCAATGCAACTCAGTAACAATATTACTGATTGTGGTATTAAACTGCACTCGCCTACATAATTTTATTTATATACTCACTAAACACGAGTAAAGCTTACCTCGCGCGTAAGCCATTTTCAATCGAGCATACTGTTAATAAAAGGCTATTTAGGTGCTTAGAAAACTATAATAGCTTAAGTAATTGGAAAAAAAGGGCGTGATTATTGTGGAAAACCACTTACATGCTTTCTCCTTTGCCCATTCCTCAAAAGGCAGCCTGGTGTCCTCGAAATCAATTTTAGCCGCTGCGAAAGCCAATCGAGTTCTTTCTCCTCGACCGCGGATTGGAAAGTAAACAAGCTTGTAGCCTGACATTTCTGCAGACGTTTGAGAAGATTCTTCGCTGCACGCCCAAAACACACTTGCCAACTGAAGGTCTTAAAGAAATCGTGACTAAGCAGTTCTCAGTGTTTAATCAGTTGTTAATATATTCAAACATATGCAAAAAATATAATGCCGTCTGCGGTCAACTTTCACTGAACCGTGCCATGTAACGCAGCATTAACTATGAACCTTAAGCAAAAATTAGAGCATATCTAGGGTACCAAAAGCAATATAAAACGCTTGATTAAAATAACGAGTCGACACTGGTGCTTCAAAGACGGTATGGTTGCATTGCGTGACGCGATTGGTACATTGGTGCTGAAACAGTAGCCTTTCATGGTCTCATTCGGGTTGTTATGATCACTACCGAGTAACCGGTAGTAATGTTCCTACCCATAAAGTTTCTCTTTATACATCAGAGAAACAATTTCACTGGCTAAAGAAAGTACGGTTCCTATGAAATCTCCCCGGGGGGGAGGGGTACTCCCTATATTGTTCTATGCGGGGAGGCTCCAACCGAAAGGGGTACATGACTTTTTTTCAGGCCTCAGGTATCTGAAAGGGTAGGGATTTCACTATTTAAGGTGTATATGTAAGGAAAGATGTCATTCGGTCTGTAAAAAAGGCCCAAAAGAGCTACCAGATGCATTTTTCGGCTGCGAAAAGGTCAAGAAAACGTTCTGGTGTGCATGGTATATTCATGTTTTAAGAACAGTGCATTTACAGCAGTCAGTTAAAAGGGATCGATGCAAAGTTCTAGACAAGGTATGTGAAAGGGGTAACATTTGTCAACAGAAGGTATACGGAAGATACCATTTCTGTCAAAAATGGTATATAAAAGGGTAAGGCGTGGGACCACGGGGCAGAGCCTCCCCGAAGAAAACTTTATTGCGTACCCCCCACGGGATTGTCTCGGCTCGTTACACAGGGTCCAGAGGAGATGTGTTTTTTTCGTTAGAACATCAAAACCCGTCGAAAACCTCTGAAAAAATGGGTTATTTTGATCGCGTTACAGTTTCGTTACACATTCTATACACCGCAAACCAAGACTGAGGGCTCGCAAGATCGGCTTACAGTATAAAATACGGTACCAGGAAAAATTTTCCTCCCCTTAGGAATAACCTGTGGTCAGGTGTTCTATTTTTTCGGAGAAGCCCGAAAGTCGGCGGTCTACCAAAGAAGAGACTAGGGAGCGTCTGTCTGATCGCAGGTTATTAAATTAATGTAGCAACATAAAACTTTCTACAGTGCCAGTCGAAATGGCGATCGCTTAATATTTTCTGATCGAAATTTTGCCGGCAGAACTCATCCAAGCCTAAAGTTGAAATTGGGCCAGTGCCCTCTCCTTATTTAGAGGGGCTTTGAAAATGCTGTGAAGGCAGTGTGGCCGGCCTTTTGAATGTCGTCACCCCACGGATTCATTTTCCATAACATATACCCCTTTGCTAATAATAGTCCATTTCCGAGTTACAAACCTCTCACTTTCAAAACGAGGCCAAGTGCTTAAGTTTTGTGGTGGAAATGAGTTTTATTTGCGTGAGAATAAAAAAAAAAAATCATATTTATATCCTGATTGGTTTTACGCTTAGCCTCGCTTTGAAAGAGAGGCTTCAAACAATTCCGAAATGGCTAGACTACGAGTAGTCCCCCATTTTTCCTCAGAGATAGTAGAGCGTGCTAAACGCGCTGCGCGTGAAAATCACCCCACGCGAGAAAAGGCGACACGCGGCGGGGTGATTTTCACGCGCGCTCGCGTTTTGTACGCTCTACTATCCCTGAGGAAAAATGGGGGACTACTCGTAGTCTACGAAATGGCAGACTGTTAGCAACATTTCCAAGGGAGTTACTGTATTTATTCGATTAACCGCCCTGGACACTTATTAAATTTTTGGACCTTGAGAGTGGGCGCTTATTCGAGGTGGGCTCTTATTAAATTTTCACCAATTTCAGCAAGTGAAGTATGTTTATTTTGCAACATGAAAACAATAAATGCTAATATTAACAAAACGCGAAGAAGTAACGAAGCAAGGTTTTTGTATAACTCTCTGAGGAAAACTCCGTCCTCGGGGAAATCTCTTATTAGAATTTATTCACTCAAGTGGGTGGGGTGGGGGTGAGCGCTTATTTGAGTTTGATTGGGAGGAGAAGTGGGTGGGCGCTAATTCGAATAAGTACGGTACTCGTACGTGGATGGGCATTAGCTTTGCATACCTGCACTGTCACCACCATACAATAATTATTTTTTATTGGAACCTTTTGGGATGAAAATCTTCAAAAGATCTGTTAAGGATTACTGTACATACGTTCGGTCGAGAAAATTACCATTGCTTATATATTACCTGTACTTGTTAAAAATTACACCAATGAGAACTGTACAGCAGACAATGTGTACAATATACTTACACTGTTTCTAAATCATAACTGCTATGCTTTTTAAATGAATAGATAATTGTCATTTATTACCCAGTTGTTCAAAAGTTGGATTTTAGTGCTATCTATCGGATAAATCATATCATATAGACCCATTCGGCTAACTCGATGTTGTACCCAATTCAAATCTCTCGGGGTTAAGATTCTTAGTGTATTGTATTTGCATTATAATGTGGCATTCACATTTAAATGATATTCCTTGAGTTGTATTCCAGATTCCACAAGCAAAAATATTCCGGATTCCGTCTTTAAGAAATGACGCGAGATATTTATCCAATAGACAGCGCTATTTCTCCTTTTGAACTATACAACGTATACACTCCAACCTTAAACAAGGCCTTTAAATTATCATATTTTTCCAGTAACCTAAACCGTACGGTACAGAAATCTCAACTATACCTTCCTTACATCTAGTAATGATTCGCTGGTGAGGAAATCTGAAAATATGAGTTTTGTTTTCGGTAAAGGAAGTCTGTAAGCAACAAACTCGCTCAATCGCGTGCACATATCAGGAAATTGTGCCCGAAAAGCGCTGTAAAGGGAGACTCAATAAAACGCATGTATGTATGGAGGAAAAAAGAGTGATTCCCGAGAATTTTATATCCCACTGTCATTAGTTCAGAAAGAACAGGAAAAATTCGTTGCGGTGTGTTTACGTTTTTCGTAAACGTCACGTTGCGTTTCACGTGCTAGTCGTGCAAACACGGGAAAGAAATGAACAAAAGTGTGCTGCACGTGCAGAGATGTTGTTTTGCATAATAATTAAGCCATTGCTTTTTTCACCTCGTCGTTGCCGTCGCCAAAGCATGGTTGCTCAAGCTCCACTGAATGTTTCATACGTACGCTACTTCAAGGTAAGAATCAAACCTTCAATCTATGAGCATACCAATGAAATATTTACCTCAATATGAAAGCTTTTAAGCTGCACTTCAAGCTCAAATTACATATACTGTCGGTACATCATAGCTTCGAATGTACGGTCTAAAGCCTCGTGCAAAGGGACGCAACATTGTTGGCAACAACTCGCAGCAACATTGTTGGAGTTGTTGCGTCCGTTTGCACGTAGCTAAAAGTTTGACCGGTTTCAAACTTTGCGCAACAACTCCTAACAACATGCAACAACATGCAACAGGGAAGGCAAAAAGACACAATATGTAACGTGTAACAATGTTCGGGGTTTTTGGCCAACAATGTTTCGTCCGTTTGCACGGGACTTAACGAAATCCTGCATGCACGTAGAATTAAAGTGTCTTGCGTCCTATGACATTTTCATTTAATGGTCTGTACACAAAAAGGCTCTCAACGTTTAAACATATTACTAGTAAGTACTCTAACACGCATCTTTTTAAAAAGCTACTTATAAATATTGTCCACGCTATTCTACCTCAATTCTTCTCAGGCGAAATTAATATTTTGTTCCTGACTGTAGACAAGTTTTTTTCAAAAATTTTTATTCCATCTTCCACGTCCCACACTAGGAACAGTCCCACTTTTCCCAAAAAGTCCGCTCAATGAAACGCGCGAGAAAAAAATGCATGGCCACGCGTGCGATTGGGGGAGTGGGCGGTCGGGAGCCACGCCTCGCGCGTTTTACGTGCCACTCTACTATTTAAATTATGGGGTAAAATATGAGACTACCACTGACTTTCACAATCCATACAGAACGTTTTAAGATTAAGCCGAACACCAGTTGTGTTACTGGCAATCTACGTCTTTTCCAAGTTTGGTTTTAAACTTTCAGCTGCTAATATCATCAACGTTTTTGCCACCAGGCAATTTCGCAGTTTTCGATGGCTGCTACTACCTTTGTTATTTCTGTCAAAGAGCTGAAAACTGCACAAATTGCTCAAATTAACCAACTCTTTCGACTACTGAATTTAATTCGTGCGTACGGTGACGCCTTCTATGGTTTAATTCGTATGCATATGAGTAAAAATTTAAAGAATGACGTCAGCAAAGATTCGCCAATATACACGATATAGCGAATGGAATCTGACTTTTTCTCAAAGCAGATATTATTAATAAGTTGTGAGAATGTAGTAAATAAAAACCGAGGACAAAATTTCACGAGTATTTTAGTAAGACGGCAAAAATTTGCTTTTGTACATGCGTTATTTACGTCTTGGAATAAATATTCAAATGATCTTAAATGCGGGCTGTATGTATTTCCTGGCACCGGTCAAACTAGACCTGTTTCATGAAAGTTATCTGATTAACTATCATTCTTAGAAATTCTATTAATAGATATCTTTAGCCTTATTCACACAAACATGACAACAGAAACAGATATGTTCTCCCTAACTTTTGAGACACCCTGACAGGCCCTGATCTAGAGAAGGCTATTCACGTGGTATAAAACCGCCGTACTGGAGAGCAAAAGTGGCACTGGGACAAGACAAAAGCATACATAATTTTACATGGTAATTTCCTTTGCTTGTCTTGTCCCAGTGTGACTTTGCTCTCCAGCACGGCGGTTACGTACCACGTGAATGGCTAGTTGCAAAGGGCCTATTAAGGGACATTCTCCCGTCACCGCTCAGTCTAGCTCACAATTGGCGAGAATAATTTTGTTGAAAAGACGCCTCGCGCCTAAAATTGCTCACTTTTTGCGACATATCTGATTCTCTACACTATTTATACCTTGTCCTTTCTATAAAATCAACAGTATAAACCACCATTTATGAAAAAAAATCTATATTTTAACCCCTACTAATGTTCTTGTAACTGTTGCGAACTGTAAGACGTATGATGAACCGGTGGAAGCGGTTGTTGATGATGCATATGCATAGCTGGTAATGATGGATCCACAGCAGGTGGCTGAGGTGGGTGTGGTTGGGGTGGTAGCTGTCGAGGCAGAGGCTGCGTCGCTTGTTGGAGTCTTTTTGTTAGGTCATCTATTCTTAAATCCTTTAGGTGAAGTAAGTGCTCTAGTCTTCGAATTTTAACATTTAAAATCTAGAAAGAAATTATTACAATGATCATTATTAATTGTCATTATAAATTGATAAGAATGAATAACAATTATTATTATTATTTATCAAATATCATCTTAAAATGCCAGTTACTACATTACTAGTTACTGTTTCTAAACGCATTCGCCCCTGAACCGCCTGTAACCGTCCATGCCAGTTCAAGGGTTAAGGACAGCTTTGCCACCTACCTTTCAGACTATTCGAGAATGAGCACGACTTGGTCAAGGAGGTCGAAGAAAAAGGCAAAAAAAGAAAATTCTAAAGTTGACCCGAACATTTCACGAACATTTTGTTCCATTACCCACCTGAACTTCCTTTTATCTAATCCCTCACTACTTAAAACTTTTCCCACCGAAATCAAGGCTAGTAAATGCCAAGCAAAAGGAAAAAAAAATGGGGCAAGACAGGCTAAAGAGGAAGGGAGAAGCGAAAGCGAAAAGTGAAAGTCCAGACTACTGTGTCACTTTTAAACTCAAAACCCTACGAAATTTCTGTTTCTATGTATGCCTAAACTTCTAGGCTTATATTTTGCATCTGGAACAGAAGATCGCGAAGTGCTCGACCTATGAACGGCGTTTTGGGCATTTTAGCGTACCTGGACAGTTTCTTGGGAGGCAAGCAAGGCTTGTTCCTTTTCTTCCAATAGCAATCTTGTATTTTGAGAATCTCCAGTTGTACCATTTACGTCTTGGTATGACTGGGAGCGTGGCACTTTCCTACATACAAAACAATCAACATGAATACTACCCTGCGAGTAGTGGTTTCTCCAAGGTGGACGCTACGCTACGCTACGAGAGAGAGAGACAAACCACTGCGAGCGACCGTTTGCTTTTCTATCGTGCATGCGCGTCCACGTGACCTTTACACCAAACGTCAAATCAATGACATATTCCCTACATGTATTCGACAGATGATAAATTTCCTCCGTTGGAAAATTTTGCATTAAGAGTTTATAAACGAAGTCATAATTTCGCCGCTCTTTGTTTCCCTGTTTTCCTTGTTCCCCGGTTCCTCCGTTCACGTTGTTCCCCTGTTCTCTTGTTCCCCTTGTTTCCCTTTTTTCCTCTGCTATGCAGCAAACTCACCCTTTTCCTTGATTAACCGGAGCAAGTTTTGTTTTTTCACCCAGGGGTCCAGGAATGGCTGCAGCCCTTCCATCTCTGTTCTTAAACCGAGCATTAGCCCCACCTCTGGGACTGTCGCCACCTTGCTTGTCTGGTGGACGTGCCTGGTACGGGACTGCTCCATGTGGACCCATCACCTGCTGAAAGAAAAACGTGTTAAAGCATACGTGTTTCTCAAAAACAAACCATTGGAATTGCAGGTACATATGTATGAAAACACAAACACCGCTTTAAGTTGACGCCAAATTCAATTCTGACCCTGTACAGGTAGTCGAATCGTAGCAATTTCAAGTCTGTTTTATTCAATCAAAAAGTTATGCACGTGACGAGAAAAATTAACGGTTTTCTAGGAGACAACTTGACACCACAGATGATGCGATAGAATGTAGGCTATAATAAGACGGCGTGTCATAGGATAATTTGGCGCGAAACAGTTCCAGAGGAAGGAGCCATAGCTGTGATTGGCTCAAATCGGGAAAGGAATGCGGTTCGAATGTGAGCAGCCATTTGTTGGGGAGGCTCGTTGCGTGACAAGACACGAACGACTGCGAGTAAGCGGCCATAGCCTGTTCAAAGACCCTCTTTTTTCTCTTTACAGATTGTCGCGCGCGTTTATACAAACAAAAACAGCGGGAGATTTATTGATCGCAAGCGCAAGGAAGTGGGAGTGGGGAAAGGAGGAAATAGACGGTCTGTGGACATCTTTGAAAGCAAATGCAAATTACTTTTTACAGAAAAAGCAGTAGGCGAACGCGACTAGTACTCAAAGTCTCAAAATGAATGTAGAAAATAATTGTAAATTAGACCTCTATTAGAACTCTAACCAACTGTGGCAATTTTTATTTGCACCTAACCTTCAATTATTTATACTGTTCTTAGAAGGCTCTTCTTCTCTTAAGTTTTTAATGTACAGTGTACCTCTCACATTAGAGTGTTTTATAACACCAAAAGTAACAAAATGTTTAAACCTCTTAAAATTTTTGATTGACTGTACTTACATCATTTGTGGCAATTGGTTGCTGCCCATAACCAGTATTAAATGCATAACCATAGTTGTTCTCTGGCCCTGAAAAACAGGCAAACACCAGCTCTTATATGCGTTAGAGTACATACAGTCAATGTCGTGATCAGTAAAAAATTCAGATACCAAAATAGCAGTTGTTAATTATTTACAGGGCTTGAAAAAAACTTGAGTTCTAGCTTCTCCTTTGGGCAAGCAGCTCTCACATTTTGGCCACTTCTTGCCTTTTTTTACATATGATTTTGTTTGAGGATGACTTGTCGAGACCTTTACCCATTGGGCAAAGGTCTAGGCACGGCATGGCGACGGTCAAGGCCCCACCTTCCCGGTAAAAGTTTTACTTGTAGAGGCTAAGTTCTCTGAAATGTCACCCCCCTCATTTTGGGACCTCTTTTAGGCGAATCAGCCAATGTAATTAAGATATTGGCGTTCAGATCAGCGCCAGGTTGTTCAAAGCTGGGTTCAGATAAACCACAGTTAACACTGGGCCTAGAGGTTAAAAACTTTGGGGTGACCCACACGAAGCATGGAAAATAGGAATACATCACAACTTCCCTATTTTTCAAAACAACTTAAACCTTCAAGTACTTGCAGGCACTAAGAAGTGTTGCTTAATAATATTAAGAGGTAACTTTTTCCCGTAACCGCCTGATTAGGAGAACACTGTGACTAAATACAAAATCAATCTTGATTACCAAGATAAGGTTGTCCATCATCATACATATATGGTTCATGATCAGTGATTGGCCCATTGGGAGAAAACTCATCATAAACTTGTTGTTGCTTTCGTAAACTATCAGCCTTCTTCTTCGCCATAAACTTTTCAATCTGACAAAGGCAAAAAAGGAGAAGCAATGATGACAAACAGTAATGTACCAGTCAATGTAATCCCCCCCATCCCCTCAACCCGCGCCTAAGCGGGAACTTGGAAAAATATGCTAGAGAAAGTGAGTAAATGTTCCCACCTCCAGGGCAATATTTCTGTGCAAATGTCTTTGCTTGTTCCCGTCTACCATGGAAATTGGGAATTCCAAGGGTTGACTTGCCAAACAACTTCACCAGCATGAAACCTCATGTTAACCTTTTAGATAATACCAATGCTCTAAAGAGAAGACCTCTTTAAAGTCTCCTCACGCACCCTGTTCTTTCCTGCGCCCATTACTTCCAAGCACCTGCTACATAAGCTAAGTTTTTACACATTAAAATTGCAATATAACGGTGGGTAATTTGCTTGCTGCTATATAGCTTCTTTGAAGCAGACAAGAAAATGGCTCAGTACAGTCTACCATTAGGGAGTGGGGACATACATTGTCTAATGATGCCAAAAGAGAAAAGAAGAAAATAACTCACTTTCATTCTAAGATTGGCTAACACAACTTCAATCACCCCAGGTTTACATTCAGCGACATCCTTAACAGTTGACTTTGGCACAGTATAGCTAAGTTTTGAGAAAACCTTTCCTGAAAGCAAACAGCACAGAAGAAGAAAATAATCACCTGGCCTCACTTGTTCACACGTTGGATAGCGCCATCCAACAAATAAAAATCTATAGTGCTATCCAAAGTTTGAATAACCAGGGCCTGTACTTAAACGCAAAAGCATAATATTATGTCGAATATGTCTCTGGCTTTTGTTTCTGTTAGTAACAAATGAAGTTGACTTGACTTAATATTACAGCCTTGTTTTTCTTGAAAACCATGTATGTAAAAATTGATAAAAGGTCTTTGGGAAAGCTACAATGGATGAAAGGTAAAAGCAAACATTTGGCCAGTTTTGAGAAAAAAAGGCCTGAAATCTTAGATACAAGATGATTATCATTTCAACCCTTGCCCAGGGCCATGGTATCTTATCTTGCATTTGTCTACTTTGCAGTTAGAAGATGACTTACCTGGCCCTTGCCCATTGGGATGGTTAGCATAGAAAATTACGGATCATTAAATGTTTCTGGGAAACTATCCACCGACCCCTCCCCTAAGCCAACATTAACACTTACTTCTCACATAGGGCAAAATGTTGGCTTAGGGAAGGGGTAGGTGAGCAGTTTCCCAGAAACTTGTCCTCAAGTACAAAAAAATGGCTCTCTAGAGAGAACATGTGTTAACAGTTGTTGTCATACAGTCTGTTGTGCACTTGTGGTTTAGTTGGCTGGCTATGAAACAGACCCTGTTTTGTCAAAGAAAATAAAGTGTGACTTCTTGCATGGAAGAAAAAAAATTCTGATGCACAAAGTGATGCTCATTTATCTGTCATTATATAGCATGCTGTTGACTAGCGTCAAAGAGAAAATGAAGCGTGACTTCTTGCATCAGGGAAAAGATTTTTTTGATTCAACAGATCACACTTCACCCTCATGTTACGTAGCACCACGCTGCCCACAATTATTACCCCTTATTTACAAAATTCATTCTTACTTTTGACTTGCAAAAAATAAATTAATAAAATAACAAGCAACGACTAGAGCAAAATAGACTCCCTTTGTTTGCAAACTGAATCATACTATGTTTTATATCTGGCCTTCAGAATTATCGCTTTTCTTACTCAGGGAAATTATGGTCATGGCATGACTGCATAGTGTACAGTTTCTATGGAAACTGTAAACACATGCAATAATCACAGGAAGCACAATCATGCCAATGGGAACTTACGGTTCAGTGTGTCCCAGTTTGTTAATTTCTGAGCCTGTGAACTTGCGGATGAATAGTTATGAATTTCCACCATCTTGGGCAGGAAATGAGCCACAATTTCTGCAACTAGGACTGAAAAAACAAAATTATTTTCAAAAATATACACGAGGCAATGCATTATAACATAACAGTTTGGGCAATTGCTATTAAAGAAAATGCAGAAAGCATGTGCAAGTAATAGCTTCAAAGCAAAGTCATAGATTGAGATGATCTTCTCAAACTCATTAATAATTCATAAAGAAAATTCAAAGGAAATTCATGTTTAATGAGTGTTTGGATATCTGATGAAAAACTGCTCATTTTTGCATCCTTAATTTCTCCTTCAAAAATGATTTTGTTTGAGAAGAAATATCAAACATTCGACACAGTGTTTCATCACCAGATGAAACAGCTCGAAGTTCGTCAAAAATACTCCGCTGCGCGTCGTATTTTCAACTCTCTTCTCGGTGTTTCATCTGGTGATGAAACACTGCATCTCATGTTTGATATATTACTTGAAACTTGGTGCTAAAGCTTTGCACAAACAATTTTGTTTAATGCCTCCCCAATAAGGAGCATTAACTTAATAGTGTGCAAGGTATGTATCTGTCGTTTTGTTGGGAAAGCAATAAATTGTGCACTTGATTAAAATGCATGCTTGTACCTACCTAGCTAGCTAGTAGTTATACTAAGTTAATCTCAGAACTATAAGTTTAGGCCAACGAATGTTCTACGACAAGATCATGGTCACTTTCATACATAAAATTAAACATATATATTTATTTTACCTCCCTAATAACCTTTAAAAAATGCAAAGACAATTTATTCACAAGTTTTTGATTGAGATTTGATTTGATACGTATTTCATAAGCTGAACTTCTGTTGGTAGCCAGCAAATTTAATGTTCATATTCTGGTCATCAGCTCTCGATTTTATCAATCCTTGGTAATCTTAATATATTTTTACAAGATCCTGTAGATAACATTACCTCCATCGCTGAAATCTCTCCAAATGTTACGCTTCGGTCGAGATAAATTGATTTCATCGATCCAAGTGTACAACTCTTGAAGTCCGTCTTCATCCAAGCTGGTAATAAGCTGACCTGGCGAACCTAATACACCAGACATAACGTAGATGTCACTTCAAACTTCAACTGAACTTCTTATATATCACATCGCTTTCCATATTACGGAAAATTCCCTGTATAATGGCACAAAACGTATAACTTGTGCACAATGTCACACCGCCATATTGTTATACGATAACTCTGTTGTCATGACGTCAAAACAGCAGAGCAATGCATCATGGGAAAGTGGAGAGGGAGGTCAAACCAACATGGCGGCCTAAGGGCCAGCAGTTTTTGCAGCATTTACAGACTGGGTTTACAATGGCTGTAGACTCAAGAAACTCAAATGGAAAGTCTTCTTTTGATTCTGGACAACGTGATGAACGAGACTGGCCTGATTTTGCTTGTGGTGCGGGAGCCGCAGTTGTTAATATCATCGTAACCTTCCCCGCCTACAAGGTGATGTTTCGCCAGCAGGTGGAGGGGTTAAGATTTCGTAAAGCTCTGAGACAGGTCTTAAAAGAAGGAATTGCAAACCTTTACCGGGGCGTTTTACCTCCATTGATGCAAAAAGGTACTTCTCTTGCTATTATGTTTGGTTGTTACCACAAGTTTCAAAGAGTGCTTTCAAAGACTTTCCCCAACACATCTTCGGTGAAAACGAATGCAGTAGCTGCCTTACTAGCTGGAAGCTTGGAAGCTTCTTTGACACCATTTGAACGCGTGCAAACGTTAATGTCTCATCGAGGCCATAATGAGAGATTCACAAATACGTTTCATGCTTTTAGAGTTGTAGGAAAACAGTTTGGACTACTGGAATACTACAGAGGCCTTACTCCCATACTCTTAAGGAATGGACCCTCTAATGTGCTCTTTTTTGGCCTTAGAGGTCCTATAAAATCCTTGCTTCCAGAGACAAAGACTAGCATTGGTAATGCAGCCAATGATTTTGTCAGTGGCGCAGTCTTAGGTGCTTGTCTTAGTACGTTGGCCTTCCCGATAAATGTAGTTAAAAGTCATATGCAGAAACAGCTAGGAGGTGAATTTATCAATGTCTTTAAAGCCTTCAATGTTGTGTTTCAAGAGCGTGGTAGAAGCATACGACGTCTGTTCTACGGTGTGTCGCTGAACTACACAAGGGCTTTAATGTCATGGGGGATAATTAATTGCACATATGAAATACTCATGAAGTTGACTGGCTTTGGACAGCTATTGCACAAGAAGAAATATGCAAAGGTGTAGATTTTCTAGCCTGCAAAAACAGACATTTCTCCATGCTCATCGCCACTGGGAGACGTTTCACGAGGAGGAACGTCTGTGATTCAGGGACAAAAATTTCATACTGATGATGTAAAATCTGTCTGGAATCCTGTCATAAGCACTGATTGGATGGCGGAGTAGTTACATTGTTTTAGGCATTGTTTATGAATGACAGACAAAAGACAAAAGGCCACAAAGGTCAAAGGTAAATGCGATGAATCTTGTCTCAGTCAATATTTGTGGAATACATTCTTCTCTAGAAGAAGCACTACTGGATTTATTATGTAAATATTGATTTATGTCATCAGTATGGAATTTCTGTCGCTGAGTCGCAGACCTTCCTCCTTGCAAAACGTCCCCAGCAGTGAGGAGCGTGGAGAAACAGCTCTTCTCTCAGGCTATAGGTTTTCTGTTAATAACATGATCATCAGGTGACCCGCTGAAGCAAAGAGAAAAAAAAAACAGCAGTTCTGGGGTACCCTGTTCCAGGTATTCAGATATTGGTGGAGTAGTGCAGAATGGAGAGGAGAGGGAAAAGCGGAATGAGAAAGGAGAAAATGCCTAAGAATGTTGCCAGGCATTCCCTCTCTTGATGAGCTGTTTCCAGTTCCCTGATCCTCCCCCTTTATAACACTATTTTCTTCGCTTCGCCATGTCCCAACTCTCTGAATACCTGGGACGAACTAGTTCTGGCATAGGCAGCAATTCATATCAGGTGTTTAAGATTTTGGAATGAATTCTGTTTTGGATAGATACAGAGTAATCAGGAAAAAGGAGGGAAAGCTCTTGTTTTCCTTTTCTTTCTGCGTTAAATGCTTTATCTGTAATCTGGATTCCAGACATATCATTTAGGCTGAACAGTGACCAATGTGTATCATTGACTGTATATTGAAGAATATCAAACTGTATGGGTGCAGTGTGAAGAATTTGAGTTCAGTCTTAAGTTAGCAAGTTAAATTTACTGTGGAAAGGTCACCAAATGTTTACCTATAGAAGGGTAAACAGAGTCTTGAAAACTTGAATATTGTGCTTTACAGGCTAGTGAAACACTCCAGTCAAACTGTGAGCCTCTACAATCTGGTACAATCCACTAACTTTGAATATTAAGTGCGCATTTTTACCCTGGCATTCAACCATCTCAGTGGCATAAAGCAACTTAAATGGGTCTTTGAGACACATGCCCAACATCTTGTGTTCAAATCTAATACACCAGCTATGTTTACTTGAGTTGCATATTAGGGCTGTTTATATGACAGAAAAATGAGGCTACTTTATAATCATTAAACCATCACATCAATGATATATTTCCCACATCTCCTAAGCTTGGTCAATGCCAGCTGGTTATGAAGAATTAGCTGGGGTATTTGAGCCAATCAGAAATTAACTTTTTAATTTCTTTTTAATGAACAATAATGTGTTTTATTTAACATCTGAGTCTTCACTGATTTTTATATGTTCAGGCTGACCTTTTAATAATGCATCAGTGATTTGAACCACTTGCTGGCCCTGACCCCCAGAAAATAGTGGTTATTTATCATTGGCCTATTTTTGAAACACTGCTAATCTCTCTGCCCCTTTTTTCTGCTTGGACTAATTATCTTCCTTTGAGAAAATGAAATAAACAATACTTGTGCAAACTTTTATGAGAAAAACAAATAATGCCATTATGGGGAACATGAAGGTTGCAGATAGTAGGGTATCTGCTTATTTCAGAAGCAAATAAAACACAACTCAATCAGGGGTGTAGGGAATAAAAACTGTGTATTACAGTGATTTTGTTACAAATAGTTAAGGTGAGTCTTGGGGCTCATTTTGTGAAAAATTATGAGTCCCAGACTTGAGAAAATCAGTCCCAGTTAAAAAAAACAATGAATCCATAAATTGAAAATGCTTAGACCTTTATGTAACCAGACAGTTAATCTGAAGACAGACCCCAAAACTTTTTACTACAGTATACTGAAATTAAATCTAGTCCTTCTATTTTAAGGCACAACAAAGGCTAAAAGAAATACACATCTTTAAACAACAGCCATAATAACTGCGACAAAAATTACATGATAAGGATATTTCTTCAAAAACACATGGATCGATCAACTGATCGATCTTTGTGTCCTACAGGATGCATATCATAAATCATTTTGCGTCTTTAAGGCGTTTTATGCATCAGGGATGCCGGGCGCAGAGAAAACAAAATTACTAGTAACAGTTGTCTTTAATTCACTAATTTATATCTTATCACAAAGTTTTTTTGCCAGGACCATGCCAGTTTCAGTTGCAGCACTGAGTTTTGCGAAGAGAAGCCTTCTTCAAGACAGTAAACTGACAAATACGGTACATATCTTTTCTGCATAAAAATAATATAATAATACTGGGGTATATAAAAATATTGTGTGTGTGTGGGAGAGGTGTATTATACTAGTACTTAATACGATACAGAGTAAACAGTTATTGGTTTAGGCTGAGTATCATCTGACAAATTATGGAGATCAAGGGGGGTGAATCAGCCTTGGCAGACAACACCTTCTGAGATCTCCATAATTTTTCAGATGATATGAAAGCTGAATTCAATATTGTTTTATTGTTCATTCAAAATAATTCCTTGTTTAAAAGCAAGCTAAAACATGCTTACCTCCATCAATGTTAAGTTCATCTTTATTGCTCATGTTTATTGGCGAGTTTAGGAGTTAAAGGGTTGTTCAATACTGCAAATATTCTCCAAATAGCAGATGCTGTCCGTCAAGTTGTCTTCCTGCTGTTCTTATTATGTTTTTAGGCAAAAGTTCGACTATTTCTTCCTCTTGAAATGAGTGAAATGTTCTGCCATTTTGTACTCACAACCAAAATAACTCGTAAGGTGGCCTTGATTACACTGGTCTTCCCCAGGTCTTCTTGATTACATTGTTCAGTTTTCTGGCAATTATGCTACACAATTGACATCATTTTTCACACATTGCAAAATTCTTCCAAATTTGGTTGCAGTAGCTGGTTATGATGAATTATGTATAGGATTTGAGTGGATCAGAAACAGAGAAATATTTTAAATGAATAATAATAATTATTATTATTATAACTTATTTAACAACATTATGATGCACTGCTTGCCAAGCTTCTGCTAACATGGCTAGATATTGGTAAAGTTCTTTTTTTGAGTTTTTATGGACCAGAACAAAGTGATGGTCCATAAAAAAGTAAATTTTATTTGAAGCCAAAACAAAATTATCCATTCTGTGGGACAAAGTGGGAAATCCCAAGCAGATAGAATTGGATAGACCCATCTAGCCTGCTTGGGTAGTCTATCAGAAAGCAATATTTGATAATGGTAGTGGTAATTGTAGTGGTTGTGGTAGAGGTACTGGTAATGTCAGTGGTAGTGGTGGCAGTGGTGGTGGTAGTGGTAGAAGTAGTGGCAGTGGGTTGTGGTGGTGGAAGTGTTGGTGGTCGTGGTTATTAATATTGTAGTAGAAGTCACGAGTTGGCCAGCCCCTCTTGATTTTTGAGACTAGCCCCTCCCTCAAAGTGTAAATGAGTGATTCCCCCTTTCTTTAAGGTCTGGGTCTGATCACTACAGTTGTTCACTCCCAAAAGTGGCAAAAGTTGAAACTTGACAGAATTTCCAAATTTCATTTGTAAAAAGATGAAAAACAAAACGTTGTTTGAAAGTACTGGAAAAGAAGTTTCATTCGAATGTTAACATCACACGGTTTTCATACACAGACTAAATAGTCAGAGCCACCCTATATTGTTCCGTAATTCACTCTGAAAGTGAAAGAATTAATGGCGTCCAAATCGTTTGCAAAATGGTTGGCCCATATATCTGCTAGCACACTTAAACCTGCTCTGACACTGAGATATCGCACAGTTGACTTTTGGCAATTTCCTGTTCAGCTGTTGACTGTGGGAGTGAATGAGTTTATTTATCACTTTTGCCTCTTGACCATTCACAAGCTAAAGATTTGTGGTGGCTTTTTGATATCTCTTTTTTCAAATTAAATATTTTTCCTTTTGCAGAGTCTATGAAAGATAATTCTGTATTTTTTTGCTGGCTCCGGGGCGAGGAGGGTAGGGGTGTCTTCTTCGGGCTTTAGTTGTAAAAGACGTGCAGCCTTCTATTTTTATTAGTGAAAGGGGTACGTGTACCATTTGTTAACAGAGGTGAATGAAAGGGGTACGTTTTCTGTCAAAAATGGTATATAAAAGGGTAACGGGTTGGACCTCGGGTGGAGCCTTCAGGTATAAGCTCTCTGACTATCGTATCAATAATAGCAGAAGAGAAATACGAAGTTACAAAATCTTCGTTTGAAGGATCAAGCCTAACAAGGGACTGTCATTGACAGTTTTAGTTGGCGCCCTTCTTTCCGCGAAAATAGCGCCTCCTTTAAGCGCAAAATGAGGGTACTTTTGCTAAGCAATAGCAGTACGGCTAGGAATGCGTTCTTTTTTTTCTCCCTGCCGTGACTTAACCTTCATAATTATAGTTACAAACCTAACAGTAAATAAAAGCGCACCATGTAAGGTCAGTGCTTAATTCGCCACTTAAGATCAAGGAACGAGAAGGTAACTGGAGCCGAAATGCGTCCTGCAACTGTTTTTGGCATCTTTACCAATCTTGCTCCTAGAGTCTGCGTTACCTTTGTCCAGCAGAACGGGCAACGGGAACTCTGGGAACGAGATATTAAAAGGAAGCTTAAGCAACGATGACGTCGACGGCTTCGCTTTATCGCGCTTATTCCATCCCGTTTAATTCGTCAAATGTTGACAAATTTCTTTGGAGTTGAACTCTAAAGGATTGTATCAAAGTTCATGAAAAGAAAAAGAAAATTGTTGTTTTGTGTTCCCGTCCTCGACAAAACGTGAAATTAGGGATTTTCACGTTGTAGTCTTGCAACGACGGCTAAGAAGTGTACAAAAAAGCATGATGCACGTGCAAAGTTGATTATTTTGCCAATCTAAACCTATTGGTTTATTGCCGTTCTCTTTGTTGTCGCCTTCGTCATTGCTTAAGCTCCCCTATGCTGGGGAATCGCTAGTCAGCTTTTCCCCCATTGTTTATCCTTGTCCCTAGTAACAGTCTTGGCTTTGTTTCCTTCTAGTTTCCAAAGTGGCGAATGGCGAACGAAAATAGAAATTTCAAAGAGAATTTCACTCACAGCGTTTTAACAATGCAAATTTTTATTCCACCCTGCTTTGTGAGCATGTCTCGTCAAACAGTATTGCCCCAGCTTTAAATCCTCCATGCAGTGTTTCATAAGAAAAGGTTCTTGGAATAAACCTAATAACCCTGCGCTGAGCTTTCCACACGCGTTACCCACAGTCAGCAAACACAGTGCGAACTCCCTCCTTTCGGGATCAGTAATCATATCTGAAACAGTGTGAGCTGAGTTCAAGTACATCGAGCCTGCTGTAAAACCCTCGGTCGCGCATAAGGCAATAATGATTTCCACACGAGGTACAAATCGAAACCAAGACGCGAGGAAGAAGAAAACCCCGTGTAGAAACTCTATCAACGCTAAAATCCACGTCCGTCTGATTCTGACGTGTTGAACTAGTTTAGGACAAACAGCGGAAACTAATAGTAAGTGTGAACGCCCCATAAACTTGCCGATGTGATAAGAAAGTATGTAGTATGGATAATGGTCCCTGGGTTTGAACGGTGCGTTTGGAAATGCTATCGTTGTTATAATGGCGTGATTCGAAATATACTCTGAAAAGTATGTAATCAGCAGGAATAAGATATAAGGAAATATTTTCTTAGCGACGAATAATCTTTCGCGAAAGGAACTTCCTTGTTTATCCTCAAAGTTGTCTCCTTCTGGTAGAATGACGTCATTTCCGATTGATGGTTCTTTTTTCCTGATAGGCCCCTTATCCAAGAGAGCGTAGAGAAGGAGAAACAAAAGGGGCCATGGTATAGTGACCATGATAGTTGTCCGTGGCGATAGGCATGTCCATGTTGTCAAACCTGTCAATCAAATAAGCCAATCACAATCAACGTCCTCTTAGCGTATTAACGTGACGTAGGATCGTGAATCACTTTTGTTAGTTTGTTTTTTGCTTTTTACTATTTATTTAAATGTGTTTTAAACGATCATGATTAATTTTTAAAGTAGTCAAAAATTAGTTAATTTGTACGCATTATATAGACTTTTAAAGACGCCAAGAGGTGACCGGCTTAGGCCCTTTGGTTCGGAAACTAAGGCTGCCTGGGAAAATGCAGCCTAGCTTAAAGAAGGGAGTGGGCACTCCTTTTACCCCTCAAAAAGTGATCGCGTGCGACTGGGGACGATGTAGGGCCGAAAGCTTCTATATCTTTGATTGGTCAAAGAACGTAAGATTCTCAGGCTATTTGTAGACTGAATCATCTTTCGCGCCAAAAACTTTCAGCCAATTAGAGCTCAGTGGGCTTTCCAGCAATTCTTTGATACTGAAAACAGGGATGATTTGCCTATACTTACTGGTGTAATAAAGAGGTCCAACGAATGACGCAACTCCGACACCAGCCACAAACGCACTCACTGTGATATGTTCATAAAACGCAGTCAGTGAGAGGAACGTTATTTCGCTTGTAGCCACACCAGACTCAACCACACCCACGCCCGCAAGTCTTCCTGGGATGTGTGGGGAATAAACAAGCGTTCCCAGGCCCCCTATCAGAAACACGACCACCAGCGCGATTTTCTTCATATACGACACGCGTTGGAAAAACCACGGTGCGATGAGTTTTACGGAAAGAACTGGTATCGCGATGGATAGAATTACTGTTGTGGTAGCGATTTTAGATCCAGCAAGAATATCTTCAGCTGCTATCAGGCAAATTTCATCGTAAATTAGGGACAGGATTCCGAAAAGGAAGAAGCAAATGATGTTTCTTTCGTTCTCTGCCTGGGACATCTTGGTCGCCTACAGTCTGTTGCTGGTACAAAATTTTCAGATTCTCCTATGAGGTGATCCTCCCAATGGGCTTAAGTTGACTTGAATGCTTGGCTTGAGTACGGAATGTTCATATGGTCCAGGAACTTTCTTGTCATTCTTTAACGTAAGGATATGAAACGAAAACAAAACTGGAATTGTGAAGGAATAATATCTATGCTTCGTTTCGTCGCATTCAGTTCTATAAATATTATAGAGCTGCCGCTCTAAAATTAGTTTTACTAACCCTAACCCTAACCCCGGTTGTCTAAACGTTGGATAGCGCTGGATAAATCACTATTCAACGGATAAGCATTTGGGAAACCAATTGCACTATCCACTGTATAGAGATTTATCCATCGGAAAGCGCTATCCACTTTTGGAACAACTGGGGTAGTCTGTGTAGCAGGCGCTTGGAAGTAGTGGGCACGAAAAAAACGGGCGCGCGAGAAGGAAACACGCGAGGAGAGAGGGAGCTCCCTCACCCCTCGCGTGTCTCCCTCGAGCGCGCCCGTTCTCTCTTTCGCCCACTACTTCCAAGCGCCTATTACGCAGGCTACAACTGAGGCGATGGAGGGACTTTTCTTCAAGACTCCTTAATTGAAAGGCAGGGTCATTCTGACGAGATTATAGAAGGTAGTATGTATCGAGTCATTTAGAAAAGCGGAAATAAGAGCGTGGTTATAATCAGATGTTTGTTTGCTGATGTCGGTTGAAATACTACATATCTAACTAGAAATGCTGGAGAAGATTTTTGCTGCAGTTTTTAACATACCTTTATAACTATCCGCTAGTTGACAAACGATATCCATTTGAATGCCTCATAATTTTTAGCTTTCATGTCAAGGGAATCAAAAGTGTACTTCCTTTAACCTGTCATCTGTTAAAACGGGTTGATGTTATATTTACGAATGCAGACACCTGTCTGACAACCTGCTTGCTTAAATCTCTTCCCTGGTAGAAATTGACATGTTTATTTTGAACCCATACTTTGCTAAACTGTCTCTATTTTGACAATAAAAAGTCAATTTGTTGTAAAAGTGGCCTCCAAGTGGCGAGAACTGTGCAAAACAGCAAATAGCCCACGCCCAACCCATAGATGCCCAAACTGTTTTTGACCGAGCAGGACTGGGAAATGTTCCCGTCCAAGTCCTCAACCGCACGCGCGGACATCAAGTTCATTTGAAACGCCTGGTTGTAAAGCACTGTTTACGTTTCACGAGCAAGGTCTGTTGAACGATGAGATTTAAGGTTTTCTCAAGAGTTTGGGCAACATATCAAAGACATCTTTCCACAAACCCTTGGAGAACTCAAACGCTAACAACAGGTATGATAATCTTGCGTAATTGCTTTCATATCGCAGAATTCGCTTCTGTGATGCGATCGATTGTATCAATCCGGTCAAGCTTGTTATAAACAACAGTTAATTAATCCTTTTCATCCCCTCGAGAACACGTACAACTCATTGTTTCCTAGCTACAATTTGTGACAACGTTACTGCAGCCTTTAAAATGATTGTCACTTTAAGCGTGCCAAACGAAAATTTATTCAAATTCAAGCCAATTCTGCCCGGATGCTTCGTTTTTATCGCCTGAGGCATAACCGGAAAAAAAAAAGAAAACATGAATAATAAATAAGTAAAACACAAACAGCAGGTAATTTCACTCGGTATTTCGAAATCAAATCGAAGTTTCAACATTCCCTCCCTGGGCAACCCTCAGGAATTTGAAATTTTAAAAAATTCTTCACTCCCCGGATCCCCAAGCCAAACTGGAGGCCATTCAAATACCCTATTAAGGTCCATTTAGGTGATCAAAAACCCCCACCCCAGGGAAACTAAGATCAGTAATAAGTAACAATGTAGCTTTCTAATTTAGTGTGGGAAAAGTGCAGCCAAGCAACAATGTAGTACTTGTATAAGGCAGCCTTCTGGGTCTCATTGGCATACCCTCAGCCAAAAATTTACCCAGTGTACCCTGGGGGAGGTATGTTACGATTGTTTGGGTAGGGATGTGCCGCTGGGATCCCGAAACACTCAGCCTATATCAGACCTAGCTGGGCTGAATTTTGCTACAATAAACTAGACTTAACTTCAAAAACCTCTCCCTATGCTAGGGTGGCTTTTTTTCCAGAAAATACCGAGGTCAACACTTTCTTTGTTATTAAACTGAGTCGTGGACAAATTAAGACAATTTGCCAATTGATCAGTTTCCTCAAAAATGATAACCTATTCTAGACCCTGACTCTGTAATTTCTAAACCCTATCTCAGACTAAGTTGCTTGAAAACCATACCCTTCACAGCAACACATACCTGTATATCCCATTTAAATATTATATAAAAGTATCCCTCTTTCCAGGGAGTGTACCCCCCTCCCTCTCCCTCAGAACTATTCCCTAAAGCTGCAACTTTGAAGACATGTTAAAATGTTTCCTATTGCATTGTTTCAGCCGTGTTGTTTGTTGTCAGTGATACCTTGACTCAACAACTAGTTGAAAAAAGAAGATGGAACCACGATGGCAGAAGAACGCTGCGGATGGGAGTTATGGGCATAATTGTTGGACCGATTCAAAGGACATGGTTTCTTACACTGGAACGTTTCATACCCCCTACATCCAAGATACAGATTGTCAAGAAATTAATTGTAGACCAAACAATATATGGGCCATTTATTATATTCTTCTTTTATTCACTCTCTGGGATTTTGGCGGGAAAAGAACTCCGTGAAGTTAAACTATTGTTGCAAGAGAGATATATAAAGACTATTCTGACTGCGTACAAGATCTGGCCTTTGGTGCAGGCAGTGAATTTTTCAGTAGTGCCTCTTCAGCACCGAGCCAATTTTGTTCAATTAGTTTCTCTTTGTTGGAATATGTACCTATCCTGGATGGCAAACAAATCAATAGGTAGTGATGTGGAACTTCAAACTCATGCTGAATTAGTACCCAGTCAACAAGCCAAAAACATTTAACACTTAACTATATCACTAGCCAGAATTGCAGCTCAATACTCGATGCATCTCGACCAACAGAACAAAAACTATATAACAATTTCGACTAATCTGCAAATTGACAGAGGACACATGACTGAGAAAAAGGACAGATCATAGACCGCTCATGGATAAAAAGATTCACTGAAAGGTGACTTTTTAGGACAATAATTAATAACAATTATTGGAAGAGGTTGAGCAAAATATGGTGATTTGTCAGTGGCAAGCAGATCAGCAAGTACAAGGTAAGGGCTGAGGCAAATAATAATTATTTGCCTCAGCCCTTACCTTGTACTTGCGCAACACTGACAAATCAGGATATCTTGTGACAACCAACTTCAATAATTACATTGTTTTATTATTTGGTCTCTGAGTTTGTATCTGCCATTTTGCCATTTTCACGTAAGAGTGATCAAATGAAGGAGAAACAAGTGGTTTCATTTACTTATAAGCAGAACACCATTTGCAGCCAAACACAGTTGGATGACATTGCACATGAGTAGATCATTACTTGTAGGCAGTTATTTGCAGGCCACGTTGTTAGCTCTTGGCCAATGCAAAGGAAGACTGAAAAGCTTGCATTGAATGATAATGATCAGTTTTTAATTCCCTCAACAAACAGAACACAAGTCCATTCTGTCTCTGAAGATGACTTTTGCGTGGAGAAAAAAATCAGTCCCTGACAAAAGTGGTTCTATTAAAGAGCTCTGCACTTGGATGCCCATATTAAACCTGGATATGATTCCTAGCCTTAAATCATTACCAAAAAAAACATATAAAATTATTACAATTTTTTATATAATGCAGCTATATACATACGCATACATATAACTTTATTTCAACTCAGATTTGAAGTAGCTCGCAATCTGAGTGAAATTCAACATACAAAACAAAAAAATAAAACATAAAATATCCACATACGTGCATACAAATAGTCTCATTTAAAAGCTACGCAGCAATATTGTATTTAGAGTTGTGGGCTTGAATATGATGAGTGTCTCCAAAATTCTGATGCCATCAGTCAGTGTATGTATTCCACACTGGGGGCAGGGGCATAGCCAGCCCACAGACCTGTAGGCCTAGGCCTACAATTTTTTGGTTTGATCACTCCAGCTTGTAATAGATTATGCATTGTTGGGGGTGAGCTAAAAGGCGTAAGAGCTCGAAGTGTTGGTGAGGTCAGTGCGTGCTAGTCATGCGAGCAGTTTTCAAGATATGTGGAAACGAAAGTCAGCCAGGCCTACAACCTAGTCGAAAAGCTGGCTACGCCCCTGCAGGGAGCAGCATATCTGAACAGTAAATTACAATCAACAGGTGGTACTCCTCACGCTTGATATTAGTCTTAACTTATAGGCACTAAGGCTCTAAGGTTGTAGGCTGTTGCTTGCTCTGCTTAGTGCAGTGACCATAAAGATGAAACCTCCTTTAGTTGGTAGAATATTTTCTATGATAGGATTTATTACAATTTTTTACAATTATATCTATTAAAATTGATCATAAGAATTCATATATAGTGATCATGATCATTGTTAGTGGTGTATTGATCTAAGACCTCCTTGGTTGTCCTTCTGACAAGAGCCCTTAACATCTCTTCTGTACTCACAAAAAGAATCTTTTGAAAAGAACTTATGAAAATTCACTACTACAATTCTTTAGCGTAGAACATGTTTTTAAATGAGATTGACGAAGTTGTTTCCCATAAAAGAGTTGCGTGCACTATCATAAACGGACTTTGTTAGCAGTCTGGAGGCTTCTTTGTGCCTTTCTTCACCTTTTTTTTTTTTTTAATTCATCATTATCTTACTTCCTGATGTTTCTGTTGGTTTGTGATCCGCCAATTTCTCTGAAATGAAAAAAGTATACCGTTACCTTGGGACAAGCTCAAATTGAGGGAATCTGAACAAAAGTAATTGCTATTATCCTTAACAACTAGATAAGAAAGGAAAACTTTCAAAGTTTGGTGCTATGCTACGGTGGGTCCAAATAAGCCGTAGGTAACTGAAGTTTATATTGGCCCTAATTAAGGCAGCCAAATTAGATCCAAAAATGTTACCGTATTTTTTACGATACATTCCTATTTTTAGGCTAACACGGCACTGTGCATGCATTGCATATATAGGGGCCTTGTATAATAACCAACCTTAACTAATATATAGATTTAGCCAGAGCTAAAAGTGAAGCTCTCGTTAATGTACTTATAGTTTACTCAAACAAAAAAGAAAATCGTTAACGGCGACGGCAACGATAAGGGTAAAAAATAAAATAAGAAGGTCTAAATAGCAAAAAACAACTTTGCACGGGCAGCGCACTTTTTTGTACAATTCTTTGCCGTTGTTTTGCACGACTACAAAGTGAAACTTCCTATTTACGTTTTATGGAGAAAATGTCGTGTGTGCTCACAAAAAAAAATGTTGCTTGTGTTCCTGTTCGCATATATATTTCATTTTTGCCCTGCCGCCAGCATTTCTCATTTTCTCACCGCAGCCTATAAATGTTTTGAATTTTTTTCATCCAAAGAAATTCGTTTCCTTTGGTTTTTTATCTTTCGTTCTGACTTTTTCTCTGTTATCCACGACGGGCGGACGTACGCTGACGTAATAATCAAATTTTCTGCCTGATCGATGGGTTTCCAATCAGTCTATATGCAATGGGGCTCCGCCGCGCGCGCTCGCTATTACAGGATTTCGTAAGTTACACAAAAAGCCAACCTAAATTTAAACAAATGATTATATCTAATAAATTGAACTGTTTTAAACAAGCGGAGCTAAAAAAAATTCCGTGAGTTACGTTACTGAAGACGTCATCACCTTTAGAGAACATTCATGTTTTGACAAGACAAAATTGACAAAATGTTGACCAAGGAAATTGAAAAACAATCAAAAAGTTTTATTATAAAGTGCGGTATGAAATTTTTTTGCGAAAGTGCAACAGCTTACTTTATCACAAAGTGCAATGGACTGTCTAATTGATTACAAACTGCGACAACTTTTTTCTTTGTTTTATTACAAATCAATTCAAAGTAGACAGACTGCAAATCATCTTAGTCGCTAAAAATATATATATCTACGCGTCGCAACTGTTCATCAGTAGGATGCCTAAAATGCGTGCAATTCCACAATTGGTTTCGGCTCCATTACATTACATTACATTATTACATTGCGACAAGGATTACAAAACGTGACGATTATACCGCGTGCAACAGTACGCGCGTTCCTCCACCGTCCCTCCCCTCCCTTGAGTTTAAAGGCATGCTGTGACTGCATGCAAAGACGGAAGAGCTTCTCATTCAAGTTTGTATGCGCATATTTAGTTTAAATTATCTTCCAGAACTACGTAATCACTCGCTCGTTCTTCAGTCGCAACCAACTAGCAAGGACAAGAAAGGTAGGTCTCCGATGAACGCTTTGAATTTAATTTCAATCATGAAATCAATGCTCCCTAAAACAAAATGAACACACTTAAGCCCCACACGGTGATATAGATCCCTAACGGGGATCCGTAGGTTAAAAAAAAAACCGTTTAATACGGGGGCAATTGTCTTGTTTATTAAACGCAGCACTACCACGTGTTAAGTTTCCGCTGTGTATAATTCTTTTAAAAAAATTTCGACCTTAGTTATTTGATCTAAAGGCTATTACTTTACTAGCACAAATCTTCCGCAGTTCATTAGAAGATAAATATATATTTATCTTTATCTTTGATTGCATGTAATTGTCAATGATGACCACTTTTTAATTGGTGCAGAAATCTATGATAAAATTTTAGCTGATAGTAGACTTTTTGTTTTCATAATTCAACTAAAATACTTCCTTAAAACACTTACTGATGACTAGTTTGTTATTCAAATAACTTCAAAAATTCTAACTTTACAATAACCAGTATCTTCACTCGAACCTTCAAGATTTTTACGGTCTATTTTGTTGCTCTTGTAACATATAATTGAGTGGCGAAGTAGAGTTACTATTAGAAATTGAAAATTCCTTTTCTTGAAAATCAAGAAAAGGTCAAAAACACTTTACAGTGTAAAATAATTCCGTTAAATAAGGCATGTTTAGCCGATTTCGTTGCTACCATGTACTGAAGTGACATTTACAAAACAGAATTTGTATTTCTAGTAACTTTTTTTTACAATTATTTAAATACGACAAAGTTTATATATGTAACGTTCTCAACGAAAAGAAGATCTTATTAGCATGTTTCCAATATATGGTGAAAAAGTTATAAGAATCTTTTGATATTCTTTTGGTGGTCCTCCTTGTAATGCCAGTTTCAGTTCTTCTGCCGGATATTTCATAAATTAATTCTGCTTTGTAAGTGTCAATTTGACTCACGAAGGCGGTAGGCAGGGCCGAGGGTTTGTGAAAGATGTCTTGTTAAACAAAATAAGGGAAGTTGGAAGAAGAAATATTTAATACATATTGATTGTGGTCATTGTGAAATGAAATAAATGAAATTTTGAATTGCGGATGATCTTGAAGATTTAAAAGTGAATACTATGATCATCGCAGTTGAGTGAAACAATCTAAGCGGTTGAAAAAGAACCTGAAAAAAACAGTCATGCTTGACTAGGACCTTTGCTATGACCGGACGCAACGCTGTATCCATCGAGCTAATCAAGCCAAGGCCATTGTGAGTTCCTAATATACCCGATGGTGGGAATGACATGATTTTTTTTTTCAGGTTCTTTTTCAACCGCTTAGGTTGTTTACTCGCATTACTTGTTTTATATTAATTGTCTTTATTTTCTTTCAAAGGTTTGTTGCGCAAGATATAACATGCTCCATATCAATGTTATCAATCTGTTTGCTGTTATATTAAGCAAATCAACAGAGGATTTCGAAGAATTGGCTTCCGCCATCCTGCATTATCGGTTCTCGTTACTTTCTTGGCGCTTAATGATTCTTTGTAATTTCGCCCTTTTTATTTTCCTACCTACCACCACTGCAACGTTGTCTTCTTCTCAAAATTCGGGGCTACATTACTTTGATAAATATTTCTACAAAAATGAACCTTTTACCAACGAAGGTAAGGAACGTAGATAAAGTGCAAGTATAGCTAGCGATCATTAAGGAAGCAGTCTGGCTTTTTTTTAAGGGGGGAGGGGATGGAGCAATCTGGTTGTTTTCTTTTTTAGGGGTGGGGGTGGGGGATGTGGGTTGAATTGAGAATGAACGAAAAACAGAAAGGGAAGAAAATGGTATTCCCCTAAACCAGGTAGTCCGATAATACTGAAGCAACCACGACAACGACGATAACGTAAAGACAATTGATTTTATGAGCAAAACAAAGTTTTCCACGGGCATCACGCTTCTTTGACGTCCACTGCACGACAATAACGTGAAACCTCCAAATCCGACGATTTGTAGAGGACGTGAACATACTATTAAAGTTTGTAGCCACTAAATGATTATTATTTTTTGAACGCGTTCTAGATGATGATCTTCCCAATGATCCTTACATGAACTACCTCTTGTGGCCACACTTCCATTTCAGTGGCAGATTTCGAGCTGACGTCTCAACTGTAAACAATATCCCTACAAACTTCGACACGGAAAACGTTCTTAAAAGGGAACGCTCAAAAAGAAACTGGAACCCAGATGGCACCAATGAATGGAGTGTGACGGGCTCTGTTACTGGCGTATGTTACGCTGATGGCACCTGCGTAGAAAAGAAGAAGAATGAACAACTCTTAGGAGCACTTATACAAGGTACGTATGAGAGAACATTGAACCTGAATATGGGGATATTAGTTACTGTCCGGGGTCCTAGGGGATCCAAAATTCCGAAAATTAGAAATTTGTATATGGCAATTGCCCCATCCCCGTGCAGACCTTAGCCTGCGAGAGCATCCGGTTTTTTCGGCTTTAGTTGAGAAAAGCGACGACCGGAAATACGTCTGCGGTTTGCAGGCCAGGCAGCCGTCTGATGGAAAATTCCGGGTGTTTCTTGGTGCTGTGAAAACTTGTTGTTCGATTTTGTTTAGTGGTAAATTTTTGCTGTTGGAATCCGGAATCCTGAGTCTAAGAATCCATAATCCAAGTCAAGGAATCCAGAATTCCGCTAACTATCGGAATCCGGATTTCAAGATCCAATGATAAAGAATCCGGATCGAATCCAGTACCTGGAATCCGAAATCCGAAGCGTGGAATCCAGAATCTAAGACTGTCTTGGATTTTCTTAGGCGAATCGTCCGTAACACAAAGAAACTATACGTTTCTGGGAAACTGCTCCCCCTACCCTCCCTCTAGGCCAAAATTTTGCTCTCAGTGAGGTAAGTGTTAATGTTGGCTTAGGGGACGGGTACGTGGGTAGTTTCTCCGTATAAGAAAAGTATAATGATCCGTAGTGGACCTGGATTATGGATTCTAAAAAGGAGAGAGACCTAGCCACATTATCGGCTTTCAAAACAAGTATTCGGAAGAAAGACCTTTCAAGTCTTATAGCTGACAACAGATGTTCAAATTGTGACTTGTGTAATACTTGTGGCCCTACTTGTTAATTTAATTTTAGATTAATCAGATTGTAGACTATTTTACTCTTATTATTTCTTTATTTATTCATTTTATGTATAATATTTTAACGTTATTAATGTAATTTTATAGTCTGTGAATATTTATTGTAAATATTATAGATTTTATTAACTGGGTGTCCCCGATTAATAGGCTACTTGTGGTCAGCTAGAAGATTTTGACACGTTCATAATAAAGTTGTTTATTCATTCATTCATTCTTTCATCCCGAAACTACCCGGCAAATTCCTTACCCTGGGAACACAGTACTTGACAAAATTGTTCTCGACAAATGCCCGGGTAGGAATTCGCACGCTTGGAATTTATTGCATACCCCTTTTTTCGGACCACTTCCCTTGAAGTACAAGGTAAAGAAAACATGTGCTTTCTTCAACGCATTGTAGCGGTGTTCCAGAACAAGTTAAACAATTTGTTTATTTACTTGTTGTTTCTTGTGTATTTCTTCAAGATGGGAACAACAAAACGATGGCTAAAATGGTTGACTTGGACACTCAAGCGCAGCGTTTTACTGAGATTTGGGGCTGGAGACTTCAAATCGGAGACTTTTTCTCGGCTGATTACACTCCAGTTCCATTCCAGTATGCCTGGAGCAAACTGACTTGCGGGGGAGGGAATGCAAGCATTGGCACTGTTTATCAGTCAGTGCTGTCAAATATCCAATGGATGGACAACAGTAATAGGTCACCATTTATCAAACAGCTTCAGGACACAATGAAAAACGACAACATTGAAAGCGATAAACTGTCAATACGCTTCAACTTAGATTTGTACGGGTTACTCACAGAGCCTAAAATAACTGGGCGCATCGTAGGTAAGGGTAATGGATTATATATTAGAGAAATGCAATTACATGTAATGTTTAGTTTTGATTGAATTAATGTCATCAACGTTTCTTAGTATTAAACTTCATCAAGCCATGCAAACGAATCTGAAACTCAGTCAGTTCAGTTTCAGGCATTTAAGATATTTTCATTTTCAAGGTTACTTAGGAAAATTTTGAGAATCAGAAATTTGGAGAAGTGGAAAGAGTTGATCTATGCTACATTGCTTCTTTGCTGGAAGTTCTTCTCGGAATTTTTTCTCTTAAGTCAGAACCATACCCGTACATTAAAGTAGCTTTTCATTTAAGACAAATTTTGTAGCCTGTGTACAGTCCCCCCGCCCCTCCCCCACCACCCTCGCGTGAGGGGAGGGGGCGGCTGTACCCAGGCTACGATAGACTGTTCACAGTCTGCTATTTTTCAGTAAGATCGTCGAGATCGAGCGCTCAACGAAACTGACAGCCATTTCCTTTTAAATTTACCAAGTGGGGGTGGGGCGTTGGGTTTTATAGCGGTGGGGGAAGGGAGGCGAGAAATTACATTTTTTCGCGCCTCCTCTTAAACCGTCCCCCGCATCTTAAGTAAATAGGATAGTCATCTTCAAGCTAGACTAGGTCAAGATGGCCGCCTTTAACGCTTGTTCTCGACAATTTTACAAATGAAAAGTAGGGAATGGGAACAATCTGTATTTTTTTGGAAAAAAACGTGTAAAATAGTTCTAGAAGCAGGAAGTCGTTCAACTGATAGCTTGTTTTAGACAGCAGCGTCCACTTCACAATTTAACTCTTTCCAGACATAACTTGAGTCAAGGAGAATGATTGTAGGCTATACCGGCTTCACAAAAAATAGTTAATTTAACGTATTTTAACTCTTATTCATATTAACCCGCATTTATTTCTTCTCCGTATGTACCATATATTTTTAGGCACGATTGGCTTAATAGGCCGAAGATCTCCGTCGTTTTTTACTCACGGTCGCATGATGAAGACCTTAGTAAAGACCCTCCAGGACACGCCGTTCTATGTAGACAAGCGTACGAAAAGAGTGTTTGCAGATTTTGGCAACACTTTTCAAGTTGATAAAGATGGTACTCTGACTACCAGTCCCAACCACGTGCTTCTTGTAGCAATGACTCTTAGCAAAAACGCCTCCTTTACTTGCTCTGATCATATGCAATGGCTTGGCATCGTGCAGAACAAATCTCCGAATTGGTATCAGAGCACTGCTGGTGTCCAGGCTTTCCCTGCCTTTGGGGCTTTGTCAAGTAACGAAATGGAGATGATCAGCAGTCATCCACTGATTCTCATCGAGGTATATGGAAAGATTATTGACCCTTTGCAGTTAATCACTCACGTGATACCAAAACGCCATGCTAGAGAGGAAGTAGCCTGCACCAAGACGTAATTTAACCTCAGATAGTAACGTCTGCGAAGTAGCTCCGATATCCTTGTTCGGGGCCCCCATCAAACTCAATGAATTACCGAAAGTGCGTTTTAAATTTCCTCGAAGACTGATTGGCAAATCGACAACGGCTTTGTTAACAGGTCACTCTTAGCGCGTACTCAAATCCTGGTAAACAGTTGGGGCCCAGAACAGGGATTTTGGCTCTGTTTCGCAGACGGACTTAGCTCGGAGTTTAGTTTCGTCTGCGGCGTAGGCTAGAGAGCAAGGGACGCACTGAGACAAGAGAGACAAAGAGCTTACTTAATTTAAAATGGTATTGTCCTTTGCTTGTCTTATCCCACTGCTTTACTTGCGTCCCAGCATGACGATTTAGTTTGTACGCGATTGATAAACTGCAAAGGGCTTATTTTGTACTCAACAATCTCAAGGTCCTGTTGTTTAGAAGTCTCAAAGACTTAAATGCTTTGTCTTCATTAGTAGTATATTGTTAACGGTAAGTTTTGTTAAAGAATTAACGGAGTGCTTAGCTTTATATAAATCCAATAACTGGGTCAAAAAATGGTAAACTTCAAATCGCCAAAAACGCTTCTTCAAGTGTGCAAAAGTTTATCGTGACGACGGGGCTCGAAGGGTGCAAGGGGTCTTGAGAAAAAGAAAACAATGTCTTCTGGTCCGAAGTATGCAGGGATACCATCTGTTGCAGCTTGCGCAAAAGGTATTACAGCAGTTTTGAGCTCAGGTTCTCTCCTGCATGACATCCAGCCGATCGACGCGAATCCTTTAGGTTTTGCTCTCTTTACAAATTACGTGTATCACTATGTATATGTGCTCGGATTAATTTAAACCAAATTTGTAGGACAAAGCAAACATGAAATGAATTCTATAGGTTGCAGTCGAATGATAAAATCCTTAAAATTTGAAGGATTTTAGAGGTTTCACTATAATTATAAACTTCAGGCCCAAGTAGTGTGAACGTTGGACAGCCCGTCCATAAATCTCTATCCAGTGTACAACGTAATAGGCCCTAATCCTTATCCGCTGGATAATTAATTGTTTGTTATAAATAAACTTCGTTTTTGGGCCAAATTTTTCTTGTTAGGAAACGCTGAGTTCACGAAACGGCCTCTTCTAGGCGAATAAACGGGAGTTGTAAACAATCCATCGACCACAAAACTCAACAACAGTAAATGGAAAAACGCCGTTTTGAATCCCTCGAAGTCTTTTCTTGCCTGAAAAAAAGTCAACTCTAGGATTCTGTCGACTTTTAAAACATCTTTCTCTAAGAAAATGGGGAAAAAACCGAGCTCACACATTATCCACTCGCTAGGAGGTGAATATTGTTGAATAGTCCGAGATAGCGAACCAATCAGATTGCTTAAATTACGAAGATCATTGAGTGTGCATATACTAATGATTTATATGACGGATAGCACTATCCAACGTTCAAACAACCTTGGCTAGATGATGTTATTGATGACTATTGGACATTTTGAGACTGCTGTAATGAGACTTGGTTAGTTTTTTGTTGAACTGCATTGTGGGAATGTTTTTGGGGGAAATTTTGACCCAGTCCCTCGCTCAACTTTGCAATAACGTATTCGCCACTTTAGAAACGAGAAGGTAACGTTCACAAAGACTTCTGGGTCTGTTACTAGAGACAGGCAAATAAAATAGCCAGTTGGGACTTTAAGATCCAACGACGCGACGGCAACAAGAACGTAGCTTAAAAAGTGAATTTTTGTTCTTTCAGTCTTTATCTCGTTTATTCCTACCCACCTACTTTGTCAATTATAGACGAACTCTCCTGAAGCTGAGTTTCAAGGGACCATAGCCACGCTCAGAAAGAGAAATAAAATTTCGTCGTTGCTTGTTTACGTCCTCCATAAAACGCGAAATTAGGCATTTTCACGTCGTAGTCGTGAAAGAGATGTACAAAAGTGTGATGCACTTGGGAAGTTTTTGTTTTGCCTATTAAACCTATTGTTTTTTTGACGTTCTCCTTGTCGTTCGCGTCGTTGGATCTTAAAGTCCCTAATAGCTAACCAGTGCGTCCCTAGCAACTATCCTAGAAACACTTGCGGAACGCCATTTTGGCTCCAGTTCCCTCTCTCCTCCTCGTTTCTCAAGTGGCGCTAGAAGCTATAGCGTCCTCAAGACGAACCATCCTCAGGCGGACAAAGTGGCTATTGATGGTTCCAATTTGACCCTATTTATCTGCCTATAATTTTTTTTTAGGCGGTTGGTTCTTGGCCAGATCTCAAGTGTAACAAGGTACTCCTGGCAGAGGCTCGAGATGGTATTGATATTCACCCTTACAGCAATTGGGTATTTCGTAAGAACCCAGGCGAGCCTATAAACGTTCAGCTCTTTGCCACGCGGTTTGGGAAGCCTCTTCCGGGCGCCCGGATCATGGTCGATGCTTGCAACTGCCGCAAAATTTTTGGTTTGGGAATTGGTCAACCAACCATGCCTGTTCCTTCTCGAGCAATAACAAATGAAAATGGATTTGCCACAATTGTCTTTAATGCAGTCGATCCAAAAAATAACAGGAGCTATATTGATGGGCAGATTTATTCTTTTATATACTCGATCGAAGGTCGGAACAAAAAGTGCTGGGACTTGTGTACAATTGACAAGTATTCGCTACTAAATTCCCTCTTTGTTATCCGCGTTTTTGATCGCTTCGAGTCTAAGGGGTTGGAACCAACATGGCTTGACGACATCTATCCAATCTTCAAGCAATATGCAGATTTGTATCCGGTCATGACTAAGAACTTCTTAAATCTGGGAAACTATGACGATGTTTTAAAATACCGGAGTGCTATAAAAATGAGCATGGAGCTGCCTGAATCTCATCCAAATTATATGCCTGTAACTCGCGACCTCTCAAAATCTAAACGTGAGGTCATTTTGCAATGGCTTTCTAACAAAAATCTCGTTATCGGAGAACCAAGGAAGTATTATTCGATAAAAAACCTGCGAAGAGACTTACAGACCGCCCTTGAACTGGAGCATGCGACTATACCCGTGTATCTTACTGCGTTAGCTTCCATCAAGCCTAACTACAACTTGGAAATCCAGGCAATAATTAATACGATTGTTGTGCAAGAAATGATGCATGTGCTTCTAGTCGCTAATATTCTCAATGCGGTCGGAGGGGCACCGTCTCTTTATTCAAAAGACTTTTTTCCGAACTACCCTTCGCGACTTCCTGGTGGAGTGCAACCCGACTTAGTCGTCCCCTTAAAGAAGCTCTCGCATGGTCTTATAAGGAACATCTTTATGAAGATAGAAGAACCAGAGCAAGAACAAGAACGCATTTTAAGTTTTCAACACGCATTTTTGCACGCACGCGAAACCAAAGACATGAAAAGCAAGGCCGGTCACCAGCAAAGTGGAAACGCTAGAGGTCATACAATAGCAAGAGGGGCTGTAGTTAGCGATGACGGGCTCACAGACCCATTAATCGACGAAGATCGGTCATCAGCATGTTTTACATCATCGTCAAGGGAACAATTTTTTAAAGGTAAGTCGAAGAAATACATGTAGTTTAACACTTGGTCTCGTTACTCTAAAGTCCCGGAATTTTTGACCCGTTTTCAATTTTTTTACTACAATCTGAAGAATGTTCGTGTAGCTTCTGGGATGGTTGTTTGTCATTTATAGAAAGTTTCCAGAAAAACCAGTTGCAAAAAGAAATGGAACACGGCTTTTCAAGTCGTTCCAGTGTAATTCTGGGATCAACGGAATTTCTGAAACGTAGTCCTGTTTGCTGGGTCAGAATGTCCAAACCAAAAATCGTGTTTCATTTGTTAAAACTCATCTTTGATACCGTTCAGGCTTTCACGTCCATTTTTCCTTCAATGAAACTGAGCTGTGCATGGGGGATTGAGGGGAGGGGGAAGGACGTTTTTATAAATTATTTTTTTTAGAAGTTCTTCTTTTCAGAGGCTAAAGAGTATGGAAGATATTTGTGGCAAAATTTGGTGAAAATTGGTTGTTATGGTTACGAAATATATACGTTTTGTATACTTTTTTGTGAAACAACAACAAAAAGTACGAAATAGCGCCAACAGCAAGAAATGTTTAATTATAATACTCCAATGTAAGTAGACTGCCTATCTGCTATTAATATAGTGAATCTGATACGATTTACGCTTAAAACTCATTTCTCAGCAGACTTCAAGTATCGAGAACTAGAAAAAGTTGCTCCAAAGATTGAACTGACATATGACGACATGACCGAAGAAGATTTCCATCAGAAAAAACAACAGAAGGGAAAAAAGACAAAGGTAACGCTCACCCTTGGAGTCTTGTCGAAATAAAGCCAAATTACAAGACAGAAAACTGCTTTAAAATTAGATGGAAGGTTAGAATAACACATAAAATGTGCAAGAAGGCATGGACGGTAAAAAAATTGAAAAAGATTACAATGCATAATGCTCAGCACCGAGATCGGAGGGCATAAGATATAATAATGGTTCGGAGACAAATTTTAATGTCGCTGAAGGCTTTGATTTTGCCATTTACAAGCAATTTCTTCTTCTAATGTTTTGTCTCTCAAAGTCAGCGACGATCGCAAGTCTGACATGACAATGTTAATCGTGCGATGAAGGCAAGGAAATCTGCTGAAAGTCTGTTCGGTTTCTTTTCTCTTTTTTAGCTAAAACATTTTCCTGGTGACCATTTGAAACTTGTCCGACACCACAACACAATCGGCGGTTTCTACAATCACATATTAAACGCTCTAGGCTACCTCACAAATTGTGGAATGGACAACAGCATCTTCACTGGAGACAAAAACGAACAGGTTGATTATGGGGAATGGTCTGTGCACGGCCACACTCTGAAAGTGTACGACTACCATACAGCTGTGGAAGCCATTGAAAATATCATTGAGCAAGGCGAAGGTAGCTCCCCCTGTAACCCAGTTGCTTGGGACATTGGAAGTGCGAGGGGACTGTCGCACTACTTCCTGTTCAATTCAGTGGTCGAGGAGCGCGAAATTATTGTGGCCGCAGCAGATGAAAATAGGGATACGTTGGTAATTAGATTTTTGATTGATTCATTTGTTTATTCATATACTTGGACCAATTTTGGACGCAATTATTTCTAAATTTTGACTGAAAAGACAAAAATAGGCAAGATTTTTTTCAAGGGAGAGGATCCCACTCACTAGACTGTCTGTGGGGGGCCAGAAGGGGGGGTTGAAGGGGTGGGGGAGGGTGTTTTCGCTTTTATACTACTACATGAGAAATTTCCGCAATTTCATTCGCTTAGAGCAGTGGTATTTCAGATCAATTTGAAAAACATACTTGTGAAAATTACAAAGCTTTTGTGGGTAGTAGTATAAACAAATAATAGCATGATTTGTACGTGATAGTTGGCATAAATACCACTTGTGATATTTCAAAATTGTCTCAAATTTCACGAGCCGTTAGGCGAGTGAAATTACGTAAAACAATTTTGAAATATCACTCGTGGTATTTATGCCAAATATCAGTGCAAATCATGCTATTACCTATACAAACTGAATGGTTAGTGTCCAATTGAACTGTTAGCCATCCAGTGAGGACGAGGTTGTCAAATGAAAAGAGGGGAGATGGTCAGTACAAGAAAGCGGTTTGGTTGGATCTTATTCACCATACCAGCAATCTTCGGAGGCGCTTAAGGACTGGTAAAATGGGAAACACATCACGTGGTTTCTCAATAGGTTGAACTCGTCCCTAGGGCGTTTCCGCTCCTCCAATTTTCTAAGGGGAAGCAACATAGCAAAATCTGCAGACACAAGACAACTTGATCTGTGCATTTTTAAAGGGATTAACAAACTCGTCCAATATCGTAATATTGGCAGCTGTTATCATCTGTTTTCCTCCTGAGAAGCCACGTGACATTGCTTTAATTTACCCCGTCATCAACCGTAGAGCGTGCGAAAAGATGGTGGATGCTACCGTGAATAAGGTCTATAAGAGAGTCCTTGTTTACATCTTATTTGCCTCATTTTAACATATGCTTCTCATTATCTGATGAGGCTAATTAGATCAAACGGGAACTCTATTTGCGCACATGAATTTCAAGGCGAGATCACATGGAAGAAGCTCATGTCGTATTGCTGTCAGTGTCAAACTGTTACTCTTATAAATTCTTCAGGATTGTGGTGAAAGATTCTACTTCAACGGTTCCAAGATACCTTTTGACCCAGATGGCGTTTGGCCGATGGTGTCCAATCCCCGGATGTCTAAATACAAACCTGGCTCTAAAGCCTATCAACGGGCCGACTCATTCAACAAGGTTTACACCAAGCTGATAAGAACTCTGCATCACGTGCTGAATGGGCATCCCGAAGCACTCATTGATTCCATTGGCATTATGTACTCCGTGAATCTTCAACTAAAGAACCTTGTGCAGACGCCGATTGACAATAATGGAGACCCTGAAGAAGGGCCAAATGCTGGTCCTACCTTTGACTTCACACCATAACTTACTGCATATCTTTATTGTGTATGACCTGCGGTTTTCTAATACAACTGGTATTCTGCAAAAACTATGTGGTTTATTGGTGTTGAAGTAGAGCAAGAGACGAGTGCACCCCCTCCTAAAAAAAAATCCTGGATCCGCCCCTGCTGCTAGACTAAGGCTTTGTTATTCACACACTCGGTCTCCGGACACTAGCAGTGCCTGATTCAGAACTTGAGATAAGAGGTGTGTGTCGGGGGGTATGGGGGCGGGGGGGAATGGCTTGCGGGGGTAATAATACATGTGTTTTATTTGGAGTCTTATACAATAAATAGTACATCGACTATTTCCATATAACTAAAATCACAAACAACAAAAATTCCTAACGATATATGTCTAATAAGACCATTATATGGCTAATCCAGACCCTTAGATGGGGTGGGGGGGTGGGGGGACCTGGTCTCCAAACTTCTTCTTCTTCTTCTTCTTCTTCTTCTTCTTCGGGCCTCAGTTTAGTCTAAAAATAAGAGGGGAGGAGGGACCCCCCCCCGGGCCCCTCCCCTGGATCCGTCAATGACTAGTACCAGGGTACCAGCGGTAAATGGTATTGTGCTCACACCTACTGGGTGCCCAATATGTAACGGTGTACATATTAATGCACCAGTTATGCAAAGCAGTGGATTACCTCGGAACTATTAGAGAGCCGTGTGCATATAGGTCGGTCGATAGGTTGGGTGCTTCAAATATGATTGTGTTCACATTAGTGCCCACCTCAGTAAGTATCGCAGTCGGGCACCGTGCCCGGGTGCTAAGTGTAAACGTACACGGCCTAAGTTATGGCCAGACTTTTGGTCAATCTATCATTGAAATCTGTGAACGGAATCCTATGGTGTTACCATTCAAATGAAACCTCTTTCAATGAAATTTTACGTGGCCCTATCTATCTCTTAGGATTTTTTTAAAAAAAGGTTTCACGGAAGAACGGCCCCTTATTTTGCTTTTAACTTCCCCTCAATTTGTATGAAAATGTAATACTCGAGAATTGTCTATATTTGTTACTTCACCTGATTTTTGTCAAGAAAAAACGCAGCCACAGGCTCTAACATGTTGTCAACAAAATATCCCATGATACCATCAATTCATATCACCATGAAGAACTTAACAAAGACTATCTTTTAAGCACCCAGTTTCATAAGTTTTTATTTGTTTCCTTATGTAATTCACCCTGGCGTTTTGAAATAACAATAGGGAGCTTAAGCGACGGTGACGGCAACGATAAGGAGAACGACAGCCGACAAAAAAGCGAATAGAGTGTTTTCACATGACGTCACGGCGGCCATATTGGTGTCCCAAAACAATGAAACAGCGGCCGTGTTGGTGTCCCAAAACAATCCTCTGGGAGTTGAAGTCTTTTCTTATGCAAACGCTTCCTTTTGTTCTAATAAATTTGCATAGATGCTGGCCACGTTAGTGAAAACACTCGACAGGTTTACATTAGCAAAACAACAACTTTGCACGTGCGTCAAGTCTTTTTGTATATATCTTTGCCGTTGTTGCACAAATACGACGGTGAAACTTCCTAGTTTCACATTTTATGGAGAACTTGAACACAAGACAACAATTTCGGTTAAACGTTCCTTTTCTTTTTCTGAACTTAGACACAGTTTTTCGGAGTCAACTCCAGAAAAAGCCCACAACAATTGACAAATTGAATGAAATGGAATAAGAGTATGTAATGAAGTTTGAAATAGCAAGAATTCACTTTTCAAGTGACGTTTTCGTTGCCGTTGGGGTCGTCATAGTTGCTTAAGCTCACTTTTTCACAAAAGCACTAATTAATCCTCAATCTTTCCATGGTCCCCAGTATCCCTTCATACGAGCCATTATCCAAGCTAAACTCTCGGAAGGCTTGTTCTCGGGGGGTACAGCACTCTGTCTGTAGAACTCCACCCTGGTCATCAATGCCTCCACAATATCCGGGAACTGCTTGCTAAGGTCAACTATCTCATATGGATCGGCGGTAATGTTGTAAAGGCCCACATCAAACACTTTTTTGCAACAGTGTCCCTGGAGATAGAAATTGCAACGAAAGTGAAAATTTGAAGACTTAAAAGAAGTTTTAATAAATGGTTTAGAAAAGCTACTTTATCTGGCATAACCCAAACTTGTCACAAAATCCACGACAAAATCAATTGCGACGCAACGACATTTTGTCCCCAGTATTTCTCTTTCATTCCACAGACATAATATTAAAGCTAGGTGGAAACGGACGAATCAACTCTCAACATAGTTGGCCCATCACGGGTGTGGGTCTATCACGCGGCTTCATTGCGTTACTGTCTCCAAGGAGACCATTTAGTGAAATGCACGTGCATGGCCCCAACAATGTTGATGGAAGAGCTGTGCAAACGGATCAAGGCTTGGTTTTTATCTCACTCTGCTCAATTTACGAGAAAACAAAGACAAGCGACCATGCTGAAATCAACGAGGTATAGGCATGAAGGGTGCACAATTACCTTTTTTCCTTGTTCAGCTGGAATACTTTTAACCAACTCTGGTGGGATATACCTCTCTCTATCGGCTTGATTTAATATCAGCTTCATGTCTCCAACACGAATTGCTGCCTTTTGGTCGATAATGTTGTGTAGAATTTCCTTTCGTGGCGATGGAGCCCCTTCAGATATACTGCGCCAAATATTAAAGCCATCCAATTGTGGAATAGTTGCGTGAGTGCGTCTTTTTCCAAGAGATCGTTCTACAGTTATTCAGAAGAACAAATACTGATTAAGCTGAAAGAAAGCGAAGCTGAGCGTAAACATAAATCTGCAACCGTCCCGGGTTCGCCCCATGCAAAGAAAATCTAAGACAGTCTTCGATTCCGGATTCCACGATCTGGATTCCAGGTACAGATTCCTGATTTTTTGTCAGTGAAGCTTGGATTCCAGATTCCAATCCTTGACCGGTTTGACTGCTACCCGGAAAGTGGGATTTGCCAAACTTGGGGGGAGTAATGTAGGATTGGGAAAGTAAACGATATTTGTGATACCAATGATCGATATTTGAGACGCGGAAAAGCGAAATCAGGATGCCCTTTCCAGACCGTAGCGGCACTGTTAAGGATAAAATCAATGGACAAGATTTAGTTGTATTGGAGGTGAGAGATTGTAAAAATAGACACCTTTAGATTTTCAGTAAGACGAGAACGACTACAAGTAGGAGATTTTCTCAAGCGGATTTTTCGGCTCGCAGTTGGTCAGAAATTCCAAAATAAGGTATCTGTGCAAAGATTCTACCAGAATTCGCAGCTTGCCAACTTCATTACTTAAACTAAAATCTATGTGGGTTCAGAATTGCATAATCCGCATAGTTCCATATTGTCCCCAACCTTAGCCAAAGATTCAAAAACACGCAACTGTTAGTTGACAAATTTACCTGCAAGATTAACGAGAGTCGGATACCAGTCAGTTACATGAAGTAGTTCCTTGCACTTGACCCCAGTCTTTTGAAGCATCGTTCCATGAACTAGACCAACTCCCCTGACCCCTCCCTCCCAGAAGTCTCTTTTCTGTCCCCGGAGGGGCCAGTTGTATCCACCTTTATCAGGATTGCCTCCATTATCAGTAGTTATAATCGTTAAGGTTTCGTTCCATAGACTGAAAGGAAAGCAAAGAAGTACAATCTTTTCATAATAAGTGTTGTTTAGGGGACTATGTCAAGCTATTTGCTATCTTTCTAAAAAGCCGAAATTTCGACCACAGAATGAAATTTCACAGAATGAAATTGAACCCTACTAAATGCAAGGAGATGCTAATTAATTTTATGAGTAATCATAATTTTATTGTGAATCCTATTGTAATTGGTAGTAACACGATTGAGAGAGTCATGACATACAAGTTACTAGGCGTTTATGTAAGTAATGACCTGAAATGGAACCATCATGTAGAAGTTATAGTGCAAAAGGGAAACAGGGGGCTTTGTGCATAATTATAATCTTAGATCTGGCATTAGCCGCTCCACGTGTCCTACCTGTAGGACCAAGCGCACGTAAGAGTTTGTCACTCATAAGTATATCTAGTGGCTTGTACAATTATATTTTTTAGTATTTATTGGATTTATTGTATTATATTTTAGTATTATATGTTTTGTAAATAGCTCTGTAATTCAGCCATTCTCTATATTGCTGCAATGAGTCTTAAAAAACAGTCAGTCAATTTCGAGACGCTATCGCTGGTTTCCCCACGAATTGACGTTTGAGGAGCAGTGACGGAAGAAAATTCCATACTGATGACGTCATACTGATGACGCGTTACTACCCATGCAAATCTGGTTAGTGCTTCTAATTGGTCGTGCCGCGTGCGAAATTTGCTTCAACCAATCAGAAGCACTTCCCTGATCTGGGTGGTAACACGCCATCAGTATGGAATTTCTTCGCTCGTTTCTCAGACCGTCATTTCAGTCATTTAACGGAAAAACCAGTGGTGACGTCGCCAATTGTCGGCTGTCTTTTCATTGTTTTCTAATTGAAGACTATGTTTAGGCATCGAGATTGTCTTCTGTCGAATGTTGCTACGGCTGGCAAGAGTAGACGTGGACTGGAACTTGAAAATGTTGAACCAAATTTTCATGTTTATCTGATGCTATTCCGCCCTAACACCAAACAGTACCAGGCCTTTCGAGAACCGGGTCCCTGGCCATAGCCCGGAATGAATATTTCAGCTTTTTGTTTTCGGCAATTACAAAATTTCGCTCAGTACACTTCGTAATAGAATGACGATGGCTATCAAGTTTTCCCACCACTTTAGTTCCTGCGCGCGCACTAGAACCTTGTCCTTGTAGGCGTCTTTACCTGAGAATGTGAAAAGTCTTCTATTAACGAACTTATACTGTTGACGACTCACCCGGCCTCTTTCATAGCTTCTGTGACGTTTCCTATCGCTTCGTCCATAATGTCAACCATGCCAGCATGAGTTCGCCTCGCCTTGTTGCGAATTCCTCGATACTTCTGTTCGTATTTTAGATCAACGCTTAATGGTCCATGCACACTTTGAAATGGAAGGTATAAAAACAAGGGTTTGGATGCATTGTGCGATAGGATCACTCTTCTTGCTTGCTGTTTAATAGAAAAAGAAACCCAAGTCATAAACTGATTTGGAAATGTTCTTTTAACTTGATTTTCGCTTATATTTTGAAGTTGGCAGGACGGGTTCGTAAAAACTCCCAAGGGTTTCGTGGGTAAACAAATTACTGAGCAGTTTCTATGTGAAATACTTCTGCAATCGAGATTCATCGCCAAGCATTTCTTGATCACCAAAACTGGCGCAAAAAGAACGGACGAGTTTGTCAAGGTTTTTGTTTAATATAAAGCTATTTCGAGAAACTGTTGTCGGAAAAAATGTGCTCGCGACAATCCCGAAAGGTAATATGGGATATGCTCAATACACTGTTCCTGACACTGTAGCTGTCGAACCTACTTTGCTTTCCTTTAGCACTAGCAGACATACGTCCATGGCATCTTCTGCCATTCTTTCAAATTTCTTTGAAAAACAGTGCACTCAAAACCACCCACAATACCTTTCGGAGTTGTCGCGTGCACTTTATCCGACGATCTTTCTCAAAACAGCTGTATATATCAGTAGGGAACTGTAGGGCACGCTATCGTCATATATATATGCATAAAGACAACCTGAGTACAACGAGCTTGCATTGCGTTCGGGCTGGATGCGAACTCAGACAATAGAGAACTTTAGATTCCAGGACGAGAACGACTACGAGTACGAGATTTAACTAAAAGCTTTTTCGCGTATCCTCAAAATATAGACACCCCGGAAAGCTTCAGTACTTGTTTTATTAGAAAAGATAGCACTGCGGCTATATTGAAGGAGGTTAAGCTCTCTCTTGATCGAAAAATGATAAAACTTCTAACATTTGACAACCTAGTTTCCTGATTGCGACATTCTCGCTAACAATCGTAGTAGAACGATGACGGCTACCAAGTTTTCCCGCCAAAATGACGCTGGTTCACGCCAACCTCGTTCCCAGGGTCTCTCATCTGAGGTTGGGTTCACGCGCGCGCACTACTTAGTATTAAGGAAATTTCGTTCTCGTAGTCGTACTAGCTTTTATAATTCAACTCCAGCTCGTCATAGAAACTAAAGCTCTCTAGCCTTACAGCCCTCGCCTTGGAGGGAGATAGGACACTAAACCGGTGACTACGGTCAAATTTTGATGGAGAAAAAAAAGTCATATTATCGGTTTCTACTGTATTTCGGTAATGAGTACTATTTAACATCTCAGCAGCCCATAACCTGAAGCGAGAAAATAAAATAAACTGGTCCATAAAAACGCCGTGTACTCGTGACACGGCGTTTTTATGGACCAGTTTATTTTGAGAACGGTTTTGCTGGGAATTGAGAATATCTTTTAAGTCCCACAAAGCAGTCGACAAAACCTACAGACCTAAAAATGATACTTTTTGCCTTTTAATGACGTTACGTTTTCCTTTTTGGTATCTTAATATTCTTCGAACGCGTTCATACACGTGGCGGAGATTCCATTTTCGCGTGAAAAGGTGCCCTAAAATGTGTCTAAAAATAAACCGGTCCGTAAAAACGCCTTTGCATAGGCCTAGTATGGAGTTGTTCGCTCCGGGTTATAAGCTCCTGACAATCTGTAAGATCTGTAAGTACCTCAGCGTACAGCGTTGCCGAATAAACTCCACTCTTATCCCGTACGGGTTTCTTGTTGTCATGCAAATCAAGAAATCCGTCACCTTTATGGCTGTAGTAATCTTCATGTCCACCGTAAAAACCGTAAAAGGAGTCGAACCCACGGTATAACGGGGTGTAAGGCCAACGAAAGAAGCCAAGGTGCCATTTGCCAATAATGTGCGTAGAATATCCTGGAATGAAAAGATAATTTGCAGGAGCAATTGGTTAGCTTGAGATCACTGAAAACAGCTGAGATTTTGCGACGTCACCGGTGGTTTCCTGGCGAAATGACGTCGAGCAGAAATTCCATTCTGATGACGTGTCACTACCCTAACCCGATCTGGGTAGTGCCTCTGATTGGTTGATGCCAATTTCTCTCCAGACACAACCAATCAGAAGTGCTACCCAGATCTGGGTTTTGAGACGTCATCAGTATGGAATTTCTGCGCTCGTTTCTCAGACGTCATTTCGCGGGGAATCAAGTGGTGGCGTGGCGAAATATCGGCGTTTTTTTCAGGCTAACAGTTGGTTAGTATGTGTTAAATAAATTTTATACTGTTCCAGTATACCTTATTCTCCTTAATTTTCGCGGGTTCTTAAATTCGCGATTTTCGCGATTTTAAAAAATTCGCGAACTTAAAGACCCGCGAAAAATAACGACCGCGAACTTTGATCTCGCGAAATTTAATGGACATAGAAAAATCATGTATGTGTGTGTTTCAAGGAAACTAAACAATTTTTAACACAAAGTGTTATTACAAAGAGCTATCATCTATCAACTTTAGATGTTAATCAGTGTCACGATTCGCCTCAAGTTCTTCTTCGGCATCTGAGTAATCATCTTCGCACAGTTCCTCCAATACATCCTTTGTACAGTCGTCAAATTGACCATCCTGTCCCGGCTCCTTATAGTGTGTAGTTACGAGTGTATGGTATCTTTCCATTATTGCCCTGTTCCTTGGTGTATCGTCCATTTCACATATCACCTCAACAGGAATTTCCAGAGCTCCCTGAATCAATGGGGATCGACGATAGTTTTCATCAGTAACTTTAAGATGAACCATCCCACCTCTCAATAAGAAAAAGCGAGTAGCTCTAGAAATCTCTCTGGGCAAATGGCCTATAATCGAATCGGCCAGGCGACCACGGAGCCGTTTGTTAGCTGCAATTGCGTATCGTAGATATCGTTTCCTTCGTGAGAACATCTCAAAAGCTCCCCGACGATGGGCTTCCAAATTTCTTTGTAAACATGGAATCCACGAAAGCCACACAAAAATGAATTGGCCATGTTAAACCCTGCACCGCCGTTGATTAACGTACAATTTTGGTAAAAAAGAAAAAGTTAAGTCACTTAATCGTCAATTTCGCGAAATTAAATTCCCTGCAAACACAATTTTTCTCCGCGATCGCGAAATTAAAGACTCGCGAAATGTGCCGGGAAATTTTTCGCGAAATTTAAGTCCCGCGAAAATAAAGGAGAATAAGGTACTATATTTCAGGATTCTCTCTACCACACAGACTCGCAGTCCTAGCTATAAGATAATATTAAACAAAGGTCAATAAAGCGAAAAAGATACAGTCGAATCTTTTTGTCTTTACAGCGTTGTACACATTGTGGAGGGAAAGGGGGGAGGGAGGGGGGCTAGTTATTGTAGGACTCTGCACCGGGGGTGGAGAGCAGGCTAATTTGCCGCTCAGCGGCTGTGATCGAGGCTAAGTATGCTTCCACTTCCATAGCTTGTAGAACTTATAACGGTGGGATCTTAACACTTGTCTGAGAACGTTGTTTCTACAGAGTAATTATAGTCTTACCTGCTTCTTTGAGTTTCTGCGGCAAGGTAGTAAAACTAAGGGGCAGTCCGTATGGCTGGTCTGGAGTTATGACTCCCTTTTGCATACCTAATGATGATTAAAAAAAAAACAGTTTAATTCAGGACCTCATTATAATATGATTTAGACCAGACGGCACTGTTGTTTTCAAGTAATATGTCGTAGATCGAAAAAAAATAATTAGTGTTTGGACCTGAAAATGGAGCTGTAGACCTACATTTAGCGTGCATTTCCAATGGTTCAGTTCAATTCACCGACTTCACGAGGCCAACTTACTAACAGACTCTTCCGAGTGAAACTAATCGAGTGGGCCCTTTCGAAGTAATCTGAGTAGTGAACTACCGACGGAAATTGAAGAGAGTGTTTCTGATTTTAATTTTGAAAGCAGAACACAGTATGTTGAAGTTGAAAATGCTAAATCAAACCCACTTTCTATCCAATGTGGTGTACCACAAGGTTCTACCCTTGGCCCACTTCTGTTTTTGATATCTATCAATGACATGCCCAATTGTTTAGAAAAGGCAAATATTAGAAAATTTGCTGATGACACCGCTCTCTTCTACTCTTTCAATTCTCTACAGGATCTTGAAAACACTATAAATGAGGAATTCAACCATCTTTTTAGCTACTGCGCAGCTAATAAACTTTCTGTAAACTTTAAGGAAACCCACTATATGACAGTCTCCTCCCCCCAAAAAGCAAATAAACTTAAGCTTAATTCACGCAATATTGAAGAAAAGAACTACATCAAATACCTAGGTATCTGCATTGACAAAAATCTAAACTGGGCTCCCCTCATTCAGCACATAAACAGCAAAATATCTAAAAACTTGGGAATCCTTTTCAGATAACGCCATTTCTTAACTTTAAACACCCTCAAACAAATATATTACTCACTTATCTACCCCTACCTTCATTATGGAATTATGAGTTGGGGAAACATATCCAGGTTCAAACAAAACAAAATATATGTTTACGCTACATATTTTTTAGCCATAATAGAGAAAGTAGTGCACCCTACCTCAAACTTCTAGATATACTTAACATAGATAGCATTTTTAAACTCAAAATCTCCTTGCTAGCTCACAAAATCTCACAAAATGAAGCCAATATCCCTAAAGTGTTTCAAAACTACCTCGTAAAGGTGTCTGATATTCACTCACACAATACCAGATATGCCTCAAATCTTAACTTTCATGTACCACGTGTAAGGTCAAATTACGGCAAACAAACATTTAAGTTTGCCATAACCAAAACTTGGGAAGAGATTCCTACTAAGATTAAACACTTACATATCATAAGTTCAAAAAAGAATATATGCGAATTCTAGTTAACTCTGAAAGGTAACAATTGTAATATGACTTTCTCACATAACCTGACTGCTGGCATAATCGTCCATAGTTGCCATGGCACCAAGCGCACATTTATTATGTATTTCCAATCATAATATAGCGGTGGTTAGCTCGAAAGCTAAGCTCCTCTGACCACCGTACACTTCTACCCATTAGCCATTAGCCATTTTTTCGGATGGGTAGATTACTTCATTTTCTAACCCATGGTGTCCCGCTGCATGGCGCGCTTCGCGCGCGAGAGCTCCGCTAAAAGCAATCAACTTTGCACGTGCATCACGCTTTTTTGTACATTTCTCTGCCGTGGTTGCATGACTATACAACGTGAGACTGCCTAATTTCACGTTTTCTCAAAGGTGGGAAAAGAAAACAACAACTTTCTTTTTCTTTTCCTGAACTTTGGATGTTATCCAGGAAGATCCTAGAAGGCGGATCATCCTGCTAGCGCCATTACTATGTTTCAGGCTGTATTCAGTAGCCGGTTAGTAATGGGTTGTACTTGTCCCTTGCGCTAGCAACTTCCTAGTACTAGGGTCTTCGTAGCTAAAAGGTAGGAAGATCCTAGTTCTAGGACGTTCTTAGCCCCATGTACACTGTTTTCGCAAGGACGATCCTTAGGGACAAACCAGAGAGAAATGGCGGCGGGTAGTCGTTCAGTGGGTAATCACGGCGATAAGAACCGACCATTTCGTTTGGCTTCGTTATAATTACCAAGAGCTGATAATTCTGTAATAAGGTGATAATTCGTAATTGTAAAACGCCCAGTAAAGAGAGAAGACTTAGCACCACAAGGACCGAACTTTCTGCATGTAAACCCAATGAATAAGTTTTTCCGCCTTTTAGGATCTTCCTCCCTCCATGTTAACAGCCCCTGAGTCTTTAAGCAAGTATTTCCTTTTATTATCACTGGAGTTTTTTAAATTAAATAAGAATGGCCTCCAGGTATGTCAGCTGCTTTTAATTTGCAGTCTTAGTTTTGGACTCTTTGAAACCATGGTAATTTCTAATGCTAGAAACAATCCCTGCCCACTCTCGCCGGCTCTCGAATCATTTTGATATACACTCTATTTTTAATCTTTGTTTTACCCTTTCGACTGATCTATTTTTAAACTGATGCAAGGCAAACAAATTACTTACTCTGTTAACGTTCCTTTTTTTACCGTTCTCGGACAACCATTTTCGCGGATTTAAATTTAAGAAATTTTTTGGAATCCGCAATATTATTATTTCCGAATCCCCGTGAAAATTTCATGTCACACAGAAAAGCAAAAAATTTGAATATCCGTCGTACTAATATTAATTAAGGTCTGGTATAATGGATAAAGATTGCTGCTCTTTCCTCTTTCATCTTTCAAATAGTTTTTCATCATTGTGCCCTCCTGTTTTAGGGATGGAAAAGTTCCTTGAATGGGCCTCGCCACAAGTATAGTTGATAGGCACAAGAGAGACAGCAATAGTCTATTATCTAAAATCTTATATGTTAATTTGACTTAAATGCCCCCATTCGAATCCAGCTTTTGGAGGAGCAAATGTCTCACTTCAATAATGACTAGAAACATAAACATTTTTCATAACGTTAAAAAGATTTTTCGTCAACATTTTTTCTGACAACGTACGTCAATTACCCTTTTTTTCATGGTCACTAAACTCATGGCGACTCAATTTGCTAATGTTGCAAGCAAAAAATAGGAATTTAGAGTTTCAACTGGCCGAATGAAAACCAGTTAGTGATTTAAGAACTCATAAAAGACGGAGTTTCAGAGCTACCTAGAAGAACTCTAGCGAAATGTACGTAGCAGTGCATGGCGATATAATTGAGAGCCAGCGTCCTTGAACTAGCTCCCACTACGTAATGAATCCTTCCAATTATTTTTCTCTTCAGTCAAAATAGATTATTTAAAGCTAGAAAACTTTGAGTTTTAGCCTTACTGATTTGAGTGACTGATGAGCAGGTATGCTCTGTGATTGCGACTGACGTCGGTTTTGAAATCAAAATGAGAATTGCTTAATTTCCGCACCTCAGCTGAATTTAAAACACAATACTCAATGTATATTTACCTGTGTGTATGGGGTACATCCCGGAAAGAAGAGCGGCTCTGGTTGGAGTACAAGTAGGTTGTACATAATAATTATCCAGTATTACTCCTTCAGAAGCAAGGTGATCTATGTTCGGTGTGTTGATCTGTGGGTTGTGAAACCCTACATCGCTCCACCCTAAGTCATCCACAACTATCAGCAAAATATGAAAAGGAGTAGCAACAGCTGGACGGACAGATATGATGAGCATGAGAAATAAAACTTCAAAACATCTCGAATTCATTTTCTCATTGCTTGTGATGCTAATTTTGCTGCATGCAGTACGTGAAGTCAAGATATTTTAAACTGCTAAACGCGAACTGAACCCGTTCGTCTGATATACTTATTCATAATTGGCTGCAACCGATGCGTGTTAGTCACGTGTCTTGTGTACTTATAATTTTTCAGGGGATCAAATATCCTTGAGAACATCACATGATCTACTGGGTTGGGAACAAGGCCTGCCGTCTATCAGAGAATATTAGTTAGTGTAGTAACCAATCCCCGCCTAGTCCCAGTCCGCGTGTTTACGTATAAGTAATTCGACTTTCGCGCAGGTTATGCAAATCGTAAAGTAAGCTGTTACAACTACGTTACGTTCTTGATCTTACTTCGTTCGCCGTATTCCCAAATCGTCAGGTAATGTCCTCTGTCTTCGTTTATCTCGTATTTCCTATGTTATCTGTATTTCCTACGTTATTTCCATTGTTGTAATTAGTCGTTCCGCTCTTAATGTATTATGTTTGTTACTTTATCCTAGAAACCACTGGCAACATCATGTAAATAAGGTTAAGAGTTCGAGTTGTTCCAGTTGAATTAAAACTCTTTTACGACTTATATTTTTGCTGGTGCGTTGGCCACAGTTAGCTAAATGAATGGAAAATGATATACTCTTATGCATGTGTCAAGGCTTGACTCAACCACGAATTTAGTGGGTTTTGATGTCAAGTAGAAACATTTCCCTCATCATTGTTAAACTTGGCGAGCAGTTTCCTTTCCACGTTTGCATCCATTTCGTGAGCTTTCTAGTCACGTGACTCACCTTTGTTTTGTAACGGTCAAAATGTTTCCGACTGAAAATGGGGAATACTTAGTCAAACTGTATTCGCCTTATTTTACATGGAGTGCTGTCTTCTAATAATGCCCAAGTGTTATCAGAAGTGGCCAATCAAGTAAAGCAGGTCACATGACTTACTAAACATACTTTAGGTTGGTTTGCACATGACGTCACCAAAAATCAAACAACATGGCGTTTCCATACAAAGCTTTTGAAATTTGGGTAAAACGTTTTTCCGAATATCTCACCTTTAAAACATTGCACTGACCTGATTCTTAGCAAGGCGTTTTGTATCTTTATCTTCTTTCATTTCCTAGATTCTAGACTTTCTGTATTGAATGGTTTGCATTTGTATTTTTCATGGCGTGACAGTGCAAACCGAGAATACCTTAAAAGGCGGAATCGTGGTCAGAACAATCTTCGATTCAGACCATTTTGATATCCAAAAATTTCAAATTATTAACGTGCAAATATACTACATTTGAAGAAACCCTTTTTGTGATGTCATCAGGAGCGGAAAATCACAAGACGATAAATATAACACTTTTGTTCGATCAAACTCGTTAAATGCTAATTTTCTTGAGTTTCAGAACTGAAACAAACTTAATTCAAGTTACGAACTTCAAGCGTAATGTTGTAAAATGCCTGCTGAGGGTCCTTTTTATTGATCCACAACTATCAGCAAAATATGTAAAGGAGCAGCAACAGCTGGACGGACAGATATGATGAGCATGAAAGCAAAAACTTTAAAACATGTCGTATTCATTTTCTCCTTGTGATTCTGCTTTTGATTATTCTGCTGATTGTGGTTTTGCTTAAATTGCTAAAGATTTGTGTGTATCAACTAACGAGAACTGAACAATATTGATCTGATATACTTAATTGGATGCAACCAATGCGTGTTAGTCACGTGTCTTGTGTACTTACAATTTTTCAGAGGAAAAGAGCAAATATCCTTGAGAACATCACATGATCTACTGAGTTGGGGAAAAGCTCTGCTGTCTATCAAGAATATTAGCTAATGGATGTAAAATATGATGCTCTCACATATGTGTGTTAAGGCTTGACTCAACCATGAATTTACTGTCATCTAGTATGGAAATTCTGCGAATCATCTGGTAGCAGAAAGATCGAGCGCATCCAAGAGCGTCCGCTGCCCGCAGTGTATAAATCAACTGAAACGTACGAGGAACTCCTCATTAACGCTAAGTTGCCTGTTTTTGCAAAATGTAAATGAGTATCATTATAACCTGCAAGCGAACTGAAGGAGATGCGAGTTTTTCAGTACTATAAACTTCCGCTTTAAAAGCCCTTGGCTTATAAAACTTCGTAAGAGGTTTTGAGAGGGCTTTTAACCGGACTTAAAAAAAGCGCGGTTTCAAAAAAAGTTGCATTGTGCTGATACAAATACTTTTTGAATTGATACCCTTTTTAAAGCTCTTTCACAACGTCGTAAAAAGTCGAATACAAGCTAGGTGGAGCGGGCCTTATAATCGGATGAATTTTTTTATTTGCTGGTCGATGGGCCTATGATTGGGGGCACATTGAATTCTGCAAAGCTTATCGTGCTACTTGAAAATTAACCTTCCAAGACAACAGCACGACATAACAAGAACCCGAAACAGAGCAGAGTTGTACTCTGGTTTAGAGCCGCTCTGACATTTAACTCCAACGCTCACAGAATCACGCCATCTCACGTGACTCCGAGAGGACAAGAGTCCACGTGTCGCGATGATGTCTCGCAAAGAAACTATAAGAAGGACAAAACCACAAAGTCAATCTATGACTGGGGTGCTTGTAGGCGGAAGTTTACGATAGGCCATTTTAAATTTGTGGGCTTAGTGTCCTAGCCTTTGAGCGAACGCGAGGCTGAAGTCGACCTTGTTTAGATACAAACCTCATTCCTATTCTAAAGAAATTCTAATTCAAAAATACCAGTCAGCCTCAGAACAAGATGATTTACATAATAAAGAAGGAACAAGGTCAACACCTACTCCCACTACGTCTCTACCTGCTCATGTGCTCTTAAGGTTTTCTGCTGACCAGATATTAGCTTCTAATAGATCACAGCCTCAAGTTTATGTCTTTCAGCTAACAACCCTGGTTAAAATCCTTAAGGTATTAACGTAATAGCTCGTCAAATGAGGTGTTTTCCCTCCCTCCCCTCCCTATGGAGTGTTGACGTTATGCATTCAAGCTTGTTTTAATGCATTCAACACTGCTTGGGGGAGAGATGAACAAAAGAATTAGCCTCTAGCTTATAACAACATTCCCAAGCTTTATTAAGAGGTAGAACACGAGTTAATTTAGCAAAGTGCGTCTTCGCACCTATTTTCCCCAAGTGTACCAAGGTGTTTTGACTTGGGTTGTAGTCCTTGACAGTCGCATAGTTCTTCCCTTCAGTTAAATATAGATTTGTGGACTTTTTTTTGCAATGGTTCCAAGTTTACCGTCTGAAGTAAATTATAAATGCATAACACGATCGCTCTTAGCTCAATCTAAATCTATATGCTAGTTTTTTTAATCCTTATTCAATCCGCCCTGGCTGTGAACACTAGCACTTTAATCCGCTAAAAACACCGGTTAATCCTCAATCTTCCCATGGCCCCCAGTATCCCTTCCTACGAGCTGTTTTCTTCGCTTTTCTCACGGAAGGCTTTTTCTCGGGGGGTACAACACCCTGTCTATAGTACTCCACCCTAGTCATCAATGCCTCCACAATATCCGGGAACTGGTTACGAAGGTTTACCATCTCATACGGATCGGCGGTAATGTTGTAAAGGCCCACATCAATAACGTTTTTGCAACAGTGTCCCTGGAGATAGAAATTGCAAGAAAAGTGACTCCTTGAATACTTAAATGGTTTTTAGTGTTTTTAGTGGTGGTATAGAAGAAAGAAAGGAAGTGCTTGAGTGTCGCCCTATGTAAGAAAATCTGGACTTTGCTTGTGGAGTCCGGAATCCTGGGCTTTGGAATCTGTATAACGATTGAAATCCGGAATCCAAGTTCCATTGCAAAGGAATCCGTAATCCAGTATCTCGAATCCCGAATCCCGAATCCCGAATCCAAGATTCTGGCAGGCTCGACTTCCGCAGTTCGGTGGGGGGTGGGGGGAGTGCGGGCTCATTTTCAGAATTGTGGCTTGTAATCGCGCTTTCCACCTTTCAGAACTGACCGGCCGGACCATTCCCGTCTCAATGACAATTTCTCTTTTAATCAAAACTCTCCAGCCAGATCAGTCAAATCCTGAATAGTATGCACCAAAGGAGATCATGATTTTTCAGCAAAAACTCTTGGAAAAAGCCTAATTCATTATTAAACTTACTGGTCCGGCAATGGTCCGGCCGGCCAGTTCTGACAAATGGAAAGCACCCTAAGAATATTGCCGGCTTGGATTCCCTTACATATAGGGTACGGTGAATTCGAATACTGAAATGGGTTTTAGTTTCAAGAAATGGTTTACATACATAAAACATGGTGCTTCTTTCTGTCACCGGAATAAAAGAAAACTCATATCTACAATAACCGAAACTCGTCACAGAATCGGCGCCAGCTATGCAAATTTGTGACTAACGAAAGTAAATGTTACATATTAGACTAAAAGAGTTACACGAGATGCGAATTTTAAACTAAATTGTAACAGTACAAACTGCCACCAAATTGAGTGAAACATAAAAAGTAATTGCTCAAACATTAAAAGAAGGGGTTTAGAACACAGCAAAGACAAAATTAGCCAGGAATGGACAAGCTTGAAGAAGATTAAAAAGGATTGAAATTGCGGTGGCTTAACTTAGCAGTCTTAAAAAGTTCATTTTTTTCGGTTGGTTTAACATTTGGTATAATGTTTGGGAACTGTATTAGTTGGACAAGATATAGAATCTGTCATGTTGTGGCTTGCCAGTAATTTTTTTTGTTAAGTTTAATGGCCTCTAAAGCCTGGTTTAAACTAGCGTATAAGCAAAAGCATAAGCACAAGCACATGTGTAAGCAAGTGAAAACTAGGTCGACATAAGCATAAACATAAGTACAAGAAAAACGGAGTAATTAAGTCCGTTCTTTTTGAGCTTAATACTTAAGCTTATGTCGTAGCTTTGACTAGCACAGGCATAAGCAGAAGGCCGTGGACCAATCATAGGTCACTTTGACCCAGACCTCATACGAACATATCAAAAGCCATATGGCGGACGCTTCGTCCGCCATCTTGTTTATCGTCGGGTTGAGGAGAGCTGGTATTGAGAATTGAGTCAAATATGCCATTCTGCGCGTGCGTATGTCCTTATGCTTAAGCCTATGCGCTAGTGAAAACCAGGCTAAAGGATACGTAATTGGCTAAATTAACAATGGATTAAGCAACTGTGACACAATGCAGCCCCTTTATCCTGTCAACTTAAAAGAAATTTTAAGTGTACATGATAACCTTTTTTCCTTGCTCAGCTGGAATACTTCCAACCAACTCTGGTGGGATATACCTCTTCCTATCGGTTTGATTTAATATCAACTTCATGTCTCCAACACGAATTGCTGCCTTATGGTCACTAATGTCATGCACAATCTCCCTTCGTGGCGATGGATCCCCTTCGGATAGACTGCGCCAAATGTTAAAGCCATCCAATTGCCGAATAGCAGCGTCAGTACGTCTTCGGTCAAGAGATCGATCTGACAGTCATTAAGAAGAACAAAATAAGTATACTAAAACTGATCTTAAAATTAATTTTGCTACCATCCTGGGTTAAGACAGTACGGAGCTATGTAAGTTCAGTTAATAGGAATATATCTCAAACTGGCAAAACACCCTTCAACATTCTCAAAAACTTGAATTTTATAGATCTTTTAAAACCGATCATACCACCTCTAATTACTTACACTTAACAAGAGGAACAGTTGGGTGAAGGGCTTTAGTAAAACTACGAAAAAGCAATCACAAACTAATGATAGGATTGGGTAGATACAATCAAACTACGAAGGATAATAGGCATTGTCATTTTTGAACTTGGTTTTTTACTAGATTAGCAATCTAATAGAAGGCCAAGTTCACTTTCTTTTTCGCTGTCCTACATACTCTATGATTAGGAATGATTTTTTCAATAAAATCAAGACTCTGATTCCAAATATTACCCAGTTACCTATGTAAACGTTATGATCAATGAACTGATGAACTCCTCCAATCACTTTATCAGGATACAATTCATAAGATATATCTCAGGTTGCTTTGATGTTCGTGACAAATTATTACCAAAATACCGTAGCTTTTGCAATACGGTACTTGTATCGTCATGCAAATATGAGCTCGTTGTTGTTGTTGTTGTTGGAGCAAAAGCAAAATCGTTTTTGAGTGACGCTCGTCAACCAGAAAAGTGCCCTTTTCTCTCCCTAAATTTGTGTTTCCTTTTAACTAAGTAATTATGTTTAAGTAATTATCTTTCTTGGTCTTATACGACCATGTTTTTCAGGCAGCAGTTAATATGGCTTTCGCGAGTGGCAAATCCAGGGAAAACGTTCCATTTTCTTCGACAAAAAATTCTCGGGAAAAAAATTTAAGTGGCAATTGCACAGTTTTATTCACTTTCTGTTCTTCGGCTTTGTTTATATATCTTTGTTTTAGCTTTCTATCTATCTGCGAATTGGAGCACAGGTAGTTACGTCCCTCAATGTCCTTGAATGGAAGTTAACAAATTTTTTAATTTACCTGCAAGATTAACAAGAGTCGGATACCAGTCAGTGACATGAAAGAGCTCCTTACACTTAGCCCCAGTCTTTTGAAGCATCCTTCCGTGAACTAGACCAACTCCCCTGACCCCTCCCTCCCAGAGGCTGCCTTTCTGTCCCCGGAGGGGCCAGTTGTATCCACCTTTATCAGGATTGCCTCCATTATCAGTAGTTACAATCGTCAAGGTGTCATTCCATAGACTGAAACGAAAGCAAAGAAGTAAAACCTTTTCATAAGAAGTGTTGTTTAGGGGACTATGTCAAGCTATTTGCTACCTTTTTAAAAAGCTAAGACAACAACGGAACTTTCGCCACGCCATCACTGGTTTCCCCGCAAAGTGGTGCCTGAGGACAGACCGAAGAAATTCCATACTGATGACGCGTTACTACCCATGCAAATCTGGTTAGTGTTTCTAATTGCTCGTGCCTCTTGGGATATTTACTTCAACCAATCAGAAGCACTACCCAGACCTGGGTAGTGCTTCTGATTGGTCGTGTTGCGTGAGAAATGTACTTCAACCAATCAGACTGAAGCACTTCCCTGATCTGGGTAGTAACACGTCATCAGCATGGAATTTTTTCGCTGGTTTCTCAGACGTCATTTGTCGGCTGTCTTTTCACTCCGCGTCAATTGTTTCGTTATTGAAGACTATGTTTAGGCATTGAGATTGTTTTTGTCGTCACGTTTTCCCGCCACTCTGGTTCTGGTTCACGCGCGCGCACTACTTGGTATAGAGAACACCTCGCCCTCGTAGGCGTCTTTGCCTTAGAATGTGAAAAGTCTCTTTTAACGAACTTATACCGTTGACGACTCACCCAGCCTCTTTCATAGCTTCTGTGACGTTTCCTATCGCTTCGTCCAAAATGTCGACCATGCCAGCATAAGTTCGCCTCTTTTTGTTGCGAATTCCTCGATACTTCTGTTCGTATTTTCGATCAACGCTTAATGGTCCATGCACACTTTGAAATGGAAGGTATACAAACAAAGGCTTGGATGCATTATGGGATAGGATCACTCTTCTTGCTTGCTGTTTAATAGAAAAAGAAACTCAAGTCATAAACTAATTTGGAAATGTTCTTAGATCGATTTTCGCTCGTACTTTGAAGTTAACATGACGGGTTCTTAAAAACTCTTAAGGGTTTCGTGCGTAAAGAAATTACTGACCAGTTTCTACGTGAAATACTTCTGCCACCAAAACTGCCGCAAAAAGAACTGAACGAGTTTTTCAAGTGTTTTTTATATGAGTAAGGAACTGTAGGGCACACTATCGTCATATTTATGTATACAGCTATTTCAAGAAAGGATTTCGGAAAAAAATGTGCACGCGACCAACCCGAAAGGTATTATGGGATATGATCAATACACTGTTCCTGACACTGTAGCTGTCGAACCTACTTTTGTTGCTTTCCTTTAGCATATGCAAACAAATGTTCGTGGACTCCCGTGCTATTCTTTCAAATTTCTTTGAAGAACAGTGCACTTGAAAACCACCCTCAATACCTTTCGGGATTGACGCTTGTACTTTTTCTGAAATAGCTGGAAAAACAACCCGAGATTACACCGCGCTTGCATTGAGTTCAGGCTGGACGCGAACTCAGACAATCTTTTCAGTAAACATTACAAAAGTTGAGCCCTACAGCCATCGCCTTGGGGGAAGATACGACACTAAACCGCTGTATAAGGTCAAATTTTTCTGCAAAAAAAAGTTACATTATTGGGTTCCACTGTATTTCGGTACTGATGAGTATTATTTTACAATCTGCAAGATTTGTGAGTACCTCAGCGTACAGCGTTGCCGAATAAACTCCACGCTTATTTCGCACGGGTTCTTTGTTGTCATGCAAATCAAGGATTCCGTCATGTTCATGGCTGTAGTAACCTTCAGCTCCACCGTAAAAACCGTAAAATGAGTCGAAGCCACGGTATAGCGGGGTGTAAGGCCAACGAAAGAAGCCAAGATGCCATTTGCCAATAATGTGAGTAGAATATCCTGGAATGAAAAGATAATTTACAGGAGCAATTGGTTAGCCTGAGATCAGAAAACAGCTGAAACTTCGCGACGTCACCGGTGGTTTCCTAGAGAAATGACGTCGAGGGATGACAAACGAGCCATAAAAATTCCATACTGATGACGTGTCATTACCCTTACCTGGGTAGTCAGCTTCTAATTGGTTTAAGCAAATTTCTCTCGAGGTACGACCAATCGGAAGGACTATCGGCCAGATCTGGGTAGTGACGCGTCATCAGTATGGAATTTCTGCGCTCGTTTCTCTGATGTCATTTCGGGTGAAATCCAGTGGTAACGTTGCGAAATGTCAGCCGTTCGTTGGTTACTATGTGTTAAATGAATTTTATATTATTTCAGAATTCGTATCCAGAAACGAGTGGGCTCTCTACCAGACAGCAGAATCTTAGTCCTAGCTATAAGAAAACATTAAACAAAGATCAATTAAGCGAGAAAGATGCAGTCGAATCTTTTTGGCTTTACAACGTACACATTGTAAAGGGAAGAGGAGGGGAGATGGCTAGCTATTGTAGGATACTGTACCGGGGGGGTGGAGAGCAGGCTCATTTCCCACTCAGCGGCTGTAATCGAGGCTATGCTTCCACTTCCATAGCTTATCGACTTGAACTTAAGGGTCGGATCTTTTTATTTGTCTGAGAACGTTTATACTTAATAGTTCTTATTAATGCGAGCGGGAGGTCTGTATGGGAGAATCTTGACCGAGGTCGCCAATACAGACCGAACGCAGTGTCGAGCAGTGAAGTCTGCACCAGCGTCTGAGGTTAAGATTCTCCCCTAAAAACCGACCTAGCTCGGTTTAAATAATAACATGTTTATTATATGGCCAAACAAGAAAGCAAAGGAACAAAAAAATCAATTACCATTTCATCTTTGCTCGTAATAGCTTCCTCGGCAGGACTCAAATTTGCCAACGTTTGCTCGTGGTCTTTACCTACTTCCTTGTGAAGGTCCAATGATTCTTCCATTTAGTATTATTAACAGGAACAAGCCAATTTTTTCACATTCTTTGCTCATTCTCTCTTGTTCTTGTTTGTAACTTTTTGAGGACAACTGTTACAACAAGATCGGTCTAGATGCCGGTTTAAATGGGAAAATCTAGACCGCGGTCAAGATCGATTTTAGCTAATCAAATTCTTGAATTTGGTTGCTTCCAGTCCTTTTGAGACATGCCCATACATAATAATACAGAGTAATTATAGACTTACCTGCTTCTTTGAGTTTCTGTGACAAGGTAGTAAATCTAAGAGGCAGTCCGTATGGCTGCTTTTGATGTAAGACTCCCTTTTGCATACCTAATATCAGGAACAATAATTGAAAAAAAAAAAACAGTCTAATTCAGGACCTTTTTATATGACGTAAACCAGACGGCACTGTATTGTTTCTTAGTCAGAATCTCATAGAGTTAAAAAAAAAATAATGAGTGTTGGACCTGAAAACGTACCGTAGACCAATGATCAGTTAACATGCATTTGCAACGGTTCAGTTCAACTCACCGACTTCACAAGTCCAACTTACTAACAAACTCCTCCGAGTGAATCTTATCGAGAGGCCCTCTCGAAGTAGTGAACTATCAACGAAATTTGAAGAGAGTGTTTAGTAATTAGTTTCTGATTAACGCAAGAGTGCTAGGATATTACGAATGCCTCCATATTTCAGTAAGCTTTAGTTGCTTTACAGAAGAAGAAGAAACAGAAAACGAGTTGAGTTAATTAATCAGCTTTGGTGTGACTAGATTCTTTCTCTTTGCTTTTATATTGATGTTACTGATTTTATCTCGCGTTTTTATCATATTTTATACTGCAATGCAATATGTTAAGGTCATGGGGCAAGCATCGTTTGCAGATAATGATGCATTTAGACTCTAGTTATTTCGATGTACATGACCTTTGATAACTGTATTTCTCTTGTAGCTTAATTACTCATTTGAACTTTTTTGTACCAAAAAAAATTCGCTGAAGGGAAGCCCGAGGTCACAAAGTTATGGGTCTAGTTGAAATAAAAATGGCTTTCACTGATCTGCGCCGAGCTAAATTAATGCCGGGGTTGCGGGGGTGGGGGGGGGGGGGGGTACATTTTATAAAGCTTTGTAAGGGAAGGCTCCACCCCAAGGACTGTTGTGAAACGTTCGAATGCTTATGAATCATTGTATTTTCTTATTTCATTAAATTTTCGGTAGTTGATTAAGCAAGCCATTATCTCGCCACCGCTAAAAGAGATGTTTAGATTGTAACAGGAAATATCGTGGGATAAGATAATTAGAATTAATCAATGTTGTTTTTAATCGGGTATTACCAGCTTAACCGCACGTAAGGATTAGCACCATAATTGTCAAGTAAACCCACGCTTAATAGGAAATTAGTTGAAATTAGTGCCAACGAATCGATGTTAAACGTGAGCAAAGAACTTAGACCACATTTGATTATTGTGACCACGCCGGAATTACGCTTCTGGGTGTGGACTTCCTTAGCAAATATACGCAGCATTTTTTGTAAAATTTAGTTAGACTGAAATCGATCGTAGAACGGAACGTGTAATGTTGAATTGTCAAGAGTAAAGTCAGATTTGTACGAAAGTATACAGTCCTCGATTATTGAACCAGCGTGTGTGGAATCTGTCTCTATCGCAAGTGGGCAATTCTGCGGAAAGGACCAACTCCTTACCCTTTTGACGGAAAAGGTACCTCTTTCGTGTACCTTCTATAAACAAAATGGTACCCCTTTAACATACCAAGTATAGCACTTTGCACCGCTTTTAACTGCTGCAAATGCACTGACGAATAAATCACAAAACGAGAACGTTTTCTCGACTTCTCCTGTTGAGTTCTTCTCATGTTCTGAGCCCTATTGGTCTCTTCTGTAGACCGAAATGACAGTCCCTACCCTTTCACATACCTGAAACCTAAAAAAGGAACCCCTTTCCGATGGAGCCTCCCCGTATAGGTCATTACAGGGAGTACCCCCCGGGAAGGAATTAAACTACTAAACACAAATCTCGCCTTATTCGTTTACCTGTGTGTATGGGGTACAATCCAGTAAGAAGAGCGGCTCTGGTTGGCGTGCAAGATGGTTGTACATAATAATTATCCAGTATTACTCCTTCAGAAGCAAGGTGATCTAGGTTCGGAGTGTTGATCTGTGGGTTGTGAAACCCTACGTCGCTCCATCCTAAGTCATCCACAACTATCAGCAAAATATGTAAAGGAGTAGCAACAGCTGGACGTACAGATATGATGAGCATGAAAGTAACAACTTCAAAACATCTCGAATCCATTTTGAGGAAAGCCCCTCGCTTGTGGCACTAGTTTTGGTGGTGGAAGATAAGTCACTGTATCTCAAACCACACTGTATGAAGATTTGATTGGGGTAAGAGGACCACGTGATACAACTCACTTTGAGGACTACGTGATACAACTCACTTTGACTCTGAAGATGACTAACGCACAGGTTGTCGAAACGTCAGTCACTGTCAACAACAACAGTCCTATTCAGGATTACGTTCACCCGGACGATCAAACTCAACCTACTTTTGAAATGAGTCCTGGGTTCAAACCTTTCACAGTTTTACTGTATGAAGAGTTATTAAGGAGAAATAAACGATACTGATACCGACTTAATTGGCTGTAATTGTAGCCAATGCGTGTTTTTCACGTGTCTAGTGTACTCAAATTCCCTTGAGAACATTACATGATATATTTTTTTGGGTAAGAGGACTACTGTCTATCAAGATATGATGTAAAGTACTCAAGACACCCAGTTTCCTAAAGATCGCACGAAACAAATTCGGCTAAAACCTTGGGGATACTGTACAAGGAGGTACACTGATCAAACGTCATAAAGATTTTGAGCCAGGATTTGTCTTCACAGTAGCTGCTTATTTAATGTGTTCTTTCAGGGACACATTTTGGGGAAAGTTAGCGAGACGTGGTTGGAATTAGCCTTCGAGCAAGCTCTCCTATTTGGGCGAGCGAAGCAAGCCGCGCGAGAACGCGCGAGTGAGCGACAAAGCCGTCCCCCGCTTTCGCGTCTCCTCTCGCGTGCCTCTCGCGCGACTATTTTTCACGATATCCCCAAATGGAGAGTTTGCTGGCAGGCTAGGTTGGAATTACAGTGAAGCCAGACCAGAGACCAGATAGACCAGAGTGGTGATATCACCGGAAACGTTGCACTGCCTCTGTTATCTGACGCCATTTGTACAATATTTTTTTTATCCCTAGAGTATTAGTTTTGATCGTCCATTGAGCGAATGACAGAAGGGGGGGGGGGGGGGGGGGATGGGATGGGGTGGGGTGTCTGAGTTAGTTTGGCCTATTGCTAATTTCAAACCGGGGAGGGCGGGGTACGAGTCCGTTTATTATGGGAAAAACAATACGTAACGCAGATAGTCAGAAAGAGTACACCGAACTTTGCAAAATTCTTAGGTTTGGTGTTCATCAGGCAAATATTTACTAAGAGATGTATGGATTGCCGGATCTCTTTATGAATGGCTTTAACTCGTTTAATATAGGCCCGATAAAAACCAAACTTGAGGATTTTGTAAATCCCGGTTTCATCTGTCTGACTTTGTGGGTCTCTTGTTGTTTTTCCCAGAATAAACGGACTCGTATCCAGCCTCACTCGGTTTAAAATAAGGCAATGAAACTGAGGTTAAGCCAACAGGAACATCGGGCGTACATCTGCAGCAATGGCATCTTTATCGAAAATTTCATTTTAATTAAGGTTCTGAATATTCCAGTTCCTTGTGAGAAGTCCATGCCAGATAGGTGTTCCAAAACAGTGATACCACATTGACGACTAAAACTCGTAAATGGGCTGGAAACAAGTAAAAGTTCAGAAACTGCACGGCGGGCCAGATCTTGTAGTTAACGACCATGTTGGGGTAAAATTCCTCGTATATTTTGTCGCTGATCTGTTTTATTGTCCGACGTTCCACGATTCCTACAGCGCCATAAAATAGCACGAGAAAGACTGGTGCTAGTATACTCTGGTCAACTGTCATTTTGCGCATGGCATTTCCAGGGCTTCTACGAGAGAATCGTTGATCAAGTGCTGCGTACCATACGTGGAATATAGGACCAATCACCACAGTTCCAACGGCTGTCATTCGAGCTGTTCTTATGAAGTCGTGTTCTCGCAGGCGAACTTTTTCGACGCATTGTTGTGCAATGAAATCGCCCGCACCAAGGAGAGCTCCTGACAGAAAAAAAATAGTAAAGGTCGTTATTATGCTTAATTCAGCGCCTAATTGTAAGGGCACTTTTTTGTGCCTTGAAAGTGGTGAGTGTGCACCTTCCCTCCTCTCCCAGGTGGGGGCGGGGTGGGTTTTCTCTTCATACAAATTAAATTGGCCACTGCGGCAATCGACTACTACCAAAAGTTCACAACGGTTTTCTATGGAACTCGATCTGCAGTTTTACTAACAAGTCAGTATGTTAAATGGATCTGTGCAGACGTATGTTTTTTTTTTCAGTAAAATGCCATTAAAAATTGCTTTCGCATGACATCGGCCAAATATATTTAGGGCCCAATAACGCACCCCTTTGATAGAGAACGATTGTTTTTTTTTGTGGCCACGCTTTAGCAAATAATCCAACCCGATAATTAATAGCGTCCGCTAACTCGCAGGCAGAAGTTTTCCACTGCATTAAATTGACCCTACGAATTCACTCCGCTGCGGTGAAGGTTTATCATGATCATTGGTCTGTTTCGTCATTTTTCGCGCGGATAGAAGTCGTTAAAGACTAAAGCAGAGTGAGCATCAACTCGTGTGGACTGTGTGCAGTGCTGTGCTTAGCAATATATGGTCACCATGGTATTTGCATATTTTACGAGAGCCGTAATTATTCATAGCTTTGTTTACAACTGTGCAGGTCAAAGTACGTAGCAAATTTGCTGTCTTAAGTTAGGAAACCTTTAGAGAATCATCGGTCGAAAATTCTTTGAAATATCGAGTCATTAATTGTAATGAACACTCTTTTACCGATCGAGAAATCAATCGAAGCGCGAATAACATGTACCCATAATTGGGTTCATGTTCTGCCGACATTTAAAAATGTCAGCAGAACAGAGCGCGAATTTCCCATATTTTTGTTTTTCGGAAAAATCAGCTTTTATGGAAACGTAATTGGAAATTATGGATTTATAATTTTATACTGGAAGATCATCAAACAAGAGTAGAGTGTAAAGGTTAACTCTATAAGAACAACTGCGTGAATAGGATCGCTCAAACCTGTCGAAATGAGTTGTGTTTTCCACGGGTGATTCTCTAAACATTGCATGTACCACTTCCAAGCTCGACGAGGCAACCTCATGAAGGTCATGTTCTCGTACCGACCAGGCTGTGAAAAATAACTTGGACAGGGTTTTTTACGTCTACATCTCTTGCAATCTCTTGCGCAAATACACTGTTTTTTCCTGTCTGATATCTTGAGTGCTGAGTGACGTTGTAAACATCGAAGTTCTAATATTTGCATCACAATGAATATTGATTCCTTCTTTGTAGGGGCCTGAATATTTTTGTCATAGGTGATAAATAATACGGTTGGATTTTGAAGGTTGAAAATTAAACATAGAAAAAACACATCTTATTTTCGTTTTAAAAGGGTTTCAAAATGGTAAGAAAAGCCAGGCAGGCCAGACCTCCTTCCCTGTAGTTAAAATTTAATAACTTGTTAGATCATAAGAGAATTTTCAAGACCCGATTCTTTCTAGGAATGTGTTTTTTACGCTCTCTCTCTTTGGAATGATGAACATAAGTGTCATAAAAGACCCAGAATCTTTTAAATAAATACATTAATAAGAAGTCTTAAAATTTGTTTAATAATAATGTATTCATGTTTTTTGTCACGCGGTAGGTCACGCTTCACGTGTGTGACCGCCCAGCCACCGCCCCCTTTTTCGAGAAGGAGGTAGGCCTGGGTAAAACAGCAGAAAGTGCTTCCTTCGCACGAAAGCCGGCCGGGAAAGGTATGGGAAGTTGCTGTCTGTTTCGTGGATATTTTTGTCGTCTGGTTAAATAAGCACGGGAGAAGGATTAGCTAATTGTTATGGCATTAAAATTGCCCAAGTCAAAAGTAAGTCTTTGTTCTATACGTTCCAAAACACGCTGTTAAACAGTTGTCGAAAGTTCTTGTTTATGTCCGCCGAACTTCGATATGCATGCATGCAGTCTTGTGTTTCATCTGTTTGATTAGACCTCTGTTTTTAATTTTTACCATTTTAACCGTGTTAAGCGTTCAAAACTTGTAGAAGATGACAAGCGATTAGTCGTGTTTAATTTCTTGTTATTTGTGGCTTCATGCTAATTTAAATTACAATAACTATAGGTCTAACAATGAACATGTACACAATCTCGTAGAACTTAAAACACATGAATCTCGCAGAAATCCTTTGGCCAACGCACAGCAATCGTGCAGTTACTAAAACTAAACTTACTTTACACTTTGGTAGTTTTTTCATTGCCCTCATGAATTCGATTACGCCGCGAGTCTACCTAAACTTTCACAAGAAATGAATTTGTATTCCCTTTAACCATTATTTTGCTCGAAAGGTAAGCTTAAGCTTAGTGGAATGGTTGTTGAGTTCGTTTCTCTTTAAGCCCTAATATTCACATACAAATTCCCCATTCTTAATTAAATCATATCTGCAGAGAATGAGATTAGAGTTTTAAAGGATCATATCATGTTAATTCTCATAACTTATATTCCCTTGATTATGTGTATATTTGCTACTTGTCGTTGTTAGGAGAAAATCAATGTTGGTCACTTTTGGGACTCAGTGCATTAATTGGAGCTGCTAGCTTCATTGGATACATGAAGTGTTAGTTTAATATGCTCATCATGAAATAGGCTATAATCTTGGAGAAGATTGTCAAGAAAAATGGACATTGCCATTGCATGTCCAAGTTCAAGATCTAAAGCTCTTGAAAGCTCTTTTGCAACTACAAATACTCCTCCCTTCCCCCCTACAAAAACAATTTTAAAGTGTGGCGGGATCATTTCTGACCCCGACTAAACAACACTGACCATGGTGGGGTGAGGGGAGGTGCCATAGTGGCGCCAAATCCACGGTTGGTAAGAAAGTGCAACATTCTTAACATTTTTTGTCCAAGACTGTAGCTTGCTGATGTAGGATAAGGCAAGTGGTATGTAATATGCATACAGGCAACTGCCAATAAAGGTAAAAATGAAACTCTATTTAAGGATTGAGACTGTCAAAAACCAATTACAAACCCTACTGGGTACACATACCTATCTAGTCCATATAGGGGAGTATCCCCCCCCCCCCCTCTCGGTCTGATGATAGGGCCTTCTACTGCACTCTGTTAAGATTTTAGGTAATTTTAAGTCTTCGCTGCTTATTCCGTTATTGACAGCTGCTTATGAAAAAAATTATTGAAAACCCTGCTATGACTTTAATAAGTTTTTATCCCTCTTTCATTTTAGGTAGAACTTCATGTACACCTTGATGGCGCTCTAAGAATACAGACAATCATTGACTTAGCAAAGTATGAAAATGTATACAAATTAATGTACCCCTAATTAGCCAACGATTAAGGTTTTTGTGGTAGTATTTTTCATATTGTGGACCATATTTTCCACTTTTTAGGTGGGAAATGAACAGGCAAAAAATTGAGAACCAAGAAACAAAGAAGGATTGTTACACTAAAGTCATGTAAATTGTGGCATTCTTTCCAATGTGAACCAAGGCAAACCAAGCAGTGCAGGTCTTAAAAAACCCTTTTTTAGCTTTCTACCCTCCCTTTTATACAAAGTTTATTTAATTTCTTGAAAACCATGCATTTCTAAGTCTGTGCATTAAACACAATTTCAGTCTTGTTTTGTTCCTAAAAAATCTATAAACATTAATACTTAAAGCTAAAAATTATGATGCTTTCTTTTTCAGGGAAAAACAAATATCTCTACCTTCTTATGATGAGAATGGCCTTAGACAGTATGTGTCTGTCAGTTTGGATAAACCATCCTCTCTTCGAGGCTTTCTAAGCTGTTTCCATGTCTTTGTACCCGTGATAATGTAAGTATACTAATTTTCAACTGAAACACAGAAGATCCATGGTGAACACATCAAATAATGGTGTTCCACCATAAATTTTTCTTAACTGAATCGTTAAAGTAATTAAATGATAGTATTGTTCTTAAGTGACAAGTTGCCATGGCAACAGTGTAACCTGTTAAAAGTTCTGTAATTTTTTTATTTCCTTCCCTGGTTATTTCAACTTTTGGCACACTGAGGGGAATATAGAGAGAATCAACTGAGGCCGGTACTAGGTTTGCTCCAAATTTTATGATAAAATATGCACTCCTCGAACTGTTATATGAACCTGGTTTCAAGAGTTTTCCTACATTAAAACTTTAGAACTCACGAGTTGGTCAAGGTCATATTTCTCAAGCAATATGGTTCTGATATCTCTTTATATCAAGCACCGTAACAAAGGGAAGGTGGGGCATTAATTTGTAAACACCCAAATTAGCACTGCAGCAGTTATTTGAGATCTGCGCTGATGAAATCATTTTCTGTTAAGGGGGGCGTGTGTTCGAGGGCGATGCTTATTCAAGTAGGGGCTGCTTAATCTATCATTTATGATAGTTTTGGATGCATTGCCAATGGGGTATTTTCGAGTTCCAAAAACCCTCACTTTCAACACAAAGCTAAGTAAAAAACCTTTCTTGTGATAATGAGTTTCATCTGAGTGCATGGGAATAAAAAATCATATCAATGGCTTTCACTTAGCCCTGCTTTAAAAAAAAGGCCTTGGGTAACTTGAAAATGACCTATTGACGGTCCCTTTTAACAAGTATATCCGTAATTGCGGGCGACAAGAGGAGCCCGCAATCTAATCTCCAGGTTGTTATTACGCATGGATCGCACGTATGTATGTAGCCAGCATTCGTTTGGACTAAGAGTGAATGGAATGCACAGAACGCAGTTTGATCATGCGCTTTTGGACCTCTTATCACTCGAAATCTGATCACGCGAATTTGATCACGCGTGTTTTGACCATCTGTCACGTGAAACTTTTGATCTTCGATCGTTGTCGCCCGCACTCCGTAACCTTTGGTTATCATCATCATCATCATCATCATTATTTATTAGCCTTTTTGTTACAGCAAATTTTACAGGATACAGCAGGTTGTAAGGCGAAGAGACCTCAAGAAACCACCAGGCTTATATAGAGAGGCCACCTCGACATCACAATATTATAAGAAATAAGGGCTGCGAAGAAGTGCGGCTAAACTAATTCAGTAACTATTTTGATAAAAACTCTAGCACTAAGGCGGAGCACTTAAAGATGCGTCCGCACGGCTTCGCGTTATTACTAGCAATTATGTGATATTACCTTGATATGATTTTAGAGATGATGTTGTTGCACTTGAAAGAATAGCGCATGAATTCTGTGAAGACCAAGCATCAAGCGGTGTACTGTACTGTGAAGTGCGGTACTGCCCGCATCTTCTGTGCACAGCGCATAATTGTATGATGAATGGGAGACCAGATGATGAAGATAATAAGGTCCCTAATATGCTGCTTAAGAAGGGAGTTTCTCCACGAGATGTAGTGCAAGCTGTTTGCAGAGGACTGCACAGAGGAGAGAGGGACTTTGGTGTCAAAGTCAGGTCCATACTTTGCTGCATGAGACCGGAGCCTGGTAATAATATGTTTACCTTCTATCGGCCACTGTGGGTGGAAAAGCGTTATGATTGGTCGATGGTTTTCAAGGCAACCATGAACCAATCATAAGTAACTCTTGTCCATCCAAAAGGTCCCAAAATCGTTGCACCGCAAAGAGCTTGAGCCCATTCCCCTTATAGCCTCTGGAGTGTTGGTCTGTTCTGTGAGTCTGTATTGTGTCGAAATGCGCTATGGGACTCTTTTGGGAGCGTGTTTGACCGACTTTCCCTTGTGATTTTGTAATAGCTAAAAAAAAGACGTCAGGGTCCTTAAAACTGTCTCATACTGCATTTTGACTCATACTGCATTTTGACTTTGCGTTACGGGTAGCCACCTTGGATGAGTGTCAAAACTACTTGGGTGGGGGGACAGTTTGGGACGAAGCTAGAAAGATCTATTTTTTTAACCTCCCTCCCCCACCGCTTTAAACCCGACGCCCTCCCCCTCGATGCATATGATACCAAGATGGCCGCCAGTAACGGCAAGCCTTTGTATCCAGCCTTATGGGCAACTTACATTGTACGCGCAAATTGTCCAATATCCTAGTACAGTCGACCATCCATGTGCGACCACTTGTCCCAAGCGACCATGGTCCAAAACACCATTTTTTTCAGTCAAAGCTTTACAGCTGGAACCTCTCGTAAACGACCACCTTCCGAAAGTGACCTCAACCTCGACCACGACCTTGTACTGTCCTGAAAAACTCAAAAACTAGCGCCTGTTTCTGGGGGCTAACGGGCCCAAGTTCTACGGCAAAAGGGCCGACTTGTTTTCATTGTTCATCCAAAATATTTATTTCTCCGTCTCCGATTGGCTGGTATTTTGTGGCTAATTGCTATTTCGATCTAACGCTGGCCTAAACGATTTTTTTCTTACGAGCGCCAATAGTCTTATGAAAAAAATGAAAATAGGGGTCACGTGTGACGCCGCGGCAAATAGAGGACAGTTGAGAATAGTAGCAGAATTATAAATGTCGGTTTCTGTTGTTTATTAATTTTCAATGCTTGAAATCCTCTTTTTAGGGTGGTCATTAGAAATTCTTTCCTTGTGCAAAGAATTTTCAAGCGATGGTGTCGTAGGAATTGACTTGGCCGGAGACGAAATACTAGGAGAGATTCCAGCGATGAAAGGGCATATTAATGCTTTTAAGGTATGTTGTAAGTTAAAGCCCTGTATAAACCTTTTACGACGCATGGTTGCTATTGCCCACAGTGAGAAGTACATACCCTCCAATAGGCTGGTTCAGCATTGCCAGATATTGTTATTTGGAAAGACTAGGGGCCCATAAGGGTGGTGCTACACGATTGGCAACGACGATTTTAGCGCAATCAATCAATCAATTTAGTAACGTCAATACGTGGGATGGGGTTGCCCCGATCATCTGAGCCAGAGGCTCATGTATAAAACGCATTACGATGTGTCGTTAAAAGTTGATGCCGTGTAACGTGGATACGCGAATTAATTATTAACACTCGCCCATGGTCATAGGGAATTGTGACATATGTTGTGTAATATTTTCATGTAGGAAGCTAGACAGCTGAAAATTCACAGGACAGTCCACGCGGGGGAAGCTGCCCCAGCTGCTAGCGTCAAAGAGGTAAGACACTACAGAATGTTCCTAGGCCTAAAGTTACAATTTTATGCAAATACAAAACGAAAGAAGGCCACTAGACCACTTGAAATCCTTTGCAGCTTGGTGTCACCTGATCTATCTCATGAAAAATTATCTGACAGAGCGATTTTCGTATGACCTTGAAATGAAAACGCGCGAACAAAATAGAAACAACAAACCAACGGAAAGAGAGCGATTAGCCTGTTCCAAGCGTTCAGATAGTGGAGAGCGGTGCGAAGTAAAGAAAGAAATGAAAAGTAGAGGGGGACTCACCTCTCCCCCTCCCTCGCTTTTATTTTTTCGCGCTCCTTTTTACTTCGCACCGCTCCCCACTCTCTGAACGCCTGGAACAGGCTAGAGAGCGATTTGATTGGTTTATCGAACGGATACAAACGCGCGTGGCTTTTGATTGGTTAAGAGAATGCTCGGGTGAAAAAACTTCATCCCGAGAACTTTCTAGAAATCTCACGATAATTCGCTTTGACGTCATACTGCAACACGATTGGCCAATCGAACAAAGCCCTCTCCATATTAGTTTTTTTTTTTGGCGGGAAAACGAAGAGTGCATGTTTTGATCTTTTCATCCATTGGCTAATAAAACAAATAACGAACACTTTCTCATACGAAAATCGCTCTGACACCCTAAAAATGCTAGCTTTTGAGGCCTCGTCCATACAAATCCGGAAATTTTTTAAACCGCGTATTTTTTAACCCGGATAATACTTGGGTACGGGTTTTTTTAACCACTTCGGAGAGCAGTTTCAAAAAGATGCGGTTTTGGTGAGTGGATTCACTGCTTTCGTGCGGACGGAACGCCGATTCGTTAAAAGAAAAAAAACGTGCGGATTCGTGTGGACGTGGCTTAAAACAGTGCGATTTTCTGCTGGGTTAAATAAAGGAGAAAACATATACGTGGTACGATATGTGGTTGTGGAAAAAGTCGCTGGATCCGCGCCTTGACCAAGTCAATTTTTTCCATATACGGACATATATCCCAACATCCATAGAATCTCTTATAGACTTTCTAAGAGTCCTTTATTTTTTTTCCTGGTTGGTTATGCCATTTAAAGGACTTTTCATACCCGTTTGGCGCGAAATTCACAGGTCGAAATTCTACCGGTGACATCATGACTATTGACCAATAGGACAGTGAGAGATATTTCAGGCCGCTCCCGGCAAAGTATGCACTGGGGCTCGCTTCACTCACTTTTAAGAACGTATGAGAGGTCGGGCTTGTAGCAAGTCTAAAACTCTTAGTCTTATGACGCCTCAGTCAAAGAGTTATTACATCTTGCATCAAAATCGCATTTTGCGTCAACATTTCTACGTTTTGTACAGGTTAGTTCATTTCGTGGCGAAAAACGTTATTCTTGCTTTTGAATATTATCTGGACGAAATGAGTGACCTGCAACTGAGCGGTAATGCGCGCTTATTGCGGCTTTATTTGTTTTCAGCTTCTAACAGTTTTCTTCTGTTTTCTTTATTTTTTTTTGCTTTTTCTTCTAAGGCGTTAAATATTCTTCATGCGGAGAGAATAGGCCATGGCTACCATGTTTTAGAAGATGATATGCTTTACAGAAGAATAATCGATGAAAACATTCATTTGGAGGTAAGTTAGCAATTGACAGTGTGCCATCCTGAAAGCTCGTCCGTACCTTATATCGCGATGATCTCTGAAAGAACGAGCGACGGCAACGAAAACGGAAATAAAAGCAATAGGTTTAGCCTTAGCAAACCACAACTTTTCACGCGCTTCACGCGAGAAGATAGAAAATCAAAGTTTGTGTTTTTTAAACTTTTCGTCTAGTAATTTTGTTACAAACTTCGAACTACAACAACGCTCTGAAGTCTTTTTCCGAGTGATACTTTCATAGGCATTAAGAAGTAATGTCTTCGCTAACTTTGAGTTCTATAGTGAGTAATTGGGTGATCTCTCTCTTTCTCATTTATAGACCTGTCCAACCTCTAGCATATTGACTGGTGCGGTCAAACCCTGCTTCAGTACACACCCTTTAAGAAGGTACGTATTTAGGGGTTTGAGAAAATGAGGGGTGGGGGGAGGGGCGATGAGGGGAAGTGGAGTGCATATCATCTTCTCTATATATGGATCTATTATCTCAAGACTAGGACGAAAATTATAGGCGAGAAAGGAAATACTCGAGTCCATGCGCATTCTTAACTAGAGAAGGAAACGGAGTCATAATGGGAGATACACAGTGCTGTGATCTAAGGAAAACATATGTTCCGATTCTCCCTTGCAAATCCAGGGCTTACGATCAGTTGGAAACCTAATTTTAGGAGTCGAACAGCAAAAGCGAATGAACTGAACCAACCAGAAAGCTTAGGAACAAGCATTGCATCTTCTGCTTCTGCATGCCACCCCGATAATCTGATTTTCACACAGATCGTAAGTTACGGATCGAGTCGTAAGAAATCGGAAACGTTCGGATTCCGATTCCTTCGAGCTTTCGACTGGACTTACAACTCCGAGGTTTGATTTCAATAGGTTTTAGGGGCTCTTACGACTCCCGTTTCTGTTGTAAGTGAAAGCCAGCCTATTCCCCTAAACGCGCAACCTTGCACCATGATTCGGCTGTAAACCTGCTGAGGGTTACGTTGCTGGAGTACTGATATTAGACAGCTTTTTTAATTTAGATTTGAGGACGAGACCGAGAGTACGAGTACAAAATTTAACTTAAAGTTTTTGCGGGTGTTCTAAAAAAACTACACCTTGGAAAGCTTTATTTTACTTTTTTTCACCAAAAAAGTTGGTACGGTTATTTACACTGAAGTAGGTTAAGCCCTCTCCCGAAACCAAAATGATAAAACTTCTTACAGTTCATAACTTATTCCCACCACTACGACATTCTCGCTGAGACTCGTAGTAGAATGACGACGGCTATCACGTTTTCCCGCCAAAATGACGCTGTTTCACGCGCGAGCAATACTCAGTATTGAGAAAGTCTCGTACTCGTAGTCGCCCTCGTCTCAGAATCTAAAGCTCTCTATTATTCCATACGATTCGACTTTAAGTGCGTTTCCTTACAGTGTTACTCGCCATAAATTGTGGTTTTGTTTACTGTGGGAAGTTAATTGTACTTCTCCATTCCACAAACTGCATGAGGAATGGGTACAAGCTTTGGTTGTAACGGTTTCTGATTGGTTCATGGTCGCCTTGAATACCATCGACCAATCATAACGCTTGTCCACCCCAAATTATCCCAGAAATCACTGCAACCAATGCTTATACCCAGTCTCCCTAGAGTCTAAGAAACGAGGGAGAAACTGGGTCAAGTTTACTTTCGCAAAGACTTCTGGGACTAAAACAAAACTGAATGCAGGGCTGGCACTTCGGCAAAGGGCTGATTTATTGTAGGCCAATATTTCGGCTAACAAAATTAGCCTTCCTCAAGGCCAGAGCTGTACCGAGAGAAAATATCTTTTAACGACTCCTAAAATTTGAATTTAAAATTCACTTAAGTAGTTAATAGTAATTGTCGTTTTTTATGCCATGAATATCTCACTCATTTTGTTTGTGTTTTTGAAGGTTCGCACAAGACAGGGTGAACTTTTCTCTTAATTCAGACGATCCTCTTGTATGTCATACCACTAAAGATCTTGAGGAAAAGATTGCTATTAATAAAATTGGACTGAGTCCTGCAGAAATAACGCGCGCGGTAAGTCTTGCTTTATTTTGCTGTTTAACAAACATTTTGCAAAATTGGACGTTTCTAAAAGAACTATAATGAGTTCAGGATACGTTGAATTTTAAATCTTAGTTTTGGCTCGTTTGTTGAAGGCACTGTTGCCTTCTAGGCCAAATAAAACTTAATTATTAACACATTTGACTAGAACGCGCAATACCATTTCAACTAGAGGATGGTACTGGTCAGTGGCGGGTCCTGGCCTTCAGATAAGGGGGGCCGTCACCCAGACCCTGTGATAAGGGGTGGGGGGAGCGGTCTTCGAAACTTTTTTCTCGACCCTTCGGGCCTCAGTTTGGTCTAAAAATAAGGGGGATCCGCGCCCCCCGGGCCCCTCCCCAGGATCCGTCACTACTGGTAAAGAGAGTTACAACTGACTTTTTTTGGATAATAAACGTGTATCCACACTTGGTGCATGAGCACTAGTGCCTGGGTACTGGCACAAAATGGTGTTGTGTTCACACCTTGATTACCTGATTGTGTAATTGTGTACATTATTTGCTTCATTTTGCCTGAGTTTTCCTCAGTCGTCTCTATCTACATTTGGATGCAGGAACGGAACGCGTTCCTGCATCCGTCGGAACGGAACGCGTTCCGACGCGTTCCCTCGCGTGTGCCCGAGGGGTGATCATGGTGAACTAAAGGGAGAGACTCCCATCACCCCTCGCGCTCTTGACCTTGTTCCTCTCGTAAATATTGATACAGACTGTTTACAGATCCCTATTTTTTTTCGTAAGATCGTCACGATCGAGCTCCTACCGGTACGGGCGGCCATCTTGGTTTCATATCGATTTGACACTCATCCAAGACGGCCGACAGCAAAACAAAAAGCCTTTGATCTCGATGATCTTACGGAAAAATAGGGGACTGTGAACAGTCTAATGTTGATAGGAGACTAAGAGAAGACTGGGAATGAGTCAGTCATTTCGCGCTGTCAGACGCCATTTTGAAACGTGAGCGTGACAGGAAGCGATGGGTATGCAAAGCCCAACATTTTAGTGTTAGCGGTGCAAAAAATCGAATATTAAATACAATAAATTTTGCCCATTCAGATCAATGCGCAGCCTTTAAGGGAAATAGTTCGCCCAAACTTAAGGCGAAGGAAAAAAAAGGAGCGAAACTGTCCTCCCCTTTTAACCTAAATATCCCCACGCATGCGAGGCGTAAGGTGTTGCTTAATGCAAGACCGTCTTATGCGGGGGTCTCAGCAGCTGATCATATCCTAGCTTAAGTTCCAGAATATTAATACATGGGTACTCACTTCTGCAGGCGCTAGTCAAATTTAATCAGAGGGTGCCTTAGAAGTTATTTTTCTTTCTGTATTTTTTCAGACATTTAACGCTGCAAGGGCCTCCTTTCTTCCCGAGAATGAAAAACAAGAACTTATCGACCAACTCAAATTAGTACATGGAATTCAGTAACTGTTGTATAGAATCTAGGTGGTGTAAATTGGTATATTTTTTCCGAGATAACTAGCGAGCGAAAGAGGCGAACATTCTCATAAATCGCCTTCCGCGATAGCAAAATATTGTACCGTTCATTGAAAAGAAACTAAAATTCCTGCTGATCTCAAAAATACTGGTGACAATCAGAGAAAGATTAGGGAGGGTGGAAAGTTCGATCTGTGGGGCTTTCGTCGACAACTTACCCTGTTCAGCGCGGTCAAACAAGAGAATTAATTGTGCAGAAGCAAAGCAAATTACTTCAATGCTAAGGTTACAAGTTAATTGCACTATTCGAAGTATAAAATATATTGAATACTCTGTTAATTTACTGAATGGTGAATGAAATCCCAGTGAGTCCCACTTTGACCTTGATGGACCTTCCCTGCCCCTCTTCCCGCCTTCCAAATGATTCCGGTTCCGCCTACAACATGTCCCACGGATTCGCGCACGGTAATACTAAAGGTTTCGTGAGTTATATCTCAAAAGAGCACGCTCGCGTGAGCGTTATGGCAATCATGAAGCACGAGCATTTCTTTGAAAATTTTATGATGTAATAGTTTCAAATTGTGTCAGACTGGACAAGGACTGTTTCATCTATACTATCCAGCTAATGGGGTTTTCGTTTTTTAACAAAAAGTCAAAACAAATTTTCGCCACAGTATGAATTGACTTTGATGAAATATTTGCGAAATTTGATTATTATTTTTATGAAATCAGTGTGTCTTTATTAAAAGTGTACATTGGTAACAACAGAAAACAATGGAATGAACTGTAATAATGCTCATTGTACAATAGATTTTGTGAAATCTCTCAAGCGCGTGGTTTGATTAGTCAGGTGATTCTGGAAACAATTCTGCTTAGAGCAGCAAAAAAGAACTGAATTTGAGTTGAGCCACGTAATACATTTTATAGCGCTGCCTTCTAACACGAGGGAAAGTGAAATGGTGATTTTCGCCCTCGAGTTGAAAAAGGCAACGCGACAAAGGTGGCGACGGCACGCGCACGTCTAAGGTCTATGTTTACACTATTTAACAATTATTCCTCGAGCCTGAGTCAATAGCCCATGAGGCCGAAGGCCGAATGGGCTATTGACTCAGAGGCCATGAGGGCGAGAGGAACAATTGTTTTAGTAAAATCCAACTAGTTGGTCAAAAATATCGAGAATAAAAAACTTTTAGCTAGTTAAAGCTAAACTTTAATCCTTTTTTGCCGCCAAAAAGCCCGCGCCTTTCGCCATTAGTGGGCTATAACATATAGCCTTGTAGTAGCTCAACCAATCAGAACGCAGCATTGATAATAGACCACTAGTTGGATTTTGCTAAATCCGGATAGCTTCTCATGTGGACATCAAAAATACCCCGGTATAGCAGTAACACCAGCCTGTTCGCACTGCGCCGAAGAGTACCATAGAAACATAATCCAATATGTGACGATCCATGTTCAAGATCAGTGCGACGTAGCTTCGCTCCGGTGCAAAAACCCGTTCCGAAATCACTGTTCTTAAGTGTGAATGGAAGCGATATCCGATATGGTTGTCGTGTCGGCGCAAGAGTCATCCGATGCAGTGTAGGACAGTCTCAAAACTGTGTTTTGTTCTGTTGCAAACCACGCAGGAAGCGGCTAGAGCACGAAAGACGTGTCGAGGAAAACACGAGACGGTGTGTTTCGCCCTACTTCGTTTCCTTAATGCTCTTCAACAGAACAGATCACAGTCAAGGCTTCCTTATCTGTTTTATGATAAAGAATCCGTTAAGTTCCCTACGCTTTACTTCAATTTTTTTCAACAAATCAGAGAGCGGGTTATATCAAAATTGTATTTTAAAAACAGGTGAAGGAATAGAGTTCATATTAAAAGCGGTTTTAATTGGTTTTATTTGTTTAACTGAAATACATAAATAAATAAAATAAAACATCTATCTATCTATCTATCTATGGCCTCTATTTTCCGTAGACATTTGGGTTTTCCATCTTTCTAGACTAATTCTTTGCAATATTCTTGCAGTCTGCACGAGAACAATAGGATTTCCAGAGGGTTAGTAGTCATAAGCAAAAAGTACACTCCCGTTCTAATTGTCATAATTAAAACCAAAGTTCTTTAACAAGGGTGGTTTCAAATTGAGGTGCTTGTTTAAATTCTGCTAATTCCATTTCGCTGACTCTTTTGATTACTTTGGTCAGGAGGTTAACGAGGTGGTCGTGAGCAACATATTCTCGGAAAACGTTCACTACAGCACGAACGAAATTGCTTCCTATGCCGGGATATCTGTAAGACACGTATCCCTCAACTGTTGAATAAGCAGTCAAAAAATCTGTTTGCCCAGCGATCCTCTCCGAAGAGGGACTTTTCGTTGGATCAATCGGCGAATCAGGACAGGGGAAAGGCATTTGAACAGAGGGCGAACCACACGCATTAGTCACGACGTTAACCCCTTCGTCTTCTTTATCCCCTCTGCATGCTTGGACAAAAAGGAGCTTTGGTTTTCCCCTTAGTGTTGCACAGCTGGCGTTGGATAGCATGTCTTTTATTGTCTCGATTGGCAACGGAAAACCATCAGAGCCAAACACTTCGCCACTCCTTCCATGACTCATGAGCCAGAGCACAAAACAATCGTAGTCACTGTGGTCCTTTTCGTATGCAAAAAAATCTACTTCGTTTAACATCTCTCTTTTGGTACGATTCTCACTAATGTGTACTTCAAATTCCAGAGCGCCGAACAATTCCTTAAGTTGATGGACATCTTCCTCTGAGCCGTGGCGTGGTGGTTGTCTGCCATGTTCAGGATTATCTACAAACAGCTTGTTATTAATGATCAGTGCAATCCCTCTTGGAAGAGCAGTCATTTTGTAGACAGACTCTGTTCCAGGGTGATTACCAGGACGAACAGCTACATAAAGAAGAAGATTCGTGGAAAATTAATACTTAAAATAAAATACTTAGGGCAGGCTTCCTGGTGGTTGAATTTAGTTCTGGATACCTGAGTCAATTCTCTGGCATGGCCATCGCTTTGTACCCTTTGCTTGACATTATCTCTTCACTTTTCTCTGTTAACATGCTACTGATCGGAACATTATGCAAGGGGTAACTCTAGGCTTGGGCTAGAGTGGACTAATCTTCCATCAGACTGATCAGAAGAGGTTCGACCTCTATCTACTATTAGGTGTTAGTAGTTTCTAGTAGACATCAAAGGGTAACTTTCCTCACCTTTGATTGGAAACCATTTTTTCAGCCCGGGAACATTCGATTCTTCATCACCGATGCTCTTTGGGCAGTCATCTAGTTGCCCCTCTTGCAGAATTTTACGAAGGCACAGACGGTCATCATGGGTGCAGGACACTTGTTCTTGGTTATCACACATGTCTTCCTTCCTGTTACATGTACATGCGACACACCAGTGATACTTCAAACTGGTCAAGTAGGGCAAATCCTCCCCCAATGTCACCATTGTCTCATTCAGAAATCTCCACACAAGACCTGCTATTTCTTCAATTTCGGCCAGAGGCGCTGCGCGGCCCCCACTTCTTTTAGAATTAAGGAAAACAAATTTGATGAATCTTTTCTTCAAAACAATGATCAGCTGATGGGTCAATTGTTTTGAGAGCAGTCGGAACCGGGCTGCCCCTTCAAAGAAGTTGGGTGGCTGCTTGAATTCAATTTCAGAACACCAACGGGTACAGCGGGAGATAAGTTGAGAAAAAAGACCGTGAGGAACAAATCCTGCTGGAAACTGAAGGTACAACGGGCAAGGATCGGACAGGGATGGTTCAACCTTACAAAGACGTCCAGGTGGCGAACTCAGTTGGGCAGGTACAAAGTACTTCACGTCATCTGGAGAGGATGCAAACTTTGCGATCAAGCCAAATTGTTCCATCAGGTTTAATATATCTTCTTTGGCCATACCTTGCTGACAGAATTCGGAAAACACATGATCAACAAGGTCCATGCTGAGGATTCCTGTAGTCTCCATTTCGTCCCATAGTTGGGAATGCCTGGGCTCCTGTGAAAAAGTATGTATTCCATAGTAATTCTTGACAGAAAAGATGTGTTAACCCTAGACCAAAATGTGCACTGAAGCACACGCCTGCACACAGCCACTATGCCATGCTGATCAGTCCTAACAACGAGACGAAACAGCTGTCCATGGCTGCCACTGCCAGGGTAATATGACTGTTCGCAAGCGTAAGATACTGGCCATACCGCGGAGTTGGTAGTATGGTATGTGCATATTTTGGTCTTGTTAACCGTTCACCGGGCTTTTTTTGCCTTGCTGCGACCGTTGGGGGGGGGGGGGGGGGGGGAGAGGTTCCTGGAGCCCCCCTTTGTGACTTCAAAACTGCTCATGATACGGCCACCAAAATTGCACAAAGTATTTTACTCATTTTTTCCAAAATTTAGGCATAACTGGGCTGACACGATGTCACGTCATATTGTTGAATTTATTGAAAAAATCCAAATTCCATCAATTTTTTTAGTAAGAAAAAATAGACATACATCATTTTTAAGAGGAAAAAAAAGCAAATTTTGAAAAACATGGCTGACTGTAAAAATTCGGTTGCTGTGGCAACATCAATTTTACGTACACGTCACGACAACTGTAAAATGTTCTCAGATAATTTTTAGAAAACGTCGCAAAGTTTGCTGCTTAAACGTCTTTGAAGTTATTCAACTTTTTCGAAAGGAGAAAAGCCCTCTCCCGGTCTGAATAGGGTTAATTAGGAGCCTATGGGCTCCTGGGTTAATAGTGTTCCCGAAAATGTTTAAGATAATGGCTGGCTGTCTATGACAACGACATATTACATGCCCTGCGAACAGGGGCTTCTCTCTTGCGTGGCTTTTAGTGTTTAAGAGGTCGTTGGCGTCGCTTGTTTGTCGCGTTGTTGGCTTGGGCGTTTAAAACAAATCAACCATGAGACTTACAAGAGACACGAACCACTTCGTAACTGCTAAAAGCTATGCAAGAGAGAAACCTGCTCGTAGGGTACATATTACATGGAAAATTGGTCAACATTCCAAGTTGACCGTCATGTTGGATAAGTTGTGCGAATTTTCGCCGTGTTGCAAGGGTGTCAAAATCAGTCAGTCAGACTGGATAGAACTAACGGTAAAAATCACGCGGGAATGTGAGAAGGTTGCCATACTAAATGTAATATCCAAATTTGATTCAAGTCCTGTTATCATGGAATTGTTTTCCTGATGTCAATAAAAACCTCTGAAAATGTGAACTAACTTCTGCGAAATGAGCATTTATCACAAGGGTCTTACGTTTAAATTACCATTTCATTGAAAGGACGAATGGTTATTAGTTGCCTGAAAATCTGAATGAGCCATTGGGACTTCAGTATAACTGTGTTCCGGTGTTTGACAATCATGCCCAGGTCATGATAGAAATCCAACATGGTGTCCATCTCCTTTTCGTCTTCAATAAAGCAAACTTCACGAACTACAGTTCGTAGATCTTTCAGCGCCAGGAAGTATATTTTCGCAGCAACCAAGCCTTCTACGACCTTTTCAAAATTAAACCACCTGCGATATTAACGGAATTAATACAAAAGAATTGTATAGTTACTGGCACAGTTTCCAAGAAATGTTACATGTTTTCTGGTGGAATAATACCAAACAATAGTTTTAATAAAACATGGTTAGGAACTGTGTAGCGCTGATAAGTTGATTACAGTTAAAATTTGTCTTTGTGTTCTTAGCGCTAAAATGTTTGAAAATCCAGACGCTTCGGGACTACTGTCCCTTCATCAGTGGAAGATGCCGTTACACTGAACGCGCGTCATTTTGTTCAAATGTGGCAACATTTGAAGCGCGCGCTGGAAGAGTTCGCTCAAATAAAATTGAAGTCAATGTTTATGCCGCGCGGCTGTAGAGTTTTGCATTTAAAAATTAGGCGGCCCTCCGCTCTACGTCTGTCCCTGGTGTTGTGAAGACCCGCTCGAACAACAGCTACCATCATATCATCAGTTGTGTGACCGGGGGAGGAAAAATGTTTAGCAACGGGTAGGTCAGCTTTCTTTGAGACAGATCTGAGGTGTTCGCAGAACCTGTCCCCAAGCCTACGTCCGGTTTCGCCAACGTACGACAGAGTGCATGCCTGCCAAGTTATGATATATACGAGGTTACTTGTCGTGCATGAGAACCTCTGCCGTATGGTCAGAGGTCCACCGGGGGTGTTGATCTTGGAGGCTGGGTTGGTATGGGCACAGGTCTTGCATCGTGGACGACGACAGGGAAAAGGACTAACTACTTCCGTCCATTACAAAGAAACCGACTCACACTCATATCTCACATACACTTCGTCACATCCCGTCCGATGCAAGAACTCGGTCCCCTACAGCCAGTTTCTGCGCCTCAAACGATCATGCAGTGATGAGAACGACTACAAGACCAAAAGCAAAGAAATGGCATCATTCTTCCTGCAACGTGATTATCCACTAGCAGTTGTAGATAGAGCCCTTCAACACGTTGACACCATCCCCCGAGATACAGCCTTACGACCACCTAACGACGGACAATCCAACAGAGAAGTCATCCCCTTAATCTTAACATACAACCCCATCAACCACCATGTAAAGAACATCCTATCAAGAAACTTCGACCTTTTAAAGTCTGACCCTGAAACTAAGGAACTGTTTGATAACTCGCGAGTACTCGGCACGTACCGCCGCGACACCAACCTGCGTGATTCCTTGGTCAGCAGCAACCTTCAATCCGGCGCAAACACTGAGGATGAACCAAATGGAACCCAGCCTCCCAGATCAACACCACCGGTGGATCTCTGACCATACGGAAGAGGTTCTCATGCACGACAAGTAACCTCGTGTATATCATAACTTGGCAGGCATGCACTCTGTCGTACGTTGGCGAAATCGGACGTAGGCTTGGGGACAGGTTCTGCGAACACCTCAGATCTGTCTCAAAGAAAGCTGACCTACTCGTTGCGAAACATTTTTCCTTCCCCGATCACACAACTGATGATATGATGGTAGCTGTTGTTCGAGTGGGTCTTCACAACACCAGGGATAGACGTAGAGCGGAGGGCCGCCTAATTTTTAAATGCAAAACTCTACAGCCGCGCGGCATAAACATTGACTTCAATTTTATTTGAGCGAACTCTTCCAGCGCGCGCTTCAAATGTTGCCACATTTGAATAAAATGACGCGCGTCCAGTGTAACGGCATCTTCCACTGATGAAGGGACAGTAGTCCCGAAACGTCTGGATACTCAATAGTTTTAATATGTACTGTGGAACCTCGATAAAACGAACTTCTATATAACGAAGTCCTTGGTATAACGAACAGTTTTCTTTGCCCTAGTAGTTGTAAAATATATGGAAAAGTACCTTTATATAACGCAGTCCTCGGTATAACGAACGATTTTCTTTGCCCCAGTAATAGTAAAATATAACAAGAAGAACCTCGAGATAACGAAACCTCGTTATAGCGAACAAATTTTTGCCGATCCCTTGGCCCTTCGTTATATCGAGGTGACTGTACACGCCTCTTTCAATCCATATTCTTTTCTTAGTCTCCTAACAAGGGGATTCCATCCTTGGTTTCTGTAATATGAAGAATTTCAAAGTAATGACGATGTAAATTACGGAGGGCTAATGCGTCGTCGGAAAATCGCGCGCCTATGGAGGGACGATTAGATTCGCGCCATCACCACCACCACAGCGTCATTTTGGTTCACTGTCTGTTGGAAATTCAGATTACAATTGTTTTTTTTTTTGCCCAGTAATAGATCGCAGGTGACGTCAAAATACGATTAGACTAGAGAAGTCAGTGGCGCACGGCTGCCATAGCAGATCCAAAGATTGGCGCTCGCAGCAAAAACAGGAAAATGCGGTTTTCTCTGTTGAAAAATACACCTTTCGGTTTGAATATATCGTCCTCAGAGTTCCCCTTTAATTGCAACTCAAATAAAGTAAGTCTTCTGAAACTTACCGAAGTGGCACCTCCTCCCCCATGTACGGCTCTTGCTGTAAAACTTCGATTAATTTGTCCTGAAGAGCGTTTATTTGCTTTCCATCTGAACCCGGCATGTTGGAAATTGAAAAGAAAGGACGAATCACGTGATTACAAAAACTCTTTCCAAGGATAGCTCTCTGGATCTGCGATTCTATGTCCTTGATGTTGTCACATGGATCGTCGGCGTGTGTTCCAACGATGAGCACTGGAGGACGGAGATACCTGAGCTTGCTCTCTTTGTTTGCACTAGTTTTCTGTTTTCCTGAACACATAGTGCTAACTGAAATAAGCCACGATAACAAGTTGTCCAGATTCGTCTCGGAACTTGGATTTCTTAGAGGTGTTTCGCAATTGTTTTGTCTAACCGATGGCTGAGCTTCCATCGTTAACGATTTGCTCAAATTGTAGACTAATAAATATACCGCTCTTTTGGACAAAAACACAGGATATGAGGCATAATATAAATGCTGCCCGGCAAAGTCCCACAGATCCAGGGTTATATGTTGCTCCATTGTTTTCACTTTTTGCAAGGTTAATCCTTTCAAATGCTGGATGAGAATTTCTGTGAAGTCCTCTGGAGGTGAAGCCGGGTCGATCTCCAACTTGGGTATGGTACTTGAAAGGTCTTTAGCTTGCACTTTTTCTGTTTGGTTTGCAGTGTAAGAATGAAGTTGAGCTTCTTCGGTACCCTCTGATTTCTCTTCTCTGACAACAACCTGATATGTACAAATAAAATACTCAACGTTTTTTTGCGTCCAAATAACCCTAATTCATCCCTATCATAAAGGACAAATATAGATGTAATATAATCCGTCACAGTGACTACAATCTGAACATACAATCTGATTTCGTCCTAAAGCTGACCTCGGCCTCACTGTAATTCCTCTCCAGTTCTGAGTCATATTTCACAAGGTTGTATTTGCTCTTCAGGAAATCGCAACCTGCGCCTTTAAATTCCATTTTCATGTTCACAAATTGTTAGGGTGAAGTCTAATCTGTATACCAGACAGAAGTTCCCTTTGTGACTCTCATTATCATCGTGATGATGACGATTACTGGTAATTGAAGTGAGTGGAGCGCAATTTGGTCTGAAATCATTCACGTGATTTTAAAATCAGTTCGATTAGGCTCCACGGTGGCACGAACCTCAGGTCGCTCCGGGAAGAAGAGAATTTAAGTTGGCTACAATACTTATGAGGTCACCCTAACAATTGTCAGTATGTGCAACAAAATGAATATTTCTAATAAGTCACCGGTCAATAACCGTGGCAACGAAATACGGCTTCTTTCACCACTATCTATATGAATTGTCTCCACCCCATATAGCCTGCTGGCAAGCTCTCCGGGGCGCTCAGGCGGATAACGAAAAATGACCGCCCAAGAGCTTGCTAGCAGCAGGCTACATCCCCTTACGATTACATTGACCACACGGTGAAGATGGAATGCCAGGAACAATCTGTTTATGTCATAACGAAAAGCAGCATTTTGCTGTCGAATTGTCAGCATTCACTTCCCAAGTAACTGCATTAATTTTTAGACCTGTAGTCAAAACTATATACCGTAAATCTTTCCCTCCCCCTTATTATTGTTCACTAATAAATGAGAGACTGTATTAATCAATCACAACTGTAAAACTTAATGTCGACTGATCCAGGATGGTTTATTCACCAGCTGAAAGTTCATATTTGTTTTTAATCCTCGGCTGCATAACCTCCAACTTCTTGACTCGAGCTTTTCCACTTTGCATTCTAGTTCTTTATGGAGAACTTATACCATCGTCTTTGCTGTGTTGAATAAACCTTCCCCTCTCAAATAGGCCCCCCGTCTCTATTAAGCCCCTCCTCAAATGTGTTTGAAATATATAACCCCCGTGGGGCTTAATAGAGGGTTTACATATAACTCAATATCATTTGTTCAAAAGCATTTCCAAACATTCTTTGTTTTTATACTGTACACTATTTTGACAACCTGATGTTTATCATCGTCTTCAGTTTTCTGAGCCTTGCTAGTCTCTTCCTCCTTTAGTTTTCCTGCAACCATCTTTGCAAGATCGTCGACAAAATGGGACACACCAAGTTTCCCATCAGTGCGCTTCCAATTCTTGACTTGGTCGATATCATATTCGAATTTTGATGGATCCACCTCAATGCCATCGGTACTCTGTTCCTGGGGATCGAATGGCAAGCCGAGGAGATTCTTTTTTAAACTCGTCTTGCCCGCTCGATCTTGACCGATGAGCATGATTCGGCCACGGTACACCTTTACTTTTCCGTTCCTCAAAGCATTTTCATAAGCGCGTTTTGCCTCTGGTCCTCGAGCTTTGATTTCACTTGGCACTGAAACAAACAAACAAACAAAAATCGATGCACTTCATTAAGTTTAACGTAAGCAAAACGTAAGTTTTACTATGTTTACTAGTAAATAATAAAATTTTATCTTTTGTCGCGTTTTGCCCCAGTGTGTAGGCGTGTGGCGTCGGCACTGGAGTTCGCCAGGTCAACCACAGTGAAGTACTAGGCGGTCAGCAAGATTCAAAGGGTTCATTAAAATCAGGTTAGTCCGACTATTCGCCCCATTTAAGGGAATCCATATTCCGGAATCCGAAAAACGTTTGCTTGTAAAATCAGGAATCCTACGAATTGGAATCCGGAATACAGCACAAGGAATCAGGAATCGTACTAAAGATTGGAATTCAGAATCCAAGTTTCACTAACAGTCTGGAATCCAGTACCTGGAATCCGAAATCCGAGGCGTGGAATCCAGAATCCAAGACTGTCCTGGATTCCCTTACATGTGGCGAGACTATTTAGAGCATGTACTTGCGCTGAACACTAGAAAGAAACGTACGAATTTTACGTCAGAAGAAACGAAAACTACAATTCTGCTCCGGGAATGTGCAAGGAAACAAACAAACTACACATTTTACAAGCGTGAAATACGTCTGATCTTGACTCCGTGAGTTTAATTAAGAACTCCAAATCTCCTATAGTTTTAATAGCTCCGAACGTTCTCCGATAGCTCCTTACAGTGTGATAGAATGCTTACAACTGAGTAAACGTGCTTCAGGTAAAACCATTCTAATGCATGCCTTCTGACGCAAAGGAAATAAAACTGAATAAAGCTTTGTACGCCTAGCCAAAAAACGGATATATGTTGATCATGAAATAAAATAAAACGATGCTACAATTAAGAAAGAACAAGTAGTCCAGTTCTCCGTAGCTCAGTGGATAGAGCGCCCGCCCGGTGTTTGGAGCTTAAAATTTACCATCTTTCATTCCTTCAGTCCTTTAATGTAACAAAAAGACATTGTTTACGGATAACGTGACTTGTTTTACTGTACAGATAAGAACGTGACTCCACCAGGAACGCTATATTAAAAAGATATTTTTGCTTACTCCAAACCAGAATTTAAAACACATTTATACTTCCCCCCACCACCCCCCTCCTCACACGCCGGGTATAATTCCCGTCACCTTTTAACGCTTGTGAGGCAGGCTAATAGCAATCCCAAAATGCGACAGCATCAGCGTGTGAATTCAAATTCGTGACCTATACTTAAATGTCTTTGCTGGTAGCGCACTATCATATCCATTTATAAAGACAGAATCCAGCTCCCGATGTAATTCGCCACTCCATAAACTATACTAGGGAGAATTGGGTTAACAATCGTTTGTTATGACTGGTTAAATTTGGACCAGTCATAACTTAAACTTGTCCACCCAAACGAACTTTTACCCCAAGCCATAACTCGTTGCGCCTGAAGCATGTGCTCACTTTCACTTTTACTCGAATACCTCCAAAATACACAACACGAGTTATCATAAGCACTCTGAAGAAGACAAAAAAATTCGAATAGCTTTGCCTGCATCTTATAAAAAAAAAAATGGAGAATGACACTCTTACCTGAACTGTCACTGGAAACGGGTCTTTCCTTTATACCTGCGTGTTCCGGACCGTCCATTGCGTCGTTTGATTCACTAACTGCATCATACGTATGTTCAGTTGATTCTTTGACTGGCAGTTTGCTTGCGAATTGGCCAGTGGGGAGACCTGATTGAATACATGTGTAAAAACCATTCAACCCCAAATTAGGACGAAGTGACAAGAAACTGGCCGGAAAATGGTCAGTTGTAACGAGGTTTTGTCACTAAAGGGAGCTTACTCCACATACAGAATTGCTCCGAATTCAAAGGAAATGAAACTTATAACTCTTAATTGGTACCATGGCGATGAGATGGAAGATTTTTGCCTCTGGCTTTAGCTTAGTTCCCTCATACGAACGGATAATAAACCGTTCTTATTTAAGTGATGGTTTCACGCAGGAGTGAAAGATGTCAAGGATTTGCTTGACAGTTGAAATTATAATTTCCTAGATTAGCTACACTGCTTTCATTACCAAATACAATATAAAGACGAACTATCTAGAGTACTATAAAGTAGTGTATGCTCTTTACACTTAAGGAAAAAATCTTCCCCTAATCAAAAATTCACTCCCTTGGAAAACGCCGCTTTCCGAGAAAGTTTACAAAAAAACGTTATCAGATCATTGTCAAAACAAAGACTTCCTCTCCAGTGAAAAGCCAGGGAAAGTGGCTTTCTGAGGATATTTTTTAGATGTACCAGTGAACTGGGAAAATACCTATCAGCAACCATTTCTTTGTACTACAGAAACAGAGTTAAGAATGTTTCAATTTAAATTTCTGCATAGAAGGATAGCTATAAACGACTTCCTTCTTAAGACTCTTTTTGAGCTGATTCTCCAGAGACACTTACGCATCTTTTTTTGGGATTGCAGATCAACTCAGACTTCATGAAATAATGTTTCGCAGTGGATCAACCACTGAAAATCTTGATCTGACAAACATCACTCCCTTTTCAGCTGTTCTTTGTCTCGGCTTAATTGACAATATATCCAATCTACTTCTACATCACTTCCTCCTTATGGCGAAACACTATATATGTAGTTGCAAACTACGAAATACCTTCCCTATGCTACATGCAGCTTTCGATGATAATAACTTAGCCTCGTTCAAGAATAAATGGGCTACTTTCAAACAAATCTCAGGTATGCAACCTTCTTGTGTTTGTTATTGTACTCGTTTTGTGGACTTCGTCCTCCCACTTTTTTTTCTTTTTTTCGTTTTTTCTAACCCTCTCTGTGAAAATAGTTTTCTGGTTTTAACTCAAGATAAATTTTCGTAATAGATAATTACACTTAATTGTAATAAATTGTAAATGTCTGTAATGAATTGTAATTCTTTGTTTGTAAAGAATGAAAAAAAAAATAGATTTTTGCTTCATCACAAGTACATTGAAGTCTGTGCTTTTCAAAACTTGACATGAAAGTCATGGTGTCTCACAAACACACCGCGCACAAGCTGTACCGCATACAGCAATTCTTACCTGGAGTGACCCCACTGGAAAGAGGTTCTTCCATAACTACGTGCTCCTGAATCTCATCATCTTGTTTAATTTCATCCGGCTGTAACGTACGTTCGTCTGAACCACTTTCTGGGAATTCGCTTTGAGTTGGGCTATCGTTTGGAGCTTATTGAAACAGACGTGAAAAAACAAAAACAAAAAACAAGGAATTAAAAGAAAGCCAACGGATAAAAGACGTAAGCAGGATGCTACATTAAGGAAGTTAAGCAAAGAAGGTTTTGTGAGCTTTCATGCAGCATTTTTACCTGGACTGGAAAGTACATTGTCTGTGTCTCACAAACACACCGCGCACAAGCTGTACCGCATACAGCAATTCTTACCTGGAGTGACCCCACTAGAAAGAGGTTCTTCCATAATGACGTGCTCTTGAATCTCACCATCTTGTTTAATTTCATCTGGCTCTAACGTAGGTTCGTCTGAACCATTTTCTGGGAATTCGCTTTGAGTTGGGCTATTGTGTAGAGCTTATTCAAATAGACGTGAAAAAAGAAAAGAATTAACGAAAGTCAACGGATAAAGACGTAACCAGGACGCTACATTAAGGAAGTTAAGGAAAGGAGGTTTTGTGAGCTTTCATGCAGCATCCTTACCTAGATTTGTACTGGAAAGAGGTTCTTCCATAACTACGTGCTCCTGAATCTCGCGATCTTGTTTAATTTCATCTGGCTCTAACGTACGTTCGCCGGAACTATTTTCTGTGAATTCGCTATGAGCTGGGCTGTGGTGTGGAGCTTATTCAAATACACGTGAAAAAGAAAAGAATTAAAGAAAGTTAACGGATAAAAGACGTAACCAGGACGCTACATTAGGTGAGGGAGGGGGTTAAGCAAAGGCGTTTTGTGAGTGACACATGTCAACCGGACTGGGACCTTTATTCTCTTTCATGCAGCATTCTTACCTGGACTGGAAAGAGGTTCTTCCATAACTACGTGCTCTTGAATCTCATCATCTTGTTCAATTTCATCTGGCTCTAACGTACGTTCGTCTGAACCATTTTCTGGGAATTCGCTTTGAGTTGGGCTGTGGTGTGGACCTTATTCAAATAGACGTGAAAAAGAAAAGAATTAAAGAAAGTTAACGGATAAAAGACTTAACCAGGACGCTACATTAGGTGAGGGAGGGGAGGGGGGGGGGGGGGGGTGGGGTTAAGCAAAGTTGTTTTGTGAGTGACACATGTCAACCGGACTGGGACCTTTATTCCCTTTCATGCAGCGTTCTTACCTGGACTGGAAAGAGGTTTTTCCATTACTACGTGCTCCTGAATCTCATCATCTTGTTTAATTTCATCTGGCTGTAACATACGTTCGTCTGAACCATTTTCTGGGAATTCGCTATGAGCTGGGCTGTGGTGTGGAGCTTATTCAAATAGACGTGAAAAAGAAAAAAATTAAATGACGTCAACGGATAAAAGACGTAACCAAGACGCTACATTAGGGAGGCTAAGAAAAGGCGTTTTGTGAGCGACACATGTCAACCGGAGTGGGGCCTCGTTTCCTTTCACATATCATTCTTACCCGGACTTACACGGCTGGAAAGAAGTTCTTCTATATCGTATGTTGGCCTGGACCAGTTTCTGGGAATTCGCATTGAATTGGTCTATGGTGTAGAGCTTATTCAAATAAACGCGTCAAAGTAAAGGAATTAAATATCGTTAACGGAGAAAAGACGTACTAACCAGGACGCTAAGACGTGGTCACCCCGTGTAAGGAAATCTGGATTCCGGAATCTGGGAAATTTTTGGTTGTGGAATGCGGAATCGTCGGTCTTTGGAATTCGGAATACAGCTCAAGCAATCCGGAATCCCACTAACGATTGGAATCCAGAATCCAATTTCCAAAGACTGGAAACATGAAGTACGTGGAATCCAGAATCTAGGGCTGTCATGGATTCATTTACATGGGGCGAAATAATGTATATGTTTTTTAAATAAAAGAACGAAAACGTCGATCCCTGCATTACTTACCTAAGCTGCTGTTTTGATCCATCCTAGCAGATGCTGTATCATCATCTTCGTCAGTTGAATCTGAGGCACTACCATCTAAACCTCCTAGCGAACTTTTATTAGCTTCCCTATGTGACTTGGAGAGAACTTCGTAAGCTTCTGATTCTGCTGCATTGTCTCCCTCTTCGACGGCAATTCTTCGCTCTTTTTCCCCGTATGCTATACTTTTCCGATAGTTTCTTAGATAATAATATGACCAGGCTATTATTTTGCAGGCTGCTCTTTCCTCCTTCCTATCTCCAGCGTCTTTGCTCTCAAGTAGCCACCGCTTTGCGTACTTTATGCTCTCTAGGTAATCTTGAAGTTTGTAATGCTCCTCTGCTTTATTTTTGTTTGCCATGGTATTGCTTGATGGCTCTGTTATATGATGAAAAACTGAACCATTGGACAGTGCAATTCTAGAGCTCTGATTGGCTTAGCCATCATGGTATATGAGCTATTATACCAGGCTCTCCAAATATGGTAACTGTACGCGGGTCTGCTGCAAATTAAAAACAAGCTAAAAATTCGTTGTTTTTACTGATAAAGTCGGGAAGAAATCTCCATATGATAGGCTTTTTAATTTTAAAAAAACAGTCAGCTCGCCTCGTTGGCTATCTAGTATCTCATATCTAACGCGCACTCGTGGAATAATTGTTAATTATACTATATTATAATCGTCTCCACTTATTCCAAATGAAAATATTAAGCACCCTTCGTAGTGAAGAGCATGGTTAGTTAGTCAGGTAAGACTGTTCTGAGGAAATGCAGACCGCGGAACCGGGGGAACCTAAAGAAATGACCGTTGTTATGATTACAACTGCCTTTGGCTAACATGATGAAATAATTAGTTACAATTAACTTTAACATTAAGAAAAATAGATGATGTTGAGCAATAGGCGGGGTGGTACAGTAAACACCCACATATAAGAACCCAGAATTTTCGAGGTCATGCTGAACAGGTTCTTGTATTTTGGGGTAGTTTTTCACAATTCAGGCTGATTAGGTTCTTAAAAGGGTCTTATTTTTCAGAGGTCGCCATAGTGTAACCATTGGCAGAAATATTGTACTACTAATGCATAATGGCAAACATTCAAGGTCCAAGGAGAACATCAATACATTTCTATTTTTTTATATAATTATTAAGATATTAAGATTTTAAATCGTCTATATTGCACGGTAGCTTTATGCAAAACATACTTCTTTTTCTAGTGAAAATCCAAACAAATGTAAATTAAAAAAAACATGTACACAATCGGCCTTTTGTAAACGTTTCTCACACAGTTAAAATCGAGAAGTTTGACCATAAAAATTGGAGTGTGATTGTTTTGTATAAAAACCATTCTTTGCCACGCTGAACAAGTTCTTATATTTTTGGGTATTTAAATTCCCAAATTCAGCCTGTAGGTTCTTAAATCAGTAGGTTCTTATAATTGTGCGGGTTTTTACTGTGTTAGACAAGAAGATCGGCTCGGCATGATGGTTTCGCTGGGTTTGTGTGTCTGGGCTTGGGTCTCACCCGTAAGTACTAAATATATATACACGTTTAGTGATCTTTGTGAACCTGACTGGTCCGCATCTCGGACTATTCAGCATTCACCTCCTAGCGAGTACATAAAGCGTGAGCTCTGTGTTTTGCCAATTTTTTAAAGCTAGGACTTAATAATTTGATAATTTTCGAGAAATGATGGGACTTTTCCCTTGAATAAAATTGTCGTTAAAAAATTTAAATTATTTACTGAGAGAATAAAGAATTGTTAACTTGATACAAGGGGAAACCCCTCGTTACTTTTTCCATTAAACGGCCAATAACAACGTTTTTCCTGTTGCAGGTTGTTGACTTAACCGCTTAGGAATCTAATTATTCGCTCCCCGAGAACGAAAGTAAACACAAAGAGATTCACTCAATAATGAATTATGTATCTACCCAATACTTAGTTAAGCGACCGAACTGAAAACAGTTGTCAGGTACTAATTAACTTGCGAATTATATACTTCAAGCCAGCGTGTTAACAGTTAAGGTGGCTCCGTAATTAATACATGAGCATTTAACTGTGACAAATTTTCCGTCATAACTTTTTGGTTTTTAACGCGATGGCTGCGAAACTTGGCAAAGAACAACAGATATCATTCGGCAATAACACAAAATATTCCGATTTCACTGATGGTAAATATTTCTTGAGAAATTAGCGCTTAAAAGGACCCTACTGTTCAAAGAAAATCGCGTCTAGTAAAAAATTTTGCTGATATTTTTTACTGAAATTTCTGGTATCGGCTTTAATTGATATAATAAATATGCCAGAGGAATTTCAGAAAAATCGTTGGAGCAGAAGTCCGTAACTAAAAGTCGGTCAAAATTCAGCTGTGAAATTGTTTTGGAATTTCAAAAATAAATTACTATCAGGTAGAAGGAGCCACCAGTTTGAATTTTCGGGACAAGTAAATTCAACGCTTGCTAATTCTTAAAACAGAAGCCGATTGCCTATCGTGCTATTCTTTGAAAGGTACTTTTTAGTTTTAGAAGAACTATAAATTGCCCCAAACCTTGCTCTGAAGTAGAATGACTTGTTCCTCGACAGTTTTAAAATATCCCTTGGCAGTTTTGGCTCAAACTCCTGCTGCATACATTTTGATGTATTGCCATGCATTTTCAACGACTTTTACTGCCGTTCGTTGCTTCCAACTCAGGAAAAAAGTATTGAGATTGGACGCTACCTCGTATCAGAGCTCAGAAAGAACTGTCCAGCACCTTTGTTTATGACTACAAAATGAGCACGAGCGGCAGTTCTGCGTGGAATTCGCACCTCACCCAGGGGGGACGAACGACAATGATGACCATGCTTGTGAACCAAATAACATCACAGTGCAAAACAAAATTATCGCAAAAATACTGCCCGTGAATAAATTTACAACTCTGAAATTTTTGTCACTCCTTCCTTCAATGAATGGGTATTTTTTTCTTGATTATTATGTTTTGCTCTGCAATACATGTTTGTACAGATCGGTTCACAGACATGGGCATCATTGTCACTCGTCCCCCCTGGCTGTGGTGCGAATTCCTCGCAGAGCTGCCGCTCGTGCTCATTTTCTGGTCATAAACAAAGGTGCTGGACAGTTCTATCTGAGCTTCGATACTAGGTAGCTTACAATCCCAATACCTTTTTCCTGAATTGGAAACAACGTAAAGCAGGAAAAGCCGTTGGGGATGCTTTGCAATACATCAAAATGTATGTAGCAGGAGTTTGAACCAAAACTGCCAAGGGATATTTTAAAAATGTCGAGGAACAAGTCATTCGATGTCAGAGCAAAGTTTGGAGCAATTTATAGTGCTTCTAAAACTGAAAAGTACCTTCTAAAGAATAGCACGATAGGCAATCGGCTTCTGTTTTCAGAATTAGCAAACACACTGAAGTTGCTTGTCCCGAAAATTCAAACTGGTGTCTCCTTCTTCCTGCTAGTAATTTATTTTTGAAATTCCAAAACAATTTCACAGCTGAATTTTGACCGACTTTTAGTTACGGACTTCTGCTCCAACGATTTTTCTGAAATTCCTCTGGCATATTTATTATATCAATTGAAGCCGATACCAGAAATTTCAGTAAAAAATATCAGCAAAATTTTTTACTAGACGCGATTTTCTTTGAACAGTAGGGTCCTTTTAAGCGCTAATTTCTCAAGAAATATTTACCATCAATGCAATCGGAATATTTCGTATTATTGCCGAATGATATCTGTTGTTAATTGCAAAGTTTCGCAGCCATCGCGTTAAAATCGAAAAAGTTATGACGGAAAATTTGTCACAGCTAAATGCCCTTGTGTTAATCACGGAGCCACCTTAAGGGCCTTTGAAAACCAATAACTGCTAAAACTTTCTTTAATTAGACCATGTTTGGCTAGATTTAGTATAAACGAACTGTACTTGGGAACTGGATCTTCCGCTAAATTTTACGTTGAAACGGTTGGAAAAAAAAAAAAAACTCTTTCTCAATAAACAAGGTTTGAAACCAAAAGTTATTTTTATTTTACACACTGGTTGACATTGAACTCATCACTACCGTCTGTATTTAAATTTTAAACAATTAATAGCTTAAAGCTGCATAGTTTTCCTGATGAATCCAGTTTCGTAAAGGAAATGTACGTTATATGCTTCAGTGATGATGGTGAATGAATCACATTTTAACCTCGCGACATTTAGAATCAGTGAACGGTTAGCACACAATAAGTATAACGAAGGGAATTCTAAAAGGAGAGCAATTGAATCAATTGAATCACTGTTGAATCGGTTATGTAGCCCTGTGAGCATCACATGCACTTGCAATATAGTCAAGCATTCTTTTTTAAAATACATACCAGCTGAGTGCCTCGATGGACGACGATCCTTCTACGTCTACGACAAGGCGAATGAATACATAGTGTCCTGGCATGACAAAGCATTGTAGAGCCCAAGCGATCCTGGGTCAAAGGCGGAAGTCATTGCGTAATAGTGCAAAAGCCCTTCCACTTCCCTAGTCACCAGGTCCTTTTGATCAACCCCTGGGCTTTGATTGATTATTACCGTTTATTCTATTCTCACCGTTTATCGTTTATTGTTTTCTTGCCCCTGATGGAGACTAGTTTTGTCTAGTCGAAATATTGGGCAAATAAATTTGTAGTGCGGGCATAATTTTTGGCATTATTCGTCATTTGGAACATAATTTTCATGTATTCCCCGACTAAGCTCTGCCAGCGTAATTTGCACTTTTTCTAGTTTTGCAGCACAAAGCTGTCATTTACACGGAATAAGTGTTACGCGCAAATTCAAGTAACGAAATTATATTGTTTTTGTCTGCTTTTGTCGCATTCGTGGACCGGTGGGTCCCGCAAGTGTTGGTGGCTGACAGATGATTGATTTTTGTTGCTGGTCCTTTTCAAAGCGTTTCGGCTAGTGCTTCTAGCGTTATCATTTCAACTGGGCAGATGTGCATTTTGAAAGAAACAGTTACAAAAGCAATCAGGAAGCTCGGACGCAAATAAGGAGATCACATTTCAAAATTTCAATGAGCTAGTTGGGACGGACAGGAAAGATAGATGGAAATTTATTGTTATCCTGGGCCCAGTTGTTCGAAGGCCGATTAGCTCTCACCAGGGGTTAAATTTCAATACGGGTTTCTTTTTATTTTGTTCAAAGGCACTTCCCGGGATAATTTTCTCAATTATTTTTAGAGCATTCAACTAAGACAAAAAAGGCAAAAAGAATTAAACTGAATGTTCTTCTTAAGCTTTCAAATCTGAATTCAAATTTCGCACTAACCCTGGGTTATCTTAACCCAGCTTTGAACAACCCGGCCCTGTACAAAGCATCTGTTTGATTGTCCTGTCAAAGATTTGGGACCACCTTTGAGGGTGGTCCTTTTTGCTCGGTCCGGTCGCTCGGACGGGAATGTCCCTTTCCATTTGACAAAATTGTTGTCCCTGTATCCTTCATTCCAGTACAATAACCAATCGCGTGGTGGTTTAGATCGCATGTGTGTAACTGGAATGTGCCGTTCCGCATTAGGCACGTGGAATTTCCGAAAATTCAAACCGGACTTTTTTTGTTGGGGGAAGGGGGAGGAGGTTTGTGGGGATTTCCCCAACCCAACCCTGCCACACGGACACTGAAGGGCGGAGAGAAAGTGTCCGTATTATACAACCGGGTGTCCGTAGGGTCATGCTATGAAAGTCTAAAAGACAGCTTTTATTATAGAACAAATAGAGAGAAGTGTGACGTCACGTTACCATGGTAGCAAATTTTTGGATGATAACAAAAGGGAGCTTAGGCAGCAAAGACGGCGACGGCAACGAGAACGGCAAAAACGTTTATATTAGTAAAACAACTTTGCACGTGCATCTTCAATTAGTTCCTTGCTTGGCTTATTAACTCTACTTGGCTCGCTTTCTTCACTCGGTTTATCATCACCAATTGGCTCGTTGTCTTCACTTGGCTTTTTATTACTATTTATTTCGTTTTCTTCACTTGGTTTATAGTCATTAATTGGTCTGTTTTCTTCACTTGGTTCATCATCTCTACTTGGTTCATTTTCTTCAACTGCATCATTATCATTAATTGGTTCAATTTCTTCAGTTGGTCTATTGTTATCACTCGGTCTGTTTTCTTCGCTCTGTTCGTTCTCTCCACTCGGTACAGCCTCGTCACTAGGTTTGATTTCCTCTGGAGGAATCTGAGAAATTCCAAAATTTACACCGATTCAAGCTATCTCCTGTTCGTGCGACCTGACATAATGCCCCCGTTTTTTTAAGTTAGCTTACATATCACAGGAAAGAAAGGAGCGCTAGCAACTACGTCTCTAGAACTTGAATTCCACCTCCAATTCCCCCGTGGCTCCCCGTCGACTGAGCTGTCAGATTTCCGCCAATCAGTGCAAAGTGGAAACGAGCGCAAATGTAAACAAACATTGAAAAACACGTGCCAAGGGTAATTACGTCATCACTTACGTCTTCTCCGCCAATCAGCATCATTTCGCATCGACTTTCCCGATGCAGCTATTTAATTTCCAGAGACTTAGTCGCCAGCCTTCCTTTTCCTACCCCGCCGCCAGAGCGCCCTGGAAAGCTTGCTGGCAAGCTAAGTACAACTGAATAAACAAAAGAAAGAACAAGGTTGGGGGAGGGGGGGGGGGGGGGGGGGGCGGGGGGCTAGGAGAGAGAGAGAAAAAACTGAAAATATTCTGACCTATGAAAGGAGTTTATATACATACAGTGAAATGTCTTCATTAGGCGCGGCGAAAGCGAAGACCGCTGAATGAATTATTTGCCGCTCTGTGATGGACGAACTTAACACGGTGCGCTGTTCCAAAGTAGCTAAAAGTCTAACCGCTGATCTTCTGCCATATCAAATTCATCGGCTTGGTTCGCTGGCACACGAATGACGTAGCGTTTGGCGAGGGGCAGCGTGATTAAACGGCTAGAGCGCTGGAATTGTAATCCGGAGTCCCCAAGTTCAATCCCGGACAAAATAGCTTAGCTGGATTAGTTCTAGTTTTTAGTTCAACATTTCAGTTCCGATTGTAAATGGCCAACTGATTTGCCTCCAGCTGGGTTTCTTAACCTTACTGGGTCACAATGAAAACTATTGGTTGACCAGTAATTGCGCTACTGATATAGAGTCACATAAATTTTTGAAAGAGGCCTAACACTAGACCGAGAGTTACTTCCCGACTTAAGACTGTGTTGACTGGGCAATTTTCATGGACAGAAGCATGTTTTGGTGGGCGTTTCTAATTCCTTCCCTTCATCACCCCTCAATCCACTGGACACATTAAAATAAGTCGTTAGCTATAGACAATCAAGCAAAAACAACGAGATCAAACTTAAGAATCTTATAGTAATACACTCAAAGCTATAGCCAAAGATATGTCGTGCAGTCACACTTCCGTTAGGAGATTTGAGCCTAGCACCATTTTAAAGTTTTCAGCTGATAACCTTTCAGGGCTACAATAACAAAGCTTTTTTTATATATACCTCAAGAAAGCAAGATGCAAAACAAAGCTAACTTTCTACACACCTTTCTGTGTCGTCTTATTCGGAGAAGTGATCACTGTGATTTGACGAACGTGCCTTCTTTCTGAGCTACCTGTCACATTAACCGGCTTTCACTGTTAAAACTGAGCTAATGATAACACTGACCTGACGCTAATATTGGGCTACTATTAATACTGATCTGATGCTAATGCTGAGCAACTGTTAGTATTAAGCTGACGCTAATGCTTATCTAATTTTCATACTGTCCTGATGCTAATACTTAGCTAATGTTAATACTAGAATAGATATAGAGCTGATGTTAATTCTAAGGTAATGGTAAACATATTACTAGAGATATGTGTTTCCCGGGTAAAGAACACATATCACTAGGGATACGTGTTTCTCAGGCAGGGGAACACATATTACTAGGGATATGTGTTTCCTAGATTGGGGAAACACGTTTTACTAAGGATATGTTTCCCAGGTAAGGGAACACATATTACTAGCAATACGTGTTTCCCAGGTAGAGGAACACATATCACTAGGGATATGTGTTTCCCAGGTAGGGGAACACATATCACAAGGAATACGTGTTTCCCAGGTAGGGGAACATATATTACTAGGGATATGTGTTTCCCAGGTATCGGAACACATCTCACTAGAGATACGTGTTTCCCAGGTAGGTTAACAAATATCACTAGGGGTACGTGTTTCCTAGGTAGGGAAACACATATTACTAGGGATATCTGTTTCCCAGTTATGGGAACACAGATCACTAGGGATATGTGTTTCCCAAGTAGTGGAACACATATGACTAGGGATATGTGTTTCCCAGAGAGGGGAACACATATCACTAGGGATATGTGTTTCTCAGGTAGGGGAACACATTTCACAAGTGATATGTTTTGCCCAGGTTGGGGAACACATATCACTAGAGATATGTGTTCCTAAAAAGGATATGTGTTTCCCAGGTAGTGCAGACAAAACTGGCTTTATTATTTGCATTCCAAGCGAAATGTTCGTCTTTTTATGCGAACGTCCACTTTCGTTATAAGCGGTCAAGAAACGGTCGCGGGAGACTATTACGGAATCGAGAGCTCGTTTATCGGAAGGTTCGGTAACTTTTCGGTTCCGAATCCAATTTTGAAATCAAAACCTGTTGAATAGTAAGTAATACATTTCCTTGCTCACAAAACGGTTAATTTTTCTTCGTCTACGTAAACTTTCACTGTATCATTTTCAAATTATTGGACCTTAGATCTTGAATGCAAACACAGCAAACATGAAACAACTTTTCGAGCCCGGAAAGTTATCGTGATCTTCGAGAAACGGGTCCCCTGATGCGAAGTGAACGATCATCAAATTCATCCCATAATTCCCCGTGCATCCCTTGACCGCGCTTCCCTCGTTTGTATTAATAGGGAGCTTTAGCATCGACGACGGCAACGGCAGCGACAATGTCAGTTTTAAAATGAATTTCCCTTTTTTTTCAATCTTTGTCGCGTTTTTTTCCAATTTACTGAAAATGGCAAGTGTAAGCGAATTTCCCTGGAGTTGATTTCTTGAGGACCGCACACAAGTTTAGAGAGAGAAAAAGAGATTCGTCGTTGCTTGTTTACCTCCTCCATAAAACTTGCAATTAGGCATTTTCACGTCGTAGTCGTGCAAGGACGGTAAAGAAATGTACAAAAAAGCGTGATGCACGTGCAAGGTTGTTGTTTTGGGTAATAAACCTATTGCTTTTTTGACGTCCTGGTTGCCGTCGCCGTCGTCGTTGCTAAAGCTCCCTGGGAGACAACGGGGATGAGTTAGGGGTTAAGGGGCAAATACCTAGCGGATCAGTTTAGGTTTCTGGGAAACTACCCACCTACCCCTTCCCTAAGCCGTCATTTTGCCCTAAGTGAGAAGTAAGTGTTAATGTCAGCTTAGGGGAGAGGTAGGTGGACAGTTTCACAAAAACCTAAATTGATCCTATTTAGCCAGGTCATGCTTCCTGTGAGCAGTGCCTCCTTTTGTTTTCTCTTGATCGAGGAGGAGAAAAGATCGAGGTTCTGTCTGAATGGCGTCAAGCCAAGACTTCTGGACCAGTCTTGTTCTCTCTTGTCAAACTAGTTTTTTTCTGGTGCGAGTATCCGTCTGTTTATAAGCTGATCAAAACTGAGCCCGCTGTACTAACCACACAGCTATAGGGCATGAGTTCGAGACTGCATCTTAGCAACGTGTAACACGTGCGCAACAAAGATCTTACGCACACGGTCTTTTTCGAGTACGCCAATTCGAGCAATCAAGAGGCTTTTTTGGCACTGTGTTTTAGTCAACAACAAGAAAAACTTTATAATACACACTACCTACATTTAGCTAAAGCTATTTGAGGCAGGCAGTGTGGGTACTCTACATACGTGAACTGGCACATTTTAAGGCATTTTCTTAACTATTATCCAGGTCTCAGCTGATAACACAGAAACACCAACCTCACGTGTTCAGAAACATGAGGTAAGGGTGATACATAGCCTCCTCCCTTCTCCATCAATCGAGAGTAAAATTAATTCTGATTGAGTTGTCCGCATCCGTTGTGATTGGACAGACTGATTTCTGACTGTTATAAATCTTCTGTCGACCTATTTTGTTCAGTCATGATTGCTGTATATTGACCAATATCCGGCCTTTTTGACCTCACACCTGGTAAATAACGCATACAGGCGGCTCGGTCAATCGTGGACTCTACTGTGAGCTGTAACGTCACCGAGAGAGGGTCCACCCTTTCCTAGACTTCGCGCCGATAACGAGGTGAGGGATTTGTCAAAACCTTGATACAAACATCAGAGCGCCAAGCGTCGCTTTGCACAAGTGTCCGTATTATATAGGCAGGAATTGTTGGAAGTTTGTAAGTATGGAAAAGTTTGACTGTGCTTGTGTCAGCGATGACAAATAGATATGGCTTAACTATCCACCATTAAGCTGGCAATCCTAATATTTCTTAACGGTCACAGTGCTACAAGGCACGAAGAAGCGGAAACTCACCAAGATCCTGGGAAAAACATGAAAAAACGCAAGCCTCGCCCTAGAAAATTCAATTGGTTTTCAGATTCATATTGAGTCTCATGTATCAATCAGTCTGGTTAATCTGAGTAATTACAGTGTCACCTCACGTAACGTTGACGTCTCTTAAGACGTCGTTTAAATTACCATAAAGGCTGGACTCCGGATTTGCGGTGTCGAATAAAGTTGCAGGTGACTGTAAACCATAAAAAAAGATTCCTTTAGAATGTTTTTAGAGAGATTCAGAATAACGAGTTTACGACAAACGGCAGATTCACGTTGACAATTTTTCAAATTAGGAATTGAACAATTAAAACCTGCAAATTAGGAATTGAACAATTAAAACCTGCACTAAAGAATTCTCATGGATGAGTTGTCATATGAAGACATATGAATAAACACAGTAAACGCTAAGCAGCCGAAAACTTGGTCGCATGTTACAAATTGACGTTTGCGTTGACGTTTGCGGTAAACGTGATTATGAATCTCTTGATCACCCAGCAGGCTACACAGGGAAACTTCCCTGATCTTATATTTTGTCCAGATTAGAGCGATTTTACTTGACCTGTGAAACAGTTAATAACAACTAGTGCAAAATAGCTACAAATAAACAAAAGAAGACAATAGAATTAGTGCTTGATAGTACATGGTATTCTACTCCCTATTTCACGGGTTAAGTAAAATCACTATCTTTCTCGTTCATTTTTTGGTAAAGTTCGTGTGACGTAAGGCGATAACCTAACACCTCCAGATTATGTTATCTAGTCCCTGTATGGCATTTTCTTAGCCCTTCTTTGTGTGTTACGCACGTGACCCGGAAAACGAATCGGCCGCGCCGAAAAGCTAGGCCTAGGGACTAGTCAACGACTTTTGTACAATTTTTGTTCAAAGTGACTGATGGGCTTTCTCGGTGAAGATTATGGCAACTAACCGTGAAGTGAAACAATACTACACTGAGTATCAACAAATTAGGTTAGTAAATTCCCCGTTAAACGGGACTGATCTAGGGGAAGGGTGCAGGGAGTGCGTACCCCCCTCACCCCCCTGAGATGACCTGCGGCTTTCAAGTTTCAACTGGTATTTTGCAAAATACAGTCAAACCTCTTTAATACGGACACCAAAGGGACAGAACTAAGTGTCCGCTTTACCGAGGTGTCCGTATTATAGAGGTAGGGAATGTAGGATTTTTGGCATTTCTGGGACCAAACGAACTATCCGTAATGTCCGTATTATAGAGGTGTCCGTAAGGAGAGGTTAGACTGCATGCAGATTTACATTCTCAGCAGTTCACATTATATTATGGCCTAGTCAAAAGCCTTCTTTGAGATAATAGAGATTGAGATAGTTTCTCTTGTGATGACTGTAATACCTAGGGGAAATAAAAAAACAAAGGCTATACAAAATTTGGGAGCAAACAAGGTGTTTTATGGGAGAAATGCAAATTGGGAATTGAGCCTTTGATATGACGTCATGGCCGCCATATTAGTGTTCCAAACAATGAAAACGGCGCCATGTTAGTTGTACTAAAAATCCCTTGCTCAGGCAAGTTAAGGCATGGGTTGAAAGTCTAAAAAGACCCCCCGCAGAGTATGAAACGATCCTCTATAATGACACAGAAGGATCCAAGTAAAGGGCTCCACAAAGATATGATAAGACATAACTCACTAAAATAGTTTTGGAAAATTCATTCAAAGTATCACGTGACATTCCTTGGACCTGCCTTGGATTATGACGTCACAAAACCTGTTTTCTTGAACGGGGCAAGGTTGTTAAACTTCAGCCTAAAAATACTTGTCATCAAATTGTCAGCGAAACTGTCTGGATTGTCAATTAGCCTTGCAAGGTGAATTAAAGCATTTCTATTGAGAGTTATTAAAGTATTTTATAAGTCACGTGACCTGTTTTTTCCTTATTTCGTAATCCTTGCTCCACTTAGGCATACATGCAGGGCTGTTTCATAATATCCAGGCAATGGGAAAAACACTACCCTGCGAGCAGAGGCCCTTCGATCTTCCTAGAGAAGTCTGCTCGCAGGGTATAAAAACACGGGTGCCTAAGAATATTTGCTAAAACTGCTTGCCAAGTTTCATGACGACTGATCAAAACAATCCGTTTCAAATGCTATTTCGCCAAATTATGCAAATTATGAGGTGACCCATGCCTTAACATGCCTGAGTGTGAGTGGAACACTTTTTTTATGTAAAAGCTTTCTTTTGTTCTAATAAATTAGGAAAACGTTCCATTAGCCATTTTGAATAACGTGCGAGACTAGGTAGGTGTCATGTCGAATTGCACCATGGGACTGTTTTAAGAGAAGACTGCATCATCTCGTAACGCGATTGCGTCCCATAAAACATCCCCATAATACAACTCGACACAACACACAACCTTAAACTGGCCAAAAGGCTCTCCCAGAATCCTTCAGGGTTGGCATTTTAAATCTTGCTTACAAATTTACATATGAAAGGAAGAACGAAAAGGATTCTGGTCGTTAGTACTAAAATCACGCCATCTTGAAAATGACCAATCAGGTCCTGTTTTATTATTATTATTATTAAATTATTAAATTTTATTATTATTATATTTTATTTTATATTCTTATAATAATACATTTTTGATTTTTATCACATGTTCATAATAATTTTGTAAATATATTTTTGTAAATAGAGATATCCGAAGTGATATAATAAAGTTATCTTATCTTATCTTATCTGATCAGGTCCGGTTTATTATTATTATTATTATTATTATCACTACAGTATCATTATTATTATTATTTAATCCATCCCTGAAAAAGGAACAATCAAATTTAATCAGCTACAAGGACACCCGTACGTTTATTTAAAAAGTATGGTGGGAGTTGTCAATTTGCCCTTATAAACCGTTGAATTCTGTTGCTTACATTGATTTTTATCATGCGCAGCTCACTAGTTTTTCTTGATTGTTTAACAGTTGCAATAGGCCCCTTATTATATGTGTTCTATATACCCTGCAATTTAATGTGGTAATTGTTGGTTCAAAAGAGCGACGCCAAACTAAAGAACGCAAGAAGCGTTGTAGCCTAACAGAGTCGAAACCATTATTTTTGGCCCTCACTGCTCCCTTGAACGATTTTGGAAGAAGAGTTTCCAGTGCTGAGAGATACAGTTGCAAGTAAAGTAGGTAACGGCGTCCTTTCGTTGCTATGACAACTCCCATGTCATTGTATTCCTGATCAGAGCAAATTTTCGTCATTATCTAGAACAGACGTGCTGATAATTATTCCAAATCTTTGTTAATGGCGACGTACGTAGTTTATGCTCAAACTAGGGAGGTATTGACCCTGAAAAACCCTATCGAGCTACCTTAAAAAATGAAACATGCTTTGAACTTTGCCTTGCAACCACCACAGGACTTGTTCAATAGGCTATTTTCAAGTTTGCCAAAGCTTCTGTTTCAAAGTGAGACTAACTGCGAAGCTATTGATATGAAAAGGGCCTCTTATTATCAGGAGCCCATGACTCCTCTTATTAACCAGGAGTAGAATGACACATGTACTGCATGTACTGAGGTAGTCTAGCATGGACCGGTTATCGTGCTGTGGTTTCTCATTTAATTACAAGTGTGGCTTCGCAGTGGAATTAAAAAAAATCAGTGACGTCATCATATCATTAAGATCCTCAGGCTCTTCCTTTATATCGTGCGCAGTTAAACTCCCGATGTTTTAAAGATATTTTTGGATCGACGTTAAAGCACATGTCAACGTTTTGAAATAGCGGCTCAGGAGAATAGATGTTGAGTGATCAGTATGGACCCTTCAGAGATTTTTGGAAGTATTGTCCGGACTGTCCGGGCTCTAAGAATTCTCCAATCATCCATTCCCATTGTTAATTCTAATAGGTATCTCCAAGTTGAAAAGGAAACAAAAAAATGATTTTCGGTGTATGATTTACTCTATGAAAAGGTGGAAGAAAGTTAAAAATCATGGGCTAATATTGTTGTTTGTCGATTTTCAGTATCAATGAAATAAATCGATTGGTGGAAAGGTACACCTTTATCTCTTTTTAAATCGGGAAAAAAATGAAAATGAAACAGGCATTTTACTTTTCCTCTTTCCATTTTTCAAAAAACGCTTAACGACCTTAATGTATACGTTCGGTTGTGGGTAACGTGAGAAAAATATGATCCCAAGTCGTGGCATCTTTACGACATGCTATTCGGACGTATTCGCACTTGATTTGTATTTTGATTATTTGTCCTACCTAACGTTTTGCACGTTTACTGGCCGACAGTTATAGCTACAATTTTACTACAATTTTACCGAAATGCATTGGCTCTTCATAGCTAGATCCTACTTATCCGTCTTGGCTTGGGATGCCTGTGTAGCAACATGCCAGTTTTTAATATGTTTTTTGATACACGAGATAAGAAAAAATTAATTAAAAAACTTTAAATCCGGTAAATCGAATGTAAAAGAGGCTTTTACACCTCTGTTCGCTTCTTAGTTTTGGCAACCCCAAGGCAGCCCCCTACCGTCTCACCTCACCCCTCCCCCGGCAGCTCCCCAAGTTTTGACCGAGTGGAGATTGGGACCAGAGAAACCAAGATGGCGCCTGATTTCTAATTCTAATCGAATGCGCAAGGATTCTGCAAAAAAGCAGCTTGATCTTTCAGTTAAGTGGTTTATTAACTTCTGGATCGTTTAACTGTGATAAAAAGAAAGTATTTTATTTTGAACGAAAAGGATCAAGGCTGTGTACAAACCACAGTCAATGACATCAATGATCAGAATCATCTTGCACTGGATGGAGAATTTTGATCAAAGCACAGGTATGATGTAACGGTTTAAGCTTACAAGGAAATTTTAGAGCTAACGAAACTACATAGTAGTTTCTCAGGTAATAATTTTAAATTAGGTAGAATTGCTTGGGTTAAGAGGGGTCAGCAAGGGATGGGTGGGTAGTCAAAATGTTTTGTGTTGGTGTAAAGTCACGTGCCCAATTTCCTAGCTAGTTCTGGCAGAAATGGAAAGCTACAGAGTGGTTTATTTTTTCTCCATTTTTGCATGGGCTTTATCCTGTTACCCCTAACAGTAACCAGAATCTAATTTTTCCTCATGATAGCCCTTCGTTAAGAGTCAATTTCTAGAAAAGACCCTGCCACATGTTTCAACTTTTACAATGGATCTGTTAGTAAGGTCTGTAGACGCATTAATGAACAAAATACAAATTAGAGCAGTGAAGTTGATACATCTCTGCTTTAATTTGTATTTTGTTTCCATTTTTTTCATTTACTAATATTCTCTTAGTGGCCACTTCTCATTTTCCCCTCTTGTTCCCTTTTTCTGTTTGCTGCCGTTATTATTTATACAGTGAAGCTCTCTAGGGACATTCTAGGGACATGAAGAGGGTTTTCTTTTCTGGTGCTGGCCACTTACAATAACAGTTCTCAGTATGGGAGCTTGCTTAACTACAAATAAACACTGAAACATTGGCAAAAAAACTTTTAAGGCTAGTGTTTGGCTATGTTACTGGTCAGAATAAACTTCAGGTTAAAATTTTTTAACCTAGGTTGATTCTCAATTTCCTTTGTCTCCTAACCCCAATTCATGGATAATCAGAGTTAAGAGAAAGGAAATTACTAGTAGGTTTAAGAATTTTAACCTGGATTTAATTTTGACCTGTAACAGCTATACTGTTATTCTGACAATGTTGTAATTCAGTCACAAGCATAAAAATTCAGGTGGTGTGTTGAGGTGTAACTGGGTGTGGGTACCGTAAAATTCTGAAAATATGCCGTGGGGCTTATATTTTTCAAAGGCCCTTTTTGAGGGGATTGTTTTTGGAGGGGCTTACGAAGGGGCTTACCTACGGAGGGAAATTTGCATTTCAAAATTGATTGGGCTAGCCTTATATTTGGAAGTAAATTTACCATTTTTTCTTTGTTTTACTTTGTATTTGAGGGCAATTTTCTGAGTACGAGCGGAATTATATTTGGAGGGGCGATTTAACGGAGCAGAGGCGGATCCAGGATTTTTTTTAGGAGGGGGTGCACTCGTCTCTTGCTCTACTTCAACACCCATAAACCACATAGTTCTTTTTTTTGCAGAATACCAGTTGTATTAGAAAACTGCAGGTCATCTCAGGGGAGGGGGGGGAGTGCACCCCCTGCACCCTCCCCCTAGATCCGCCCCTGCGGAGGGTTTTTTGCATTACCAGTTTGGGGGGCTTGTTTTTGGGGGGGCTTACCGGTCTCTTCGGAATTTTATGGTATGTGAAGAAAAAAATCACTAAGCAGTGCTGGAAATAATTTCTCTTTCTTAAAAGGACATGTGTCCTTTCAAACTTTTATTTTGAAAGGACATATTCGAAAATAGGTCTGTCATTGCCGTTTTCGAGTTTCCTGAAAGTAGAGAGTCTTCGACTGGAATGCATAGTTTATCTTTTTATCATGGTGTTTTTCCTTCTTTTGATGATTTTGAAATCAACTGAGGGATGTTAAAAAGCTACTATGCTACTACTACTCTGAATCCCCCTTTTCTGTCTTCTTTCCTTTTCTTCCTATTTTATTTCTTAGTTTTGCTATCACCACCACCTTTTTACCCTTTCCTAGTTTCAGTTTTATTATCCCTCTGCCCAATGCCGCCTCACTTATGTGGACTTTGCAGTGTTTGTACCACTTCTATCTATCGACCACCTTATACCTCTTGCTGCCTTTCTCTTTTTATATCCTGCTAAATTTAGGCCAGGTTAAACATGAGACAATGCTGGCCAGCAGTCTCCAATAATCATATGCCGGGTGGCCTTGGGCCTTACCAGGGCTTTAGTAATTTCACAGTGCTTTCATGGAAGTCAATCATAAACTTTTGCTCACATTCTCTTCCCATGCAGTAGCTTTAGCTGCTACAGCCTAGACTAGAGAGCCAGTTATATATGTAAAGGGAACGCCTTCTAAACAGACCTAAATTCCCACTTACACTTTACACATCATAATGATAATAATAGCAATATTAATAATATTCCCTCTATTTACCCTCGGCAGTATTTATAGCAATTATGATAGTGGGGCTGAGCAAATGACTGAAACAAGACAATAGTAATTCAAATCAAACATAACAGGGTTAAGAATTCCGACTGGCGGGAGGCAAGCCAGCTGGCTATTTACAAGTGAAGGAGAGAATTTGAACTCGGAACTACCGTGTACAAATCCAGCTAGCGGCCAGGGCGCAACTTGAACTCCGGGCCTCCAGATTGCAAGTCCAGTGTTTTAACCGCTCAGGAACGTTACCTCCTAATGCCTACCAGTCACATGGCTGTGCATGACTCCTTTATTTTCATTTCCTTAAATGACTTTTTGTTGTGTTGCAGTCATGAGTCTCCAGTGTAATGGACTGACAGCTGACAGTTGTTACCCAGAAGAGTAACACAAAAAAGGCAGAACCAAAATGTAAGTTTTACATTGCACTCTTCATTACAGTTATTCTTCATACATTGCGATAATTATTTCTTGGGTATTTTTTGTAATGGTTTCGAGGGCATAGCACCCTGTACAGGTACGCATGTACTGTAAAGTAACTAAAAAGAATGAAAGTACAGGAATGATATATAGTACAATAACAAAAACAGTACGATAATAATAAAGACAAGCAAATAAATATGCCTAAAAGGGTTAAGCTGACTGGGGAGACTACAATGACTAGGATGATTAGAGTGAAAAAGGTAACTAGGATGACTAGAATGACTATGGGGCAAGAGTGACGAGGATCACTCGGGTTGACTTGAGAGACAAGGGTAATAAGGGTGACTAGGGTAATAAGGATTTCTAGGGTGACTTAGTTGACTAGGTTAATAAGGATCACTATGATGAATTAGGTGGCTAGGGTGACTTGGTCGACTAGGGTGACTTTGGTGACTTGGGTGAGTAGAGTGACTTGGGTGAATAGAATGTATAGTGAGTAAAGTGACCCGTCATCCCTAGTCAGTCCAGGCATCCCTCGTCTTCCCTAGTCATCCCAGACATCCCTAGTCATCCCTGGTCATCCAAGTCATTCCTAGTAATCCCCAGTCATCCCAGTAATCCTTAGTCATCCCTAGTCATTCCTTGTCATCCCTAGTCAACCCTAGTCATCCCTAGTCATCGGTAGTCATGCCAGTCATCCATAGTCATCCCAGTTATCCCTAGTAATCCCTAGTCATCCCAATCATCGCTAGTCATCCTTAGTCATCACTAGTCATCCTTAGTCATCCCTAGTCATCGCTAGTCATCCCAGACATCCCTAGTTATCCCTAGTCATCGCAGTCATCCCTACTCATGGCTACTCATCCCAGTCATCCCTAGTCATGCTTAGTCATCCCAGTCATCCCTAGTCATCCCTAGACATCCCTGGTCATCCCAGTCATCTCTAGTCATCTAGTCATCCCTAGTTATCGCAGTCATCCCTATTCATCCCTAGTAATCCCAGTCATCGCTAGTCATTCCTTGTCATCGCAGTCATCCATATTCATCCCTAGTCATCCCAGTCATCGCTAGTCATCCTTGGTCATCTCTAGTCATCCCTGGTTATCGCAGTCATCCTTATTCATCCCTATTCATCCCTAGTCATCCCAGTCATCGCTAGTCATCCCTAGTTATCCCTAGTGATCCCTAGTCATCCCAATCATCCCTAGTCAGCCTTAGTTACCCTAGTCTCCCTAGTCATCCCTAAACATCCCTAGTCATCCCGGTCATTCTAGTCATGCCTAGTCATCCCTCGTCATCCCTTGGTACCCCTAGTCATTGCTAGTTATCCCTACTCATCCCTAGTCATACCCAGTCATCTCTACTCATCCCAGTCATCCTAGTCATCCCTAGTCATCCCTTGCCTTCCCTAGGCATCCCTAGTCATCCCAGTCATTGCTAGTCATCCCTAGTTATCCCTAGTGATCCCTAGTCATCCCAATCATCCCTAGTCATCCTTAGTTACCCTAGTCATCCCAGTCATGCCAGTCATGCCAGTCATCCCTAGTCATCCCTAGTCATCCCTAGTCATCCCAGTCATACTAGTCATCCATAGTCATCCCTAGTCATCCCAGTCATCCTAGTCATCCCTAATCATCCCTAGTCACCCCTAGTTATCCTAGTCATCACAAGTTATCCCTTGCAACCCCTAGTCATTGCTAGTTATCCCTAGTCATCCCTAGTCATCCCAGTAATCCTAATCATCCCTGGTCGTCCCTTGCCAACCCTAGGCATCCTTAGTTATCCCAGTCATCCTAGTTATCCCTAGTCATCCCTTGTGATCCAAGTCACCCCTAGTCATCCCTATTCATCCCTATTCATCCCTAGTCATCCCTACTTATCCCAGTCATCCTAGTTATCCCTAGTCATCCCTTGTCATGCCAGTCACCCCTAATCATCCCTAGTCATCCCTAGTCATCCCTAGTCATCCCTAATCATCCATTGGTAGCCCTAGTCTTCCCTAGTCATCGCTAGTCATCCCTAGTTATCGCAGTCATCCTAGTTATCCCTAGTCATCCCTTGTCATGCGAGTCACCCCCAGTCACCCCTAGTCATCCCTACTCACCCCTAGTTATCCTCGTCATCCTAGTCATCCCTAGTGATCCCTTTTCATCCCAGTCACTCCTAGTCATCCCTAGTCAGTCTTAGTCATCCCTAGTCAACCCTATTTATCCCTAGTCATCCTTCGTGATCCCAGTCATTGCTAGTCATCCCTAGTCATCCCTAGTCATCCCTAGTTATTCTAGTCATCCTAGTCATCCCTTGTCATCCCAGTCATCCCTAGTCATCCCTAGTCATCCAAGTCATTGCTTCTCATCCCTAGCCATCCCTATTTATCCCTAGTCATCCTTAGTGATCCCAGTCATTGCTAGTTATCCCTAGTCATCCCTAGTCATCCCTAGTTTTTCTAGTCATCCTAGTCATCCCTAGTCATCTCTAGTCATCCCAGTCATCGTAGTCATCTCTATCTATCCCTAGTCATCCTTAGTGATCCCAGTAATCCTAGTCATCCGTAGTCATTCCTAGTCATCTCTAATCATCCCTATGTACCCTAGTCATCCTTAGTCATCCTCTGTCATCTGTAGTAATCTCTAGTCATCCCTAGTCGTCCCCAGTTATCCCAGTCATCCTAGTCATCCCTAATCATCCCCTGTCATTCCAGTCACCCCTAGTCATCCCTAGTCATTCCTAGTCATCCCTAGTCATCCTTAGTCATCCCTAGTTATCCCAGTCATACTGGTTATCCCTAGTCATCCCTTGTCATCCCAGTCACCCCTAGTCATCCCTAGTCATCCCTAGTCATCCGTAGTCATCCCTTGGTACCCTTAGTCATCACTAGTTTTCCTTAGTCATCCCTAGTTATCCCTAGTCATCCCAGTCATTGTAGTCATCCCTAGTCATCCCTTGTCATCCCTAATAATCCCTAGTTATCCCAGTCATCCTATTCATCCTTAGTCATCCCTACTCATCCCTAGTCATCCCTAGTCATCCTAGTCATCCCTAGTCATTCCTAGTCATCCCTTTTCATCCCTTGTCATCTCTAGACATCCCTAGTCATCCTAGTTATCGCTAGTTATCCTTAGCTGTCCCTAGTCATCCCTAGGCATCCCTCATCATCCCTAGTCATCCCTTGTTTCATCCCTTGTTATCCCTTGTCATCCCTAGTCATCCTTAGGTACCCCTAGTCATCCCTAGTCATCCCTAGTTATGCCAGTCATCCTAGTCATCCCTAGTCATTTTTTGTCATCCCAGTCACTTCTAGTTATCCCTAGTCTTTCCTAGTCATCCCTAGTAATCCAAGTCATTGCTAGTCATCCCTGGTCATCCCTAGTTATCGCTAGTCATCCCTAGTCATCCTTGTCATCCGTAGTCGTCCGTAGTCGTCCCTATTTATCCATAGGTACCTGTAGTCATTCCTAGTCATTCGTAGTCATGCCTAGCCATCCGTAGCCATCTCAGTCATCCCTAGTCATCCCTAGTCATCTCTAGTTATCCCAGTCATTCTAGTCATCCCTAGTCATTCCTGGTGATCCCTAGTCATCCCTAGGTACCCCTAGTCATATCTAGGCATCCTCAATCATCCCTTTTCATCTTTAGTCATCCCTAGTAATCTAAATCAATCCTAGTCATCCCTTGTTATTCCTAGTCATCCCTAGTTATCCCAGTTATCCCAGTCATCCCTAGTCATTTTTTGTCATCCCAGTCACTTCTAGTTATCCCTAGTCTTTCCTAGTCATCCCTAGTAATCCAAGTCATTGCTAGTCATCCCTGGTCATCCCTAGTTATCGCTAGTCATCCCTAGTCATCCTTGTCATCCTTGTCATCCGTAGTCGTCCCTATTTATCCATAGGTACCTGTAGTCATTCCTAGTCATTCGTAGTCATGCCTAGTCATCCGTAGCCATCTCAGTCATCCCTAGTCATCCCTAGTCATCTCTAGTTATCCCAGTCATTCTAGTCATCCCTAGTCATTCCTGGTGATCCCTAGTCATCCCTAGGTACCCCTAGTCATCCCTAGGCATCCTCAATCATCCCTTTTCATCTCTAGTCATCCCTAGTAATCTAAATCAATCCTAGTCATCCCTTGTCATCCCTAGTCATCCCTAGTTATCCCAGTTATCCTAGTCATCCCTAGTCATTTTTTGTCATCCCAGTCACTTCTAGTTATCCCTAGTCTTTCCTAGTCATCCCTAGTAATCCAAGTCATTGCTAGTCATCCCTGGTCATCCCTAGTTATCGCTAGTCATCCCTAGTCATCCTTGTCATCCTTGTCATCCGTAGTCGTCCGTAGTCGTCCCTATTTATCCATAGGTACCTGTAGTCATTCCTAGTCATTTGTAGTCATGCCTAGTCATCCGTAGCTATCTCAGTCATCCCTAGTCAACCCTAGTCATCTCTAGTTATCCCAGTCATTCTAGTCATCCCTAGTCATCCCTAGTCATTCCTGGTGATCCCTAGTCATCCCTAGGTACCCCTAGTCATCCCTAGGCATCCTCAATCATCCCTTTTCATCTCTAGTCATCCCTAGTCATCTCAATCAATCCTAGTCATCCCTTGTCATCCCTAGTCATCCCTAGTTATCCCAGTTATCCTAGTCATCAGTAGTCATCCCTTGTCATCCCCTTCACCCCTAGTCATCCCTAGTCATTCTTAGTCATCCCTAGTCATCCCAGTCATCCTAGTCATCCTTAGTCATCCTTAGTCATCCCTAGTCATCTTAGTCATCCCTTGTCATCTCTAGTCATCCCTAGTCATCCCTAGTCATCCTTAGTCATCCCTAGTCATCCCTAGTCATTCCTAGTCATCCCTAGTCATCCCATCTCTTTTCTCCCCAGTCACCCAAGTCACCGTGACTAGGGTGCCGAGGATGACTTTGGTAACTAGAGTGAGTATGGTCACTAGGGTGACTTGGGTGACTAGGGTGACTAGGGTGACTAGGGTGACTAGGGTGACTTGGGTGACTAGGGTGACTAGGGTGACTTGGGTGACTAGGATGACTTTAAACTGGGGTGAGTAGGATGACTGTTTTCAGTTTTATCACGATGATTAGTTGACTTAGATGACTAGGGTGACTAATATAACTTGGTTGACTGAAACGACTAAGATGACTTTGATGAATGGGGTGACTGTGATGTGTAGCATGACTTGAGTACTGGGTGCTAGGATGAGTTGGTTGATTAGGATGATTAGAGTAACTGAGATGACTCGGATGACTTCGATGACTTAAAAATAATATGACTAGGATACGTGGGATGACTTTGATAACTAGAATGACTGGTATCACTCTGATGACTAGTATGACTAGTATAACATGGAGTGCTAAGATGACTGGGATGACAATGTTAACTGTGTTGACTGGGATAACTGTGATGACCAGAATAACTAAGGTGACTTGAATAACTATGTTGACTGGGGTGACTGGGATAATCGGAATAACTAGTATGATGGTTGGATGCCTGGGATGACTTTGATGATGAGGATCACTGGAATGACTGGGATGATTGGGATGAATGAATGAACAACAATATTGTGTCAAATTAGCCTACTAATTGGGGACATCTAATTAATAAAAACTATTTTAGCTTAAGATTACATTTGATAATAATTATTTTATTAACGATGAATATTCACAATGTAAATAAGATTAAATAAAATATGTATAAAATTACATTAATAGCATTAAAAAAGTATAAAATCTTATTAGTCTAAAAGCAAGCAAGAGCTGAAAGTAACAAATAGAGTCTCAAGTATTACACAGGTAACAATTGGAATATTTTGTTAGGATGACATGGGTAAGATAACTGATTACTAGGATGACTTGTATGACTAGGATTACTAAGATGACTTGTACGACTAGGATTACTAGATGACTGAAATTACTAGGATGACTGGAATGAATTGGGTGATGAGGGTGTCTGATATAACTCAATTGACTGGGATAATATTATGACCAAGATGACTTTGATTAATAGGGTGACTTTGATGTGTGGGATGATTTGAATGTTGGACACTAGGACGAGTTGGTTGATTAGGATTACTAGAATTACTGGGATGGCTAGGATGACTAGGATGACTGTGAGAGCTAGGAAGACAAGGATGACATGGATGTCTGGGATGACTATGATGACTAGTATTACTGGTATTAGGGATCACTATGATGACTAGGATGACCTGGATGATTGTAATGACTTTGATGACTATAATTACGTTGATGAATGACATGATGGGGATGTCTGGGGTGAATAGGATGACTGGGATGACTGTGATTACTGTGATGGCTGAAATGATTGGGATAACTAGGATGAGTGGGGTGAGCGGGGTGAGAAGGGTACCTAGCACGACTAGGATAAATTGAATGACTATACAATGACTGGGATAACTTGGATGACAAGGACAACTGTTCAGTATTACCGGGATCACTGGGATAACTGTGATGACCAGGGTGATTGGGATAACAAGGATGACTGATTACTAGTACTAGAATGACTAGGATAACTGGGATGACTGAGATGAATTTGATGACAAGGATGACTGGGACAACTATGATTACTGGGATGACTGAGATGAATTGAATGACAAGGATGACTGGGACAACTGGGATGGCTAGGATGGCTGGGGTGACTGTGGTGACCGGGATGACTAAAATGCAGTAGGTGAAGTAATAATAATAATAATAATGATAATAATGACTCTTCGCCTGTACACTAAATGCTATCTAAACTAATATTCTAGAAATTTACAAATGCGCTAATAGTTAAATTCTATGGGAATAGTTAAAAAAAAATAAAAATAATAATAAATCAATAAATCAATAAATCAATAAACTAAAAAATAAAAATTAAATTAAATTAAATTAAATTGAATGTCTATGTGTCATTGAAATAGAGTTGAATCCGGAGCATTATAACAATGGAATTATTGATTTGCAATGGCTAGCCATTTTAGTGTCACTAGGTCAGACTCATTAGCGTATTTCCTTAACACAAACCCGCACGTGTAGAATTGCGCAAATGTAGGGTGCTTATGTTAGTCTAAAACAATTTGTTAAACAAGATAGTACTTTGTTGATGCAATATAAATTGATGACAACCAATTTATGAGTTTTACCATTCATTTCATATACAGTTTAATAACGTTTCAACTTGCAACATAACTGCTCCTTTAATCAA
>OZ037781.1:5630766-5663266 GCA_964035525.1 Porites cylindrica | reverse complement strand
TCAGTCATCCCAGTCACCAAAGTCATCCTAATCTTCCTAGTCACCCTAGTCTTCCCAGTCATCTGTGTCACCCCAGTCAAGCAAGTCCTCCTAGTAATCGTTCCAGTCATCGATGATCCAGATCATCCCAGCCATCCTAATCATCCCAGTCGTCCTAGTCATCCTAGTATCCTATTCATCACAGTTTTTCTAGTTATCCCTGTTGTCAGAGTTATCCCTGTCACCTAAGTAATCCCAGGCCTCTTGGTCTTCTCAGTAATCTTAGTCCTTCTAGTCGTTTCAGTCATCCAGATCATCCCAGTAATCCCAGCCATCCTAGTTATCCTAGTCATCACAATCATCCCATTCACCCTTGCCATCCTAACCATCCCAGCCATCCCAGTCATCCCAATTACCCCACTTATCCCACTATCCCTAGTCATCCCAGTCACCTCAGTCATCTTAGTCATCTCATTCATCCTAGTTACTCCAGTCATCTTAGTCATTCCATTTATCCCAGTCATTCAAGTCACTCTAGTTTACCTCTTTAGTCATCTTGGTCATTGCAATCAGTCTTGTAGTCTTTTGGGGGGGGTGCACATGTGCACAATTTGTACGGGTAGCTACAGCCCCTCCCATGAAGTCGTTTACAATATTTTGTGACTCAATCTTAGACATTAAACTTTTGGTACATCCCTTGCTTAACTCTGTTCCTATGAATATTTACGAGCCAAAAGTTAGCAGCGAGTCACAAATAAGTTAACAAATGAGTGAAATTGAATTCTTATTCTTTCTCAGGCTGAAAAGAACAGCAGATTTGGCAAACTGGTCAGAGATTCATCAATAGCTCAATACAGGAGTTCAAAAGCCAACAGTGAAGAGGCTGGTATCACTAGAGGATGAGTCAACTCATTATTAATACCTAGTTTACTATTTATATTATAATCATATAAATTTATTACTTACAGTTACAGCCAGTACCCTGCCTCAACACAGGTACTGGGTTTTACGATATTTCTGACCCAGCCCGGGAGGTCATTGAATGCGGGGTACAGCTGGCCCGGGGTTTTCCTCCTAGGAGCAAGTGGACGTACGGGGAGGTTTTTCACCCAGCTGTTGTTCCACAACCCCCATTCAACAGCAATAGGCAAATTCATTTAGTTTGGCAGTGAAAAAAAACCACCAAAAACAAAAACCAAAAACCGAAGAATAATGACTATTTCAACTAATAGGACTTCATGCATTGTTCAAAGCAGGTCCATGGTATTCCCAACAGGTGTGAATTGATTCACTTGCAATATTTTTCTTTTGAATTCTACCCATAGTTTAATGCTTTCCAAATTCAAAGAAAACCAAGTATTATTTATCCAATCAAAATTCAGTCACCGTAAGATCTTCAGCACATTCAGCTGTAGAGCAGAATGCTGAATATGTAGTGAGATCAAATTTTAAATATTAGGAATTCTGTGATTCACTATTGGAGGGAATACTTAAGGTATCTGTATTACAAGAGTATTGATATATGATACAGTGTGTGTGCCACCATATTTGTACAAATAAGTGTCACCGAGAAAGTCTTATCAACAGTTTCCTTCTTTCTTTTTTTTTGAGTAAATGAGTCACCATTCAGTTTAATTTAGCAATTAACTGGACAGAGACTTATCAATTAGGCAAAGTTTTCCTAAATTAAGCAAGTTTTTTTTTTCAAATTGGATTATTTTGTTCCAAAAAAATTCATATTTAGACAAAATTTGAAAAAAAGTCTGGAGGCTTATTTGTACTAGTCACAAATTAAGTTCAAACCCAAGATTCCGATGAGTAGCACATACATCATTCAATTTTACAAAGGACATTCACCTCAGGGAAGAAAAGAGAAAAGGGTCTATTCTTGCAAGACAATGGTCAATGAAACTCTGTAGCCAAGAATAATTATATTAATTAGTGCATTTCCTCAGGATCTGGCAATTTTATCAAAGATGAAAGACAGTATTTCATCTGCTAACAAGAGACAGAGAAATTGTTTCAAAAAATAATTTAAGACCAGTTTGGCCTGGTAAAGAATAGCAAAATTGAGCTGGACTAGTTTTGGTACGGGCTAAGGGTTCAAGGTCCCAGTGACACATCCCCACCCAGAAATTCATAAAGTACCACCATCGGGCTTAGTTTTTCACTACTCAAAGGAAATCTTGCTAAAATAATAGTGATCATGATATTATTATAGTATTTAATATAAAGTTATAGTTGTTGGGTGGGTAAGGTTACATATTTTATAGATTATTACATAACTAAACCCGTAAAAGCTCAATGAAGCCCCTATCTGCCTCTTAAGGAGGGTTGGAGGAGTAAGAGATGGGGGAGGGGGTACACGATTAGGGGGGGAAGGATTTTTTTGTCTCGATAGGGAGGGGGAAATTAGGTAAAAGGTGGTCTTTTTTATCAATAATCTTGCACAAACTGGCAAAATCTTCTTGCATTGGCTTGATAGAAATCAGTTTCTGACATTTCTTGCAAAAGGAATGGCTTTCAAGGTAAGTTGTAGAGGATATAATAACTACTAAGGGGATCAGGTTAAAAATCCAGTCTTAAAGATTTAGAAGCTGCGGTCAGTGATAGGCATATACAGTTGTAACATTGTGCTGCTAGTGTAGGTGGGAGTGGCCTTGTTTTCCGCGTAATTGTCTGGGACTACCAGTCAAAATACATCAGCTATTCACTGACTTTCATTTTCCTAGAACAGCGGGAAGCACAATGTTGCCTGTATCTTTAGAGGCATGGGAAGCATTTCAACCTTATCACAGCAAACATTAATCACATAGGCAGAATATTTTGACTTTGCTTTAATTTTATTCCTTTTGTTGAAGTTCACCACACACTCAATTCTTTTCATAGGTCAACCTTTTACTGCAACTCGTCTTCATTATAGGAGTTGTTGTGCTTCCTGTGTTATCTCAACACAGTGGAACTATGATTTTTTGAACCTCCTTTGAAAATGGAATTAAGGGAAAAGAATTAGGGAGATATTAAGCTTTGTTTTGGGCTTTAGGCTTTCTCGCCATTTTCTGTTTGAGAAACCCAAGGCGAAATATAAAAAGTATAGTGACTTCAGGGGAAGGAAAACAAGTTTTAATTGGAATAATCAAGAGGTTCAAAGAACCAGGATTCCACTTATACAGTGTTAGTGTACATTTAATTTTAGAGTTAAACAGTCTTCAGCAAGCTCATTAGCACAGTATTAGCTCTAAACCTCCTAAGTGATATATGACCTCAGTCAGGGACTATACAGGCTGCAGGAAATAGTATCACTGTACAGGTAATGTATGCATCTTTAAATTTTCAGGACAACATCATGGCAATACAGATAACCTAAGAGCTATAATATAATTATATGGGTAGAATGTAGACACCTTGACCATAAAACTTGTGATGGTCTTCCATTAAGGGAAAAGATAAACTTGCGCTTTGTCAGCCAAGGCATTTCTTAGGCTATCAGTGGCCAGGAAGCTACAGCCGGAATTGCATCTACATTTACACGCTACACAGCACAGAATGGATAGCAATAGCAAAGCAATTAACCAGAGTGATCTTAATCCATGAAGTCCCAGTTTCACTGTCACAAATTCTCCTTACTGTTCCTTCTTACCTCTCTTACGGTACTAGTAAGGAGAATCTACGTAAGTTTCATTTTTTTTATTGTTAATAAGTTGATGATTGAGCTTGGTCTCTGTTGGCACTTCAGAGTAAGGTCGGTGCACTAAGGATTTTGCCATCTTCAGGTTAATTAATAAGAGAACTCAAAAGCAACTGGAAATTCTTAAGAAACAGTGAGCCTGGGAAAAATCTTAGGAAAATTAGGATCTTAAGTATTATAATGCAAAGTAGATTATTCATAAGCTTACTTGAACATTACGTCTAAGGCAATCTCCAGTCTGCCTCTGATTAATTTTTTTTTCTAGGCAACTTCAAGTAGTAAGAATGTTTTTTCCAAGTTGCTATTTTTTTTTAAACTAAAACAATTTTTTATTAACTTTTGAGAACTTATACTTTTACACAGGTTTCACAGACAGCAGACTATTGATTGCATTTATATTTTATTTAAATATATTAATTTTCTTGTGTTACATTTGCTCTCTGGAAATTTTTTTTTCCAATTTCCATAGGTTTTTAAAAGGTCTGGCATGTTAGTTGTAGGAATTTACTCCTTGGCATTCTTTTTCTTTCCATTTTTCTGCACATAATCAAAGCATTAGTTGAATACATGTTTACATTACGAGGGCACTTGTAGCACCAAGAAATATCTAGTTTTGTTTAATATGCTAATGAGCTTGCATTAGTTATCTTAATATTACTAATTTTTTGTTAGGCTTGCTTTAGCTAAGCCTTTGAAAACAGCTGACGTTTCCAGATGCTATCACTTGTTTTCCCGCAAAATGATGACTCATGATATGTCACTAGTCATATCCGGGTATGGCCTTTGATTGGTTGAAACACATTATCCTTCTGGCACGACCAATCAGAAGCACTACCCAGATCTGGGTAGTGACACATCATTAGTGTAGAATTTCTTCACTTATTCTTCATTTTTGAGTCATTTCATGGGGAAACCAGTGGTGTCGTCAAGAATTGTTGGTTGTTTTCTTAGGCCATTAGCTTTTCATTATTTTTTTTAAGTTCTTATTTAATTTCAGACCTCAGGTGGCACACACACCAGATTAGGAGCCCATCACTTGGGAAAGGTCATGTTTGAATCTAGCCAACCTCGTCCCTGCTGGGCTGTGGAAGCTCTGCCTCTGAGAAGGTGTGAATTCTGATGTCCTCTGAGATATTCCGACTGAGAAATCCTGAGAAACTTTGTCTGATTCTGTAATTCATGCTGGGGGCAGTTGGACACTTGGAAGATTTGGCCGTTTGTTCCCAAGTGGGGAGGACAGTGTGGAGGAAGGTGAGAGTTTGCTTCTTATGTTCTTGGGGCTTCATTCATTTTGTCATAATACTACCCACACCTTTTTCCAAAAAAAACAGTAAGGTGCTTGCCTGCAAACAATATGTCTGGGAATGTTCCACTGCGGTAGGATGAAAAACGGGGGTGCTAACATTGTGCTAACTAACGAAGTAGGTGAGTCGATGGAGGATTCGAGGACAGAGGACTGGACACTGAATCTCACTGGTGTGGCGTGGGTGGATTTTTACAAATGACATCAAATTGAGCTGATAGTCATAAAAATCTCTCTAATGGGGGGCAACTGGTAATGGAGTTCTCTTTTAAACCTAAAAATTTCACATCTATCTCAAGCTTGCTTAGGCCTAATAATAAATAACCGTTCAAACCATCGCAGAGGATATAAGCAAATCAATTATTATCTTAATTATCATTTCATTCTCATATTTTCGGCTTGAATTATCTAAACCTCATCAGAGCTAAGGTTTTATTACATCAACATGTGTTGTTTTTTTGTCTGTTGTTTTTGTGTCAACTGGAAACAACAGTCAAAACAACGTGGCTGTTGATGTTAAAGACTAACTTCTCTTTGATATTATTTAAACCTTCGAAAAGGAAAATAACTAAACCATTTTAATTTAGGATTCAATTATTATCTTGATCATCATTTCATTCTCATATTTCCGGCTTGAATTATTTAAAACTGATCAGAACTAAGGTTTTATTACATCAACATGTGTTGTTTTTTTGTCTGTTGTTTTTGTGTCAACTGGAAACAACAGTCAAACAAACTTGGCTGTTGATGTTAAAGACTAACTTCTCTTTGATATTACTTAAGCCTTCGGAAACCTAGATAACTAAACCGTATTAAATTAGGATCAAATTACTACGGTTAAATTAACTTGGTTAATCAGACTGCTGTGGAAGTCTTCACTATTTCCTTTTTTTGTACGGGACATAGAGTAGATTTCCTTGGCTTGTGTGATAAATCAAGTTAATTTGACCTTCATGCTTTAGGTTCGGTTGTAGGCATAAATTTATAAACAACGTTTTATCGTAAGCATAGATTTTAGTATCTTCCTTAAATTTTCAGCTAACTTCATTCAGCAGTGACTTCAATTGATACATTAAAATCGGCTTTCCCATGAAGGACTGGGAGATGCTTTTTCTTTCTTTCTTTTCTTTTTTAATTTAAACAACGCATTTGACTAGTTCCAGTCTTTTGTTGGAAACCTGATGTTAAGTATCCGTTCCGGTCACGACAGCTGAAACATCTCTAGGGAAATTGGTTCAAATTACTATTCCGGCAGATTTTCATTATTATGCGGATACTCATCGCGGCTAGCTGCATAAATTAAGACTTAAATCAAATCCAAGTTTTTCCAGCTAACATTTAATTTTACTTTATAGGGTAAAAAAATATATATATTTCCACTAATTTCCGTAATTTCCTTTTCCGTTTCGAAATGCGAAAATTTGTCCGTTATTTTCATTAGAAGTATTAAAAAGGATCCAAAATTTAACTTAAATGAAATATTTATTTACAAAGTCGCTCTAGATCTAATCCCTTTGGCGAAATTTGAAGGCGAAATCTATTCGGCACTGATTCTAAATAACGGCATCCTAATTCATAATAGGGCGGGCAAATTTAGATATTAAGAAACATTAAGACCAAAACTCAATCGCTGCACATCGGCATTTTAGGATAAATGATAATAAACGGCGTTAGAATAAAATCTTATTTCACCTAAACATTAATCACTAAACATTAAAATAGGGCGAGAGAAGTCCAGCATTAGTTGCTTCGCAGAGGAGAGATTATTATTGACTTGTGCTCTTTGGTGAAGTTTGTGAAATGAAGGTCAGTCAGACCAGCGCGATTCTTTGTTCAATTCTCTGCCTTCGTTTCTGACGGAGACTCATTTCGAAAAGTGAGTTAGACTCTGTAGCACCCTCTTTTTTCTTGTCCGAGTCTCTGGATATTTTCACGATATATTGACTTTGCAGATACGCGTCTTCAACTAAAACAAATTATATTTTTCGCTGAAAATTATTTTTGGCCGGTGTGGTATTGTGACAAAGTTGAATGAGACCCTGTGGGCATGAGGAGCAAACTCTCACTTTCCTTTACGCTGCCCTCCCCATTTGGGGACAAACGGCTGAATTTTCTAAGTGTCCAACTTCCCCCAGCTTGAATGAAGGGATCAGATAAAACAGACCAGGATTTTAAAGTTGGAATATCAAATGAGGACAGAAGAATGAACACCGACTCGGAGCAGAGTGGAAGCAGCCCGGCAGGGGCGGGGAAGGCTAGATTATTTTTTTTTAAATATTTTTTATTGCAAATAAATGGACAACAGAGACAAGCTTTATTCGTTCAATAAAATACTGTTATCTTCAGTACCTGTGCTGTTTACTTTGTAATCCAACTACTTGAGTGAACCAGATAAAACCCCTTAAGGCTCAGACACAGTAAAACATTACGCGCAGTGAAGGCTAGTTTTTACTAACGACATGAACACAAGCGTCAGTTTAGTAAAGACATCAACAACAAAAGCATCAGCACAACTTTAGGAAACCCACGCACTTATTATATTTCTTCTGCCGCGCTACGAATTAACACAACATAAGCACAAGCAAGATAAACCAAAACAAAGTTTGTTTTATTGTGCTCGGCTCGTGTTGTGTTAATCCTTTACGACGAGAAAACAAGAATAATCTTTGTGCTCACACCTTCAGTTTTGTATTTTAATAAACTTCAGTTGTTGATGACCTCGCTAAACTTAAGTCTGTGGTACGCTGCCAGTTAAAACCAGCCTTAAAATTCCACTGTATTTCCACCCCTGAAGAACTTAACCGAAATGTTTCAAAGCAAAAAAAAAAAATACTGCGTTGTCATATTAGAACTCTTTATGGGAGTAGAAACACAGTGCAGAGTTACTGCGCGTAATGTTTTACTGTTTGTCCGAGCCTTACAATAAGCCAAGTTCTGCTTTGCATATTATAAAGCTTTAAGCAATCAACAAAGCGACGGCAGCAAGATCGGCACTTGAAAAAAATAATTAGCAGTTATGCGAACATCATTTATTGTCTAACTTTTCTCAGCATTTTAATTGATTTGCCTTTTAACTTAAACTTTGAACGCGCACGTTTTGAATTTGATATTTGATGGCGAAATGTTTGTGTTCGGTCTCAAATCCTTGAATTTTTTATTATTACTTTTCTTGTTGCTTGCATACAAAAGCGAATAAATGAAGCGAGCGAGCTGGGAAAGCTTTCTGTTGTTTTAATTTTCTCAGCATTTTAAATTTACCTATTAATTTGAACTTTGTACGCGCGCGTTTTGAATTTGATGTAATTCGGTTAAATGTTTGTGTTCTCAAAACCTTCAACTTCTGATTATCACATTCTCGTATTTTTTTGCGTACAAAAGCGGATAAATGTGCAAAAAAATAAAAGCGAGCGTGCATATAAAGTCTTTTGTTAGGTGCCATTGTTGTTGCCGTCTTCATTTGTGATTGCTTGTGCTCCAAAAGTTGAAAAAACATGAGGGAACAAATTTCAGTCTTTTTCAGTAAGAAGTTTGTTTTGCGTTAAACGGCATCCCACAAAATACATGCACATAGAAAAAAAACCTAACAGAAAAAAAAAAACATCACTATGCTCTAAACCCCATGTCTCACTTGCGTGTGATCTTCTTCGCGGCCGTTTTTTGGCTTCACGACTTTGCGTGACGATTCAATATAACGGCCGAAAAAAAGACTCCCCGTTTGATACGAGTTGATGTTAATAAGAGTTTCAATTTGCACATGTTTTTAAGGATTGCATTCATTATTACTGCAAAACAAACTGTCTATCTGAAGGCCTTTAGGTAACCGTGAACTTTCAGTCCCAAGCTCTAACATGTTATTCTCTTTACTAACTGCTGCGGATTTTCTTTACCATCAGTTCTGAGAATTCGACAGTTGATCAAGACAAATCCTCCCTTTTAATGATAATTATGTTTAATTTCAGCACCCTTCCTGCTTGGTAATTTACTCAAACAAGTAAAGAGAAATAACATGTTGATCACTCTGGAATTGAAAAAGATGAGTGCAAGTTTTCAAAATCTCCCCACTTTACCTCCTCAGAAGCACACTAAATTTTCCACGCCCAGTTTTACTCAGCGCTTGTCAAACGTACTTTAAAACACTGCGGCAGAAATTTTCAGTGGTGACTCTAATTTAATCATTTCATTGTTGCTGTTGTTGTTGATGTTGTTGTGTAATTCTTCTTCCACTTTGCAAGCAGTACACTGATTATATTGGCAAAATTAATTCAACGAATGTCAGAATGAGAGCCACAAGATTCATAATTAAAGCAAAGCACCTGTTGCTGTTTTCCACAAAGAGGTTTGAAGATTAGGCACGCAATCCAAATTCACAATCAATTAAAACAAATTAAAGGAATAATACAGTTCACCCATGCCAAATCCTTTTTTCTTGTGATGAAGACTGTGTAGCCTAAATTTTTCCCGAAAGTGGGGATGAAAATGGCAGTGAATTTAACAATTTAGACATTTTATTTTAAAACAACAAATTAATTTGCCTACGCCTGCAGTTTTACCTAAGAACAAACGCTCCCCTCCTACCACCACTCCTACCACCAACCACCCCCCCCTCCCCACCACCAAACGATGTCTTAGGTTGGCTGATGGGTTGATTGGTTGTATAACTATTGTAATTGTTGAAATAATTAGCAGCCAGCAAGAGGCACTACACTTCACATCATTAATGTGAAGTGTATTCAGTCTTTCCCAAACATATTTCCATGTTGGGAAATTGCTGGTTGAAGCAAGAAGAGATTTGAAATGCACTCATCAAGTTCACAGAAAACGAATATACGAGTCAGCACAGATATGCAGTCTACCAACTATACCATTAAAATACAAATACAAAATAAGGCCACTGTGAATTGGTCAGACCCTTCAGCTGTCATACAGGTCAGTTCAAACATCGGTCTGTCTTTTGAAACAGTTAGGTTAAACGTCAACCATTCTGCACTGATTCTGGTCAGTCAGCATAAAAATCAACAGACACTCAGTTATTCAGTTTGACAAATCCTTGTTCGGCCAGTATTCAAACAAGTCAGTCAGTAACAAGTTTGGAAATTTTTTCCAGTCATCCCAGTCATCCCAGTCATCCTAGTCATCCCAGTCATCCAAGTCATCCTAGTCATCCCAATCATCCTAGTTATCCCAGTAATCTGAGTGATCCCAGTCATCCCACTTACCCCAGTCATCACAGTCATCCTAATCATCCCAGTCATCCTAGTCATTCCAGTCACCCTAGTCATCCTGGTCATTCCAGTCACCCTAGTCATCCTGGTCATTCCAGTCACCCTAGTCATCCTAATCATCCCAGTCATCCCAGTCATCCTAGTCATCTCAGTCATTCCAGTCGTCCTAATGATCCCAGTCATCCCAGTCATCCTAGTCATCTCAGTCAGTAGTGTCATATTAGCCATAAAGCCGATAAATGTTAATCCAGGAGAAAACTTATAATGACCACGGTTTTTGCATTTAAGTTTTCTGATCATGAGCACTTCACCAACAGGTACATGTCTCTTGGAATTTTCAATCAAATCAATCAAATTATTTTTGTTCTTGAAACCAAAAAGATTTCAATGCGTTTCAGCTGTCTTTGTATTGTGATTCTCTGCAAACATAAAACTGGCGATTGCAAGCATTTATTCAATGTAAAATGTCTAATTCATACAAAATCAACAGAAATACTGAATGCATCCCTTAAAAAAAAATGTTTTTATTTGCTTGGTCTTGAAGTACTAATATTATTTATTCAAAAGTCAATCATAAAATATTTGTTCAACCCTGCTGATTTCCTTTAAACACTTTTGACGCGCCAGTCACTAAATCACCAACAGCTGTAGCTGTTCAGGACTACACTCAATAAGATGATTCTGCGTTCAGTTACTTTATTTGCATCATAATAATGTTGACTGAGCTGTACAACGGTACTTGATTTAATTTATTTTGGAATTTTGCTCTTTTATGTTTCATTGTATTTTGTACGCTTTTTTTAGTTTTTACTGTTGTTGTTTTTTTATTATTGGAAAAAGTAAGATTGAGAAATGTCTACTCAAAAAAGTGGTACACTTGATGGTGAAATAACTGTGAAATGAAATAATTTGGTCCAATATATCTATTACAACAGCTTTCCCTGGATTAGCTTAATCAAACTTTGAAATCACCTGGTCATTCCAGTCATCCTAGTGATCCCAGTCATCCAAGTCATCCCAGTCACTCTAGTTGCCCTAGTTGTCCCAGTCATCTTAGTCATTCCAGTCATGTTTGTACTTCCACAAATCCCAGTCATCTCAGTCATTCCAGTCATTCCACTCATCCCAGTTATTGTAGTCACCCAAGTCATCCTAGTCACCCCAGTCATCTCAGTCACCCTAGTCATCCCAGTCATCTGAGTGATCTCAGTCATCCCACTCACCCTAGTCATCACAGTCATCCCAGTCACCCTAGTCATCAAAGTTATCCCAGTCATCCTAGTCATCCAAGTCACCCTAGTCATCCCAGTCATCTTAGTCATTCCAGTCATGTTTGTACTCCCACAAATCCCAGTCATCTCAGTCATTCCAGTCGTTCCACTCATCCCAGTTATTGTAGTCACCCAAGTCATCCCAGTCATCTCAGTCACCCTAGTCATTCTAGTCATCCCAGTCATTTGAGTGATCTCAGTCATCCCACTCACCCTAGTCATCACAGTCATCCCAGTCACCCTAATCATCAAAGTTATCCCGGTCACCCCGGCCATCCCAGTCACCCTAGTCATCCCAGTCATTCCACTCATCTTAGCGATCCCAGTCATTCCATTCGCCCTAGTCAATCTAGTCATCCCAGTCATCCCAGTCACTCTAGTCATTTCAGTCACCCTACTCATCACAGTCATCCCAGTCATCTTAGTGATCCCAGTCATTCCAGTGACCGTAGTCATCCCAGTCATCCTAGTCACCGTAGTCATCCTAGTTATTCCAGCCATCCCAGTCATCTAAGTGATCTCAGTCATCTCCATCCTCGGAGACCCAGGGGCAGTCAGTCGGGTAGGGAGAAAAGGCAGGACGAAAGATTTCAATTACGGGCGAAAGAGCCCCTGGGTACCGACTCTCACCGAACTATTTCCAGAAATTCAAGCGGATGACGGCTCCCGATTGGGCACAAAAAATGCTTTGTATTATTGTGTCAATCGGCAAACAGTTTCTGCCGCGTTCTTTTCGTGCGTTCGTACACGACGGCTATTGTCTCGCCACATTTGCCCGGTTTGTTCACCAAGCTAGTGCATGCAAGGGAAACTTTTATTTTCTACTTTCCTAACCAGAAACAAAGGAACTACCGATGAGTCGAAGAAACGTTTGGGATGCTATTAGCAGAAGCAATTGAATTTGCCCCGAGAATATTGTTTTTGACGGATCACAATGTATCTTAAATAACAGGATTTGCCGGCAACAGAAAGTCAAATAAGCAATAGCTTGACAAGGCAGAACAACAACTTTGCACGTGCATCACGCGTTTTTGTACATTTGTTTGCCGTCAACTTCACGACTACCCGTGAAAATGCCTAATTTCGCGTTTTGTAAAGGACGTAAACAAGCAATGACAAAATTCATTCTCTTCATGAACTTGGATATGGTTGATAGAAATTCAGCTCCAGACAAGTTCGCTTGCATTCGACAAAGTAGGCGAGTTGGAATAATCACGATAGAGACTGAAAAAAATATGAATTCACTTTTCCGTGCGATGTTTTCGTGGCTGTCAGCCGTCATGGTATCTTTTAAAATCTTCCTGTAAATATACTCACGCAAGACGTGGCCGATGCAAGCGTGAATACATGTTGTAAGCTGCAGCTTGTATTTTTCGAAAAGCGTCTTTAATTTTTGGGCAGACAGTATTTTGAAATCAGATGGAGATTTTATATCAAAGTGAAAGTTTCCTGACTGCCTGCACTTCTTTGGTACATGAGCCAGACAAGCCGTGATCGAGACAATAGCCTTCGTGTACAAACGCACGAAAGGAACTCAGGAGATGTGTTCACTGATTGGGCACAATAATACAAAGCATTTTTTGTGCCCAATCAGGAGCCGGCATCCGCTTGAATCTTTGGAAATGGTCCGGTGAAAGTGGGTACCCAGGGGCTCTTCCGCCCTTACTTGAAAACTTTCGTGCCGCCTTTTCTCCCGACCCGACTGACTGCCCCTGGGTCTCCGAGGATGAGTCATCCCACTCACCCTAGTCATCACAGTCATGCTATGTCATCTTAGTGATCCCAGTCATTCCAGTCACCCTAGTCATCCTCGTCATTCCAGTAGTCCCAGTCATCCCAGTCATCCTAGTCATCCCAGTCATCTAAGTGATCTCAGTCATCCCACTCACCCTAGTTATAACAGTCATCCCAGTCACCCTAGTCATCAAAGTTATCCCATTCATCCTAGTCATCCAAGTCACCCTAGTCAACATAGTCATCCCAGTCATTCCAGTCATTCCACTCATCCCCGTTATTGTAGTCACCCAAGTCATCCCAGTCATCTTAGTCACCCTAGTCATCCTAGTCATCTGAGTGATCTCAGTCATCCCACTCACCCTAGTCATCACAGTCATCCCAGTCACCCTAGTCATCAAAGTTATCCCAGTCTTAGTGATCCCAGTCATTCCATTTGTCCTAGTCAACCTAGTCATCCCAGTTATTACAGTCATCCTAGTGATTCCAGTCATCCCAGTCATCCCAGTCATCCTGGTCATCCCAGTCATCTACGTTAGTCATCCCACTCACCCTAGTCATCCCAGTCATCCTAGTCATCCCAGTCACCCTAGTCATCACAGTTGTCCCAGTCATCTTAGTGATCCCAGTCATTCCAGTCACTCAAGTCATCCCAGTCATCCTAGTCATCCTAGTGATGGTAGTCATTCTAGTTATCCTAGTCATGTTGGTAATCCCAAAAATCTCAGTCATCTCAGTCATCCCAGTCAGTAGTGTCATCCCAGTCATCTTATTCATCCCAGTAACAGCAGTCAACAAAGTCATCTTCAGGGGTTTCAATAAAAATTGAAGTATCCAGCAGGTTTGAATAGAGTAACCGACTGTATCAAAAGGGGACCATTAGTCCCCTTTTTCAAGGGGAGGGGGGGCGATGTCTGGGGACGTGCTTAAAATGCGATTTTCAGCGTTCTGGGGACTAAGTTGAGGACAAAAGAGAGTGTGTTTCATTCAAGAAAATGTAGCTTTCATTCAACTTTTGATTTATCAGTCACAATCAATTCCTACAAGCAATGGACAAATGATGAAAACTAAATTACGCACTTTTGCACGTTAACAAATTCTGCGTAAACCTACACATATAAAGAAATTTGTGAAAAACTGACTGAAATATAGTGTTTACATGACTAAAGCATAACAAAACCAGTGGGCCTTTATGAAAATACATCATAATTATTACATTTTCATTCAGATTTTATGATATATATTTTTGTTCACAAAGTTGTTCAAACTAGTTCCTTCTTCTTTCTAGATAAAAAGTAACCGACTTCTATGAGCTAAATAGCCAACGCTTTTCGTCGGCTGTTGGTGTTTATTGAAACCCCTACATCTTATTCATCCTAGTCACAATAGTCATTTTAGTGACCCTAGTTATTTTATTCATCCCAGTGATCCTAGTCATCCAAGTCATCCTAGTCATTCCAGTCATCTCAGTCATCCCAGTTATCCATGCCATCCCAGTCATCCTATGGTCCCTGTCATCCCAGTCACCCTAGTCATCCCAGTCGTCCTAGTTGTTCCAGTCATCCTAGTGATCCCAGTCATCCCAGTCAACCAGTCATCCAAGTCAGCCCAGTCACCCTAATTTTCATCTTAGTCATTCCAGTTAGCCTAGTCATTACAGTCATCCTAGTCATTCCATGCCAGTCATGTTAGTAATCCCAAAAATCCTAGTCATCTCAGTCATCACAGTCAGCAGTGCCATCCCAGCCATTCAAGTTGTCCTAGTGATCCCAGTCATCCTCGTGATCCCAGTCATCCTAGTCACACAAGTCATTTCAGTCATCCTAGTCATCCCCATCATGTTAGTAATCCCAAAAAATCCCAGTCATCTTTCTCAACTCAGTCATCCCAGTCATTCAGTTATCTCAGTTATGGTGGTCATCCAAGTCATTCCATTCAATTATAAGTCAGTCATTTGAATAGATAAATGTGGCAAGAAATTTCAAGGGTATAATATGGATTGCATATCTGCACTAACAAGTACTGTACTATAACAACCTTATAATAATTATTATAATAGTAAGTAATATAATAATTATAATAATATTATTAATATAATTATTATTTATACTATTATTACTATATCAGCAGAACTTGGCTTTTAAATGTTGTGACACAGTTGAACAAAGCTGGTCAATGCTAATCCAGGAGAAAACTAATAACGACCACGGTTTTTGCATTTAAGTTTTCTGATCATAAGTTAACTTCACCAACAGGTGCATGTCTCTTGGAATTTTCAACCAAATCAATCACATTATTTCTGTTCTTGAAACCAAAAAGATTTCAATGCGTTTCAGCTGTCTTTGTATTGTGATTCCCTGCAGCCATAGATTGTAAAACTGGTGATTGTAAGCATTTATTTAATGTAAAATGTCTGATTCATACAAAGTTCAACAGAAATGCTGAATGCATCTCTTAAAAATAATGATTTTATTTGCTTGGTCATAAAAATCTTGAAGTCAATCATAAAACATTTTGTTCGACCCTGTTGATTCCTTCTATACACTTTTGGCATGCCACTCACTGAATCACCAACAGCTGTAGCTGTTTAGGACAACACTCAATTGGATGGTCATATTCTGCAACTTTCTCACTAATAATAATATCTGATGATCCTGGGCTCAATTCAATAATGTTGATCAAGCTGTACAACTGTACTTGATTTAATTTATTTTGGAATTTTGCTTGCCTATGTTGCATTTTATTTTGTACCTTTTTTATAGTTTTTATTGTTGTTGTTGTAGTTGTTTTATTGGAAAAAGTGAGATTGATAAATTTCTACTCCCAGAAGTGGTACACTTGATGGCGAAGTAACTGTGAAATGAAAGAATTACGTACAATATAATTATGTTACAACAGCTTTCCCTGGACTAGCTTAATCAAACTTTGAAATCACCTGGCCAACAATCCTGTTTATCTGGTTCACTCAAGAGCTGGATTACAAAGCAAAACATAAGGCACGTACAGTACTGAAGATAACAGTGGCTCTTTGCTCGTGAAAGTCCTTGTCCAGTCTTTCTGTGGCATCTGATCTGAAAACAAAAGTTTAAAATATTCAATGAAGTTCATCAGTTATTTTCAGAACAGCTAGACCAACTTCCTATATACATTCAAACCTTGCTTAGTTTATAGATGCCCACTTAGTTTGGAAAGCTTATTATTATGGACAGTTTTGCTACTGTCAGGTGTACATGTTTTTAATTCCTTTAGTTTATTTATTTAGGTTTTTACCTGTGTACATTTCTTTGTTTTGTATAATTTGGTTTGATTATGTATAGCTTTCTTTTGGTTTAATTGTGGTTATCAGAAACCTCTGTACAAGAAAACAGAAAATTAACGTTCATTGGAATGGAGTAAAGAAGTTCATTTGTTCAGGGTGTGATTGACACAGACTCAAACAATGGATGCACTTGTAAAATTACACTTCTAAAAGTTTTATTAAATTGACCCCTGCTTTGTGGAACCCAAGTCAGTCCCTAATTCAGTCACTCAGTCAGTCAGCCAATCAGTCAGTCAGTCAGTTGCTTACAGTTAAAGTCAGTAACTTGGTAAGTTACTCAGTTAGTCAGTCATTCGGCCAGTTGATTTAATAATCAGCCACTCAGTCAGCCACTCAGATTCCCAGTTGCACAGTCAGTCAGTTGCTCAATTAGTCAGTATCTTGGTACTGTAAGTTGCTCATTCAATCAATCATTCAGTCAGTTATATAAACAGTCATTCAATTAGCCAATCAGTCAGTTACAAACAGACAAAGGAGGATCATATTACCATCTTCCTGTCATGCATTGTCATCAAATCTTACAAAAAACCAGATAATTTATCACAAAATCACTCTGTCATCCTAATGAAAGATGCAAAATTACGCTAAGACCTATTTTACCTCCGAATCTTGTCTGTAAAGCAACAAACATTTCTCCGAAACCTTAGGTAAAATTCAGGTTTTCATCACACAGACCGGAAAAATCACCACATAATAGGCACAAGGCATGCTGGCAAGATAATACTATCCTCCTTTCAAGTAGACAGTCAGCCAGTAACTTTAAGTTGCTCAGTCAGTCAGGCAAAATAGTAATTAGCAAAGCAAATTAATCAGTTGATCAGTAAGTCAATCAGTCAGTTGGTCAGTAAGTAAGTGAGACAGTCACTTAGCTCGTTCCTCAGTTAGAAAAAGTCAGTTGCTCACTCAGACAGTTAGATAGTCACTTAATTATAATAATGTCAATTTGTCAGTCTGTCAGTCACGTAGCCAGTCAGTTAGTCAGTATACATTGCTTGGTTCAGTCAGTCACCCAGTCAGTTACTCAGCTGCTCTGTCTGTCAGTCAGGTAGCAATTCCGTTGCTCACTTAGTCAGTCAGTCACTTATTCAGTTGACCATCAAGATCATTACCCTTAATTTAAAGGCAAAACTTCTTTTTTTAATTTGTTTCTGCAATTTGTAAACCAGTCTGACTCTTCTTTTTCATTAATGAGGGTTATAAGGGATAACAAGGAATTAGAGGGGGTGAAAAGGGGTTAAATGAGGGATTACAGGGGGTCAAAAGAAAATACAAGAGGTTACAGAGGGTTACAGCTGGTTGAAGTGGGCTAATACTGGTGGTTACAGGGTTACTGGGAATTACAGGTTGGTTTTATTTATTTTGGAATTATTCTCTTTTATTTTGCATTTTATTTACAAAACGTTTCATTTTTTTAATTTTTCTGTTTTATTGGAAATGGTTATTAAAGATTGATAAAATTCTAATCTCCCAACTGTGGCACACTGGATGGTGAAATAACTGTCAAATGAAAGAATTCAAGGAACATGGTACATAGCTTAATGAAACTTTTAACCAAACAGCTCTGTTTATCTGGCTCTTTAAAGAGCTGGATTAAAACACAAAACATACATGTACAGCACTTACAATACTGAAGATAACAGAGGCTCTTGGCTCATAAAGGTCCTTATCCAGCAGTGTTCCTGTGGCATCTGATCTGGAAACATAAGTTTCAAATATTCAATAAACAACTCAGTTGTTTTCAGAGCAGACTGATTTCTCACTACATTCAAATCTTGTCTTACAGACGCCCCCTTAGATTGGAAAGTTTATCATTACGACAGTTTGCTTTGTCCCTGAGGAAAGAAAGCCCTTACACTTTCTCTAAATTCAACCTATTCAATACAGACAACCTGTTAATATGGACACTTTCTTAGTGCCCATATTAAAAAAGTTGACTGCATCACTTTTCATGAGTACCAGTGACCAACGGCATGTTGGAATAATTTAGCACCAACTGTATGATTACCCACCCCTTGACTGTCCTAGCAAATGGCACTCCTGCTTTGATTTCTGTACCCTCCCCTCCTTACACAGTAACTCAGTCAGTTGATCAGTCAGTCTGTCAGTCAGAGGAATAGCTAGTCAGTTGCTTTTTCAGCTCAGTCAGCCAGTTGGTTTATTGCTTGAGGTCAGGTACTTGATAAGGTGTTCAATCAGTCTGTCATTCTGTCAGTTACTCAATCTGTCATTCCGTCAGCCAGTCAGTCAATCACTTACACAATCAGCCAGTAAGTCAGTTACTCAGTCAGTCAGTAAGTTAGACAGTTAGCCAGTCACTAATTTGCTCAGTCAGTCAGCCAGTTAGACAGTTAGCCAGTTACTGAGTTGCTCAGTTATTTAGTCAGCTGATTAGTAAGTAAATTAGTCAGTTTCTCAGTCAGTCAGTCATTCAGTTTATACATCAGACAGTCAATTAGCCAGTTTCTCAGTTAGTAAGGCAGTTTCTCAGTTAGTCCTGAGTCAGTCAGTCAGGAGGTCAGTTACTCAGTTTGTAAGTCAGTCAGTTACTTGGTACATGTAAGTCAGTGGCACAATCAGTCAGTTAGTAACCGTCACTTCATAGGTAATAATTTGTCAGTCTGTCAGTCAGGTGGCCGGTCAGTTAGTCATTATGTTACTTGGTCAGTCAGTCTGCCAGTCAGTTAACTAGTCATTAGGTCAATAAATCAGTCAGATACTCAACAAGTCAATCAATGAGTCAGTGAGTCAGTCAACATGCTAGCCAGTCAGTCAGTCAATCAGCCCATCCATCAGTAAACTAGTCAAATTGACAGCCACTCAACTGGCAAGACGCCATCCAGTCAGTCAGTAAAGCAAGTCAGCTAATCAGTCAGTCAGTTTTCCAGTTTGTCAGTCAACTGTAAGTCAGTCATTCAGTAAGTAAATTAGTAAGTCAGTCAATTACAGTGTAGTCAGTCAGTCAACAACAAGTCAGCCATTTTGTCAGTCAATGAATCAGTCAGTCACCAAGTAAGTCTGTTAGTCCATCAGTCAGTTATTCAGTCAGTTAATCCATCAGTTAACCAGTAATATAATCTGCAGTAAGTTGGTTAATGAGACAGTTAGACAGTCTGTCAATTGGTCAGGTAGTCAGTCATGTAATCAGCAAGACAGGACCTCATTCAATTAGTCAGCTAGTTGCTCATTTAGTCAGTTGGTCAATCAGCTAAGGACCACTCATTTAAGGAAAGGGTCAATCAGTCAATAAATCGGTCCACTCAAATGGCATCATGTAGATTGCAGAACTATAATAAAGTAATGATTAAAAGAAGAACTTGGCATTTAGGACAGCTTGTTCAAAGCAGATAACGTATGAACAGGCAATTTGTAAGGAAAAAATCTAATTATTTTAAGATTTGATTTTAACTGTGCACATGTGATTATTTGAAACAATTACGCTAGAAAGAACAAAACCCTAAGTGCTTAATACTATCATAATGCCAATAATACAAAATAATTTCTAAGTGAATTTGAAAATGAACAATAAATTTCTTAAGTCCCATTTGCACATGTGCTACTTGTTCGAAAGAACTGTACACTCTGGCCTCAAACTGCCCTAAAGTGAAAAAAAATCAAAACAAACATTCATTTGATTTCAATAAATGCATTTAAAAAATATGAGCAATATTTTTAAAAAAACTGTTTTATATTCTTTCTTTGACTTTGAAAATTGTTATGAATCTCTGTCTTCTCAGTAGTAAACAAGAAACAGCTTGCCAAATATTAACAACAACAAGAAGCCAATTGAAGTCACTCAAGTAGTGTTTTTGTTTTACTCGTAGACCTATTATATTTAGACATGTATCGCTCATTAATACAGAGACATTAAATTTGTAACAGGTTTGAATTTGTGTTAAATTAGGCCAGGTATGGCCACTGAAACCGGATGAAACTGTACGTCTATCTTACTTTAAACAAGCTGCACAGTTTATCTGGTCCACTCAATAGTTGGATTACAAAGCAATCTATACAGCACTTACAGTACTGAAGATAAGCTCAAAATCCTGGCTGTTGGTGTCTTGACACATCTGTTGGACGAATCTCACAGATCTGAAATGAAAAATCAGTCATTCTGATCAGCAATCCCAGTATCTTGATTCACATTGTGAACGCAATAAAATTAATGCCTTTTCTTAGCATGAATCTCAATATATATCAGCTAGCCAGTCATGTCAATTAGTTAATGAGCTAGCCAGAAAGTCAAGCAGTCTATCAGCCACAGTCAGTCAGTCAGTCAGTCAGCCAGTCAACTGGATAGTAAGTTGGTAAGCAGAGAAGTCAGTAAGTTAGTCAGCAGGGTGAAGTCAGCAACCAGTTAATCAGTCAGTCCGCCAATTAGTTGGAGTTGTGTGAAAGTAAATGCTGCTCCACAGACATATCTAACCTAAGTTAAATTACATCTACAACACAGGCTACAGTCCACCAAGTACTCAAGTATTAGTGAAGTATTGGCGGAATGTCAGTAAGCCTATCGATCAACATTTTGCCCGACAATTGGACAAGCACAATCAGCCAACATATCGACCGACACTCGACCAACCAATATAACCAATATGTTGGTTGATATATCAAACGACACATGGGGGTCACTTTTCAGTCAATATCGTAATAGACCAATATGTCAACCGAGTGCCGGTCGATATGTCGACCGAGGGGTGCACAAATTATGCAAGATCCAGAAATTGTCAGTCAGTCAATAAATCAGTGCAATCAAATTTAGGAATCAAAGCAGAACTTGGCATTATATACATTCGTATCTAACAATGTGGCACAGCTTGTTCAAAGCAGATTGTGTCGCTACTCCAAGTCCATACCGCTGCTCCATATCAGTCAGTCAATAGATCAGTCAGTCAGTCAGCAGCTCAGTCAGTAAGCCAGTTTGTCAGTCTGTCAATGAGTCACTTAGTTCGTCAATCAGTCACTCACTCAGCATGTCAGCCAGTCGGTTATATTTATAGTTACATGTAGTAAATAAGGCAGGGATTTGGCAGGTTAGTCATTCAGTCAGTCGGAGACAATCAGTCAGTCAGTAAAAAAAGTCAGCCATTTAGCCAGTCACTGAGTCAGTCATCTAGTCAGTCACTCGGCAAGTCAGCCAGTCAGCAAGCCAGCCAGCCAGCCAGCCAATCAGCAAGTCAGCTAGAGAGTCAGCAGGTCCATCAAAAAGTCAGTCAGTTGGTTGATCAGCCAACTGTAAGCCATCCATTTAGTCAGTCAGTGAATCAATTAGTAAGTCAGCCAGTCAGTCCATCAGTCAAACAGTCACTTCGTTAGACAGTTAGGGAGTCAGTCAATCAGTCAATTAGTTAGTCAGAAAATCAGCCAGACAGTCAACCAGTTAGTCAGTTAGTGAGGTGGTCAATCAGTTAAATGAATTGAACAGACGACTCTGAAAATTAATTGTCAGTCAGTCAATAAATCAGTCCACTCAAGAAAATAATATCATGTAGATTTCCAAACTACACTAAAACCAGAACCTGGTAGTATATACTTGTTATTTAACAATGTGGCACAACTTGTTCAAAGCAGATTGTGTCTGCTACTCCAGGACAAAGATTAAAGATTTTCTGACAAATAGCAATTATTGCTATTTGTCAGAAAATCTTTAAAGACTTAATTTTGACAGCATATTATCATTTGAACCTAAATATTTAGCAAGTTTAATAAAAACAAAGTTAATGAACTTGATGCTGTCAATCAAGAATTAATTCCACACTGAATTTGAAAAATGTACTCTTTGACCTCAAATAGTCCAAGAGATTTTAGCTGTCTTTCATGAAAAGATCAGAAGAAATGTTTGTTTAACTTTAGATAATTATATACACAAAAAATTGAGCTCAATTAACAAAAAATGTTTTAGATTCTTCCTTTAAATCTGAGAATGTTGTTGAATATTTTTTCCTTCACTATGTATCTTATTATTTTTCAGATACATTAAATTTGAAAATTAAAGTTTCGAGTTTTGTGTTGAATTGAGCCAGGTACATCCCCAAAAAATCTCATGAGGCCATGCCTCAATCTTACTTTGAACAAGCTGTACCAGCAGTTTAGTTTTATATCTGGTTCACTCAGGAGCTTGAATACATAGCAATACATACAGCAGTGGTAGACCCAGACCTTCAGATAAGGGGGGCGGGGACAGTCATCCAGACCCTGAGATCCACCCTGGATCAGCCACTGTACAGCACTTACATTGCCGAAGATAATAAGCTCAAGTTGAAGTCTTGACATATTTGCAGGGCCCATCTGATCTGAAAAAAAAATTGATCATCTTCATCAGCAATCAGCAATCTTGCTTCTTCAGGCACAAACTCTAGGGTTGCGCTTGATTGGGAAATCCGGATTTCGATATTGATATCCACATTTTGGATTTTGCAATCAAACGCGAAATCTGAATACGGATCTCCCTTCTAGTTCTTATGATCAACTTCTTCTTCCAAAATCTCAAACTTTCACCCACTCCCAAGTCAAAGGCCTTGCTACTACGCATACAAATAAACAATTTTCTACATTGCACTTTCAATAAGACTTTAAAAAAAGGCCAATTCGCAAATAAACCCTTTATACGCTGTTGGAAACGCACCGGTTTGCCCTTAAAAATCAAAGCGTTAAAAATCCCCAAGGGTTGAGATTGAACTATTGAAAGAGTCGTGCATAGGCCTGATAAACAATATTAAGCACATAAGCTTCGAGGGTGAGGGTCAAGATCTTACCAAATGCAGAGTAAAACATTACCACAAGCACTTCTAAAACTGTTTTAAAAGATAAATAATACAGTTCTTGCTGTCTGATCTACCTATAATCGCTACTAACCTTGCAAAGTAGATGAAAACCGGAGAAAAACAACCATGCCTTCCGCGCGCCATCTTTGAGTTAGTGTTAGTTTCCAGTGCCCCAAAACGTCCACAGTGCGCGGCCTCCTTTCTCCTTGCGCAAAAATAGGACCCCGATGGGTGCATGTGTTTGTTGCGAAAAAGCACAATACATTTTCTATCTTTTTAGCGGCTTTGTAGCTCAAATTCGAAAAGAAAAGTCCATTAATAAATGGGCAGAAAAGGCAAACAACAGTGGGCGCTTGCTCGCTCTGGTGTTTTCTTTCTTTTTTGTTTTGTTATTTTCTGGATTTAGTTAGAATAACAAATTAGCGACGTCAATGAGGATAAAAAACCGTTAATTGAATAGTTTTTGCCCTATTTTGACTTGGCATCTCAGTTGTAGATGCCGCTGTTAAACTAGTGATTGAATCCTCCAAGTTCATATCTTTAGAGATTCTGCTATTTCAGTCTGTTTTTCTTTTGCTTTTTACCTTTTGCCGTACCGTACTGAACTCGAATAAGCGCCCTGGCGCTAATTAAATTTTTTCACATCTAAAATTCGGCGCTAATTGGAGGGCGGCGATTATTTGAAAGTTGGACGGGAAAAATAATTGTTTTCACTAGGTATTATAAGTATCCGTATTAAACTTACAGAATTTTAAAACGGGACCGGGTCGCGGCGCATATTCAGGTGCATAGCTTAATATATAGATTTAGCCAGGGCTAAAAGCGAGGCTCCCATTATATATTTATAATTTAAATCAAACAATAAACTTGTATTCCACAATTCAGTTAACTTTAGAGCACATAGCACATTCATGTGACTTTTGAGGGAAAGGCTAAGTGATTTTAGAGAAAAATAATTTGCAAACAGCCCAAGAGTGAACAAAATCTTACATCGAGTTGATAACCTCATATGTACACCCAAAAAATAGCAATCATCTTCGACCACATTTAAGAGCCATAATGGCTCTTGATCACCGTAAGATTAATTAGGCCTGGAAAAAAAATCAGGTTGAATTTTTTTGCGTTCGACAAGTTTACTTTACAAAATCTTGCCAACAAATCTGGTTGCGTGTAAACAACCCTTTCATACCATTTATACATCACATCTGAGGTGAAACAGTACTATGAGGTACTGTTTTAATCATACAGACCTCGGACAGAATTCAGTATTTCACAGTTTTGCGAGAGAAATTGCACTCATTCAATTGCACGCGTGGGCTTTTAGCTAAACCGTTAAAAAAATGTCCAAAATCACGTATACAGCCAGCCGGTTCTCACTTTTGCAGTGCGAGCTGTAGCGAATGTTTGAACGAACATACTAGAGTTAAGCTCCAACACAATAAAGAAATTATTATGTTTATTTTTTATTTAATAGTTTTATCGATCTGTAATCTTTAAAAGCGTTTGATACGCGCGGCATTTTGAGTACTCCTGCAAGCGATGTTCACTGAACGACTGAAAACAAACGGCACAGCGATTAAAATTACAAGAGAGACTACCAGCAATCAATAAAGGAAATATAATTCGGCGAAACATATACAGAGACAACATTTTTCATTCACGAAGACAAATATTAAAGTGTCTCTAAAAATCCTGAGTCTTCAAGCTTAAAGCGTAAGTTTATGTTTTAAGCCGGCTTCCCGGTATTTACTTTTTTCACAGATGAACTCGAGGCAAGAAAATCGCTCAAAGCTTTCTTTTACTGCCAGAATTATAACTAAATGTTCTATGGAACGTTTTCTTTCTATCTGCGGTGAGAAAATGTCTAAAGACTTTTTAAAGTTGTGTAAGCTTATATCAAGTTTACCTGATTCGTGGTCAGATCAAATTGTCTCAAATCTTACAAACGTGCATAAACTACATAGCCGCATAAACTACGCTCGACTTCTTTAAATTAGATATAAAAAACAAACATCAAACTCAATAATTACTGGGGCTTACCATTCGAGATGCAGCTCCTGAAAGGTATCAAGGAAGGCCAGTATCGCTTCAGAGTTTTCAGCCTCTACGCGCATCAAGCAAGGTGAAAAACAAAAACGTTGACACCCGAAATCGGATTCCCGACTTTGACAAGTGATGTATTAATTTCTCAACCAAAAACCAACTAGCCATGAATAACAGAAGGCTCCCGATAGCAGCTAAATTTCATTTTGTGCATCCAGTGGAAAAAGACAGTTAAAAACATCACAATTTGACACAAAACTCTCTCAGCTTCAGCTGTCAAAGTAAACAAGATTCAAAATGCTGCATAAATTTTCCGCATGAGCTCACCTGTCAAATTTTGACCAATCAGAGCTTTAAAAATGGATGTAGAGCGTGACCAACGCGTGACCATGGTGAGCAAAGTCAAAAGCAACTGTCTTGCCTGTAATAGCTGGCTGAATTTTCGGGTCCGAGGTCAGTTTTAAATCAAAATTTTAATTGTGCGGCCCAAAAACAAAACATATTTCATATGAATGAAAAAAAATCAAACTTGAGCCTGCGATCATTTGAAAACTAGTAACTTGTCAGCGGATAACTTCAAAAAAATACTTGACCTCGATGGGTTAACACCTGAGCCCGCGATACGGTCAAGTGGTACTGGTCAGCGGATACCCTGTTTTGACAGCTGTCAGTTGATCAAAACATTGATGTCTAATGGATGTGTGCATTATCAGTTTTCCTGTGCTCTCAAACTAGCTAGAAAGTATGAGATTGAACATTGATCGCGATCTAGTAAAACAACTGGTCAGCGGACAGCTTCCAAATAACTCACGTCACCTTGATGAGTTGACACATGAGCCCCCGATATGGCAATGTGATACTGGTCAGTGGCTATCTTGTTTTGACAGCTGTCAATTGACCATATCGTGAATGGCCAATGTAAAAGATGTGGATTTGCTAAGACACGCCTGAGACACCCCTCCCTTCCTTTTGATAGTCTCCCCTACCCTACCCGTACAATCTGTAGACGCGTACGTACGTACGTACGTACGTACGCTCGATCAGTCACGTGACAACCAAAAGAAAAGAGGTTGACCATATTCCATGAGTATGGGGCTCTGTCCCACGCGCGCTTCGCGCGCGAGGGAGCCCCGCTATAAACTAATTTTTGTCCCAAATGCGGCGCTTATTCGAAGGCTGCACTTAATCGAAGCAAGAGCTATAATGGCTCTTGATCGAAGCCCTTATTCGAGTAGATAAGACATTTTAATTTTGGAGTCCGAGTTTGTAGTTTTCAACGTTGCAATCAGTAATTTACTACGAATGTCATTTTTGCTAGCCTGCACTGGTTGTCTTACCGGCGCAAGAGTCATTCGGTATAGTGTAGACAGTCTTAACCCTTTAAACCCTAAGATCAAAATTTGAATTCTCATTTGTTGCCCCTATTCATTTCCTACAGATGTAGTGGGAGAATTTGATAAAATATCAAGCAAATTTATCCGGTGTTATCATGTCAGTAAATCTCATGAATATCAATGTAATATCAATGCTTACAAAGCATTGATATTGCAAGGAGAACTTTGATGCTGATCACTCAAGGCTTAAAGGGTTAAATCTGTGCTTTGTTCTGTTGAAAAGCACGCAGGAAGCGGCTTGAGCACGAAAGAATTGTCTAGGGAAACACGAGACGTAGTCTTGTGTTTCTCCCTACTTCGTTTCCTTAATGCTTTTCAACAGAACAGAGCACAGTCAAGGCTTCTTTATTTGTTTTATGATAGAGAATCCATGCGTCCCTACGCATTACTTCACTCTTTTTCAACCAGTCAGAGAGCGTGATTTATCTGAATCGTATTTTATAAACAGATAAAGAAATAGACCTCATACTAAAGTCGGTTTTAATTGGTTTTATTCGTTAAATTGAAATACGTATTAGATAATAACCCTAAAAGTCGATTCATCACAAAGTACGCTTGGGCTATCTGTACCAACTGCTATGTTTTTGAACAACGGCGACGGCAGTGACTACTTCTCTTATAACGTGATTAGCGTTCTTTTAAACTTATCCCTGATTATTTCGACTCGCTCAATTTGCTAAATGTAGGCATATTTTCCTGGAAATGGATTTTAAGAAAAATGGCAATAATAATTTCAAAAAATGCGTTATTTAAATTTCCCAATGTGCAGTGGGCTGGCTCCAAATTTTTTGAAAACGTCATCAACTTAGAACACAGCAACAGGCCTTTGTAAAGGAACTATACTTAAGAGTGCTTAAAACGCCTTACAAAAGTGTATCCGTTATAATGATGGCCTCTATTTACCCTAGTCAGTTGGGATTTACATCTTTCTGGCACAATTCTCTGCAAAATTCTTGCAGTTTGAGAACAATAGGATTTTAAGAGGGTTAGTAGCTATAAGCAAAAAGCACACTCACACTCATTGTCATAATTAAAACCAAAGTTCTTTAACAAGGGTGGTTTCAAATTGAAGTGCTTGTTTAAATTTGCGGGCGTTTTCTATTGATTCCGTGTCGCTGACTCTTTTGATTACTTTGGTCAGGAGGCTAACGAGGTGGTCGTGAGCAACATGTTCTCGAAAAACTTTCCCAATTGCACGAACAAAATTGCTTCCTAGGTTAGGAAATCCGTATGACACGTATCCCTCCACTGTTGAGTACGCAGTTAGGAAATCTGTTTGCCAAACCATCCTCTCCGGTGAAGGACTTTTCGCTTGATCAATCGGCGAATCAGGACAGGGAGAAGGCATTTGACCAGGGGGCGAACCACATGCATTAGTCACGACGTTAACCCCTCCGTCCTCTTTATCCTCTTTGCATGCTTGGACAAAAAGGAGCTTTGGTTTTCCCCTTAGTGTTGCACAGCTGGCGTTGGAAAGCATGTCTTTTATTGTCTGGATTGGCAACGGAACACCATCAGAGCCAAACACTTCGCCACTCCTTCCATGACTCATGAGCCAAAGCACAAAACAATCGTAGTCACTGTGGTCCTTTTCGTATGCAAAAAAGTCTACCTCGTTCAACATCTCTGTTTTAGTACGATTCTCTCTAATGTGTACCTCAAATCCCAGAGCGCTGAACATTTCTTTTACTTGACGGACATCTTCTGAGCCGTGGCGTGGTGTTTGTCTGCCATGTTCAGTATTATCTACAAACAACTCGTTATTAATGATCAGTGCAATCCCTCTTGGAAGAGCAGTCATTTTGTAGACAAAGTCTTTTGCAGGATGATGACCTGGGCGAACATCTACATGAAAAAGAATGTTTATTAAAATTATAATACTCCAAAAGGGAAATATCATACGCTATAAACTCAGAATAATACAGGAATACTTTCAGCCTTAAATCGGCAGAAAAGTAAGAATATGTAGCCTGAGGGTAACGAAGCAGGGCACGCTTCCTGGTGGTTGACTTAAGTTCTGGACCTGGGTTCATCCTCTGGCATTGTCATAACTGGCGTTCTGCCCTTTGCCTTACACCCTGCTGAGAAACAATGTTTGGGTGCAGAGTTTTCGCGGAAGGGTAACATGACCTAACAGAATAACTTGGGGTGGGATTTTTTGCCAAGTTTAATAAAGTTTGTCTTCCGACAAAAGTAGGAAAATTTCAGACTCTTGATTGCGTCATTACAAGCGTTTCCTCGACAATTGCTACTTAACGCCTTTTATCACTAGTTCGCCTCTGTATCTGATGGACTTTGAAGAAGGGGGAGGGTGCGACTCTTACAACGGCGTCTTGGAAGGACAACTGTGGTAACTGAGGCATCAGCAAAAGGAATAATCTGTTGTTACGGCCCTTGTTCAATTAAGACAGTGCCATAAACAACAAAAAGTTCCCGATAGTTAAGCCTGATAAGCAAGAAATTGATCAAGAATCGAGTAACTTTGTTCCTTGTGCTACAGACTCACATTCAAATTCGATTTGTTTATCGTTAAATATATATATGTATATAATAGGGTGTTCTTTACTGATGCACCAATGGCGAACATTATTATTAAAATATGTGACATCCACATTTTGGGCCTCTACCGTTAATTGTGTACTTGCTTTTGGGGAACAGTTTTATATGACCAAAACAAATTATTCATGACATGGCTAAGACGACCTAAACGAAAAATATCGAGGTATTTGGTGCAATGAAAGTCAGGCAAACATGCAAATTTCTAGTAGTTACAGACAGGCGTTTTCCTCACCTTTGATGGGAAACCATTTTTCTAGTCCTGGAACATTCGTGGTATTATTGCCGAAGCTCTTTGGGCAATTGTTCATTTGCCCGACTTGCAGAATTTTAAGAAGGCACGAGCAATCATCGTGCCTGCATGCTACTTTACCATGGCTATCACACGTGACGTGTTCCCCAGAACAGTCGGTACATTCGACGCACCAATTATATTCCAAACTGGTCAAGTAGGGCCACTCATCCATCAAAGAAGTCATTGTGTGTTTCAGAAATCTCCACACGAGGGAAGCCATTTCTTCAATTTCTATCACTGGAGCTTCTTGACACTGTTGCGTTTTAAAATGACGTAAAACAAACTTAATAAAGCGTTTCTGGCGAATACAGATTAGCTGGTGGGAAAAATCCTTTGATAGCAGCGTAAACCTGGCTACCCCATCAAAAAGTCTGGGCGCCTCCTTGAATCCAATTTTGGAACACCATCTGGTACAACGAGATACGAGTTGCGTAAAAAGCCCGTGTGGAACAAATCCAGATGGAAACTGAAGATATAACGGGCATGGGTCTGTCAGGGCTGGTTTTAAATGGCAAAGTCGTCCAGGTTGTGAACGTAGTTGAGCTGGAACAAAGTACTTCACACCATTTATAGGAAATGCACACTTGGCAATCAAACCAAACCGTTCCATTAAGTGTAAGATGTTTTCTTTCGCAAAGCCTTGCTGACAAAATTTGGAAAACACGTGATCGACGAGTTCCATTGAGAGAACACCGGTTATCTCCATTTTTTTCCACAGTAGGGAATGTTTGGATTTCTGCAAAAATGGAACGAATATGTTACCACAAGAAAGAAATAAAAATGCAAATCTGATGTTCTTAAATTTAAAAGGCTTCCACACACGATCGAGCGCCTCCTAAACAACTCCATTTCATCTGTCGTTTGAAATATTGTTTTTTGAAGAGCCTTAAGTAAGCTCATAGACCTACGGGCACTTTCGGACTTTGGCTCGGGGGCAGCGGCGTCGGCGACCTTGCCCGAAGAAATTACTCAATGCCCCAACGTCTTGGTGTTGTAAAAGGGATACAAAAGTGCTTACATCGTATCAAAAACAAAAACGTTTAAAAATTCTCACGCTTAGTGAAACAGTAATAATTTCGAGAGAGACGTCGCGTAGTATATTTGATCTGGTAAAATCAGAAACATACTTTGAAAATTCACTCCTCCCGTGGCGTTTTCCGTTTCAGATCTGTTCACAATGATTTATACTCATAGGAGTGCCCAATATGAACGTTAGCGAGCACAATCTATTCTGTCACATCGTGCTACGAAGATAAGTTTTCAGTATCGAACTGATCGCTCTAAACTGAAATGTATCTAGAGATCTTAGATTCCCAGCTCACAATGGACGCCACGGACAGAAATCAGTGAAGGTACTGGGATGAAGAGTGAATAACAGGTATCGACACCACGCATCTAGATCTGACATGTGCGGATTTAGACTGACGTTTAGAAACGACTGTCGGGGTTACATTAGCAATCATCCTTTGGAATCGAGGTAAATATTCCTAAAGCCACTATTCACCGAGATTGAAAAGAATAATTGTTTTAGTATATACACACGAAGTGATCTCAACAAAATCAGAGAGGAAACCATTAAAAAGGCGAGTATGATTTGATTGACAGATCAAATCACGCGGAAGTTTGCTGTAGGATTTTCAAACATGGTAATTCACATACAAGCTTATCACTTCGCAAACAACAGCCGTAATGGCTTAAATAGAACCGTTAAAAGTTTGAATTGTTTCCTTACCTGAGAAGAAAAGTAAAGCTTTGTTGCTTTCTGTTGACTCGCCAAGTTTATAGCCGAAAAGGTTTGTTGTGTCGTTCTTTTAAAAGATCGTTCTTTAAAAATTAAAAAAAAAACCGAGCTCACACATTATCCACTCGTAAGTAGGTGAATATTGTTGAATAGTCCGAGATAACGATTTAATCAGATTGCTTAAATCACCAAGATCATTGAGTGTGTATATACTAAAACTCTTTGTTTGACTTCCTTTTTGTTTTTAAGTCTTAGCCCAAGTGAGGTTTTCCCGAATAATGGAGCGTTTTGTGAGGAATCTTGCCCCCTTGCCCCTCCCCCTTAGCCCGTGCGCCTATGGAGATAAGCTGTGTGTTGGTGAATTTCTGCGATATTGCATAGATTTTTATGTAACCCCCAACAATGTTCATACTAATAAATCCTAAGGAAATTAGCCCATTTATCCCAAAAGTTTTACTTTTAAATTACCATATCGTTGAAATGACGGATGGTTATAAGTTTCCTGAAAATATCAATTAGCCATTGGGACTGCAGTATAACTGTGTTTCGGTGTTTAACAATGATTCCAAGGTCGTGATAAAAATCCAGCATGGTGTCCATCTCCTTCTCGTCTTCGATGAAGCATACTTTCCGAACAATCGTCCGTAGATCCTTTAGGCCCAAGTACTGTATGTTCGCTGCAACCAAGCTTTTAATGACCTTCTCAAAACTGAACCACCTGCAGGAAAAACGAAGTTATGGCCGAAAAAGTCATCAAAGTGGTTAGGTTTAGCGTTAAATCGAACGGTATTCTGAATGAAAGTTTGAGACAAGGTAAAAGGAGCATATGTATAGAAAGGTTCTTTAAATCGGATGTAACTAAAACAAGCAACGGGGAGGGGGGGGGGGGGGGGGGGGGACAGCGGAACGAGTACGGGTAAAGGGACTTGAAAAATGGTAACAAAACTTAACGTCCACCCTAGCAGCATCAGTAAACTGATTACCCATTCTCTTCTTTGTTGCCATTTTGGTTTAATTTTCCCTTTGTCCATGCTCGTTACTAGTTCTTCGTTCCTCGTCTTAGTAACATCCTAGCAAATCAAGATTGAACATAAAGTTGCACCTTGAATGGTGTTTTGAAGAAGCTACAACCATTTGCAAAAATACTTGACACACTACCTTGTTTGGCCTGTACATGATCTTGTGCTTGTGATC
>OZ037781.1:5563586-5625566 GCA_964035525.1 Porites cylindrica | reverse complement strand
GTCCACCTTTTGAGGAGGACCACTTTTCCCGGTCGGACCGGTTGGAATTTTGGTTGAATGGATCGCGCCCCAACATTACGGATACAGGAAAAATGTTTAACCCGCGCGCCAGGAAAAAGACTAACACATTAGCCTCATTATTATTATATCCACTCCATTTAGGCAAACGATTAATGCTTAGAAATGTTTTTCGTTAAAAAAACAAACAAACAAACAAACAAACGAAAAAAGTTAAAATATTTAAGCGGGTAAACGGTTTTTAATAAATCTTTTTACCCGTGCCTTCAATTTCGGCTTTCGCTGCTTGCTCTCGGCTTTTAGTATCTTCTTTTTCTTGACCTGGTGTTAATGTTAGTTGGGCTGAAGCAGGGACCATAATTAAGGTACCCCAATTAAGGCTCCTGCCTGATGCTTGTCCTTGTGAATTTGCTTTACTACTGCTCCGGTGCAAACCTGGGTAGATGCACGAACATACAGATACAAGAAAAATGAAAAATGTTTAACATATATACATTTAATACACTGTATTTGAACAAGGAGTTGGGGGAGGGGGGGGGATTATTTTTGTTGCCCCGTGATCCAACATCTTTGTTTTCCATGAATCGTGATGTTCGGAAACACCGTTGTGTAGTGTGATTGAAGTGGACTCCCTGAAACGCAAACTGCTACAGTCCTTGATTATGAATCGTAAATACCAAGCGAATACATACATTGAAGAAATTAAGTCGTGTAAACAGTTTTTTTTTTTGCTTTTTTTTTTCAGCAAGCAAGGGCAAGCGCGAAGTTGAGCGTCAAGGGCAACATTTATTTTGCAAAGGCATAAAATTAAAAATAAGACTAAAAAACATAACCGTACTCTTTAATATGAATATCTCATTCATTAAAACTAACATTTCATAGACTAGAATAAAGCCATGTCATGCGGATTCTTTTCCTTTCTTTTTTCCCAACTATTAAACAATACGTAACTATCGCCTATAATGGTGCCCATCTTACTTGACGTCCTGTATTTGATTATGGCATGAGTTTATTCCTTCGTCACGTGTAAGAAATTTAATTTGAAAAAGGCTGAATACATTAACCGAAATTCAAGTCGCTAATATAGGTGTAGTCCCATTACCTGTCCGGTTATTTGGAGCACGTCGTCGGTTTTGTGAATGTTCCCGACTTGTATCACTGTCTTTCGCCTTGTTTTCGAAAGCTCGTCTCTGCCATTTTACGTTCACTGTACTCTCACCTGTCAAAAAACGTACGTGATTTATATGCCGGGGGGGAGATTGTAGAGGACAATTCCGACCTCGGCTGTAATCTTATATACAAAACAATACTACTGGGTGTAAAAAAAAGCCTTTCAGTTCAAAACAACCTTGAATGTGAAATCTTTTCTTTTTAAAAGAAAGTTGTTTTTCAGGTCCAGGCGGAACATTGTTATTTAAATTTTCTGCCGATTAGCTGGGCTAAAAATATTCTTGTATTATTCTTACATTTTGGCTTATGGCATTCCGTTTTATAATGTATTGGGGCGTAGAGTGCAGGTTTAGCGGAAAGGAATAATTTTATACGTTTATTTAGTAAAAAAAACATATATTACCTGTAATGTATTTACAGATTTTCAAATACAAATTATTTGAAATTATATCCTTTTCAAAATCTCAGTCTCGGGTATATTCTTAAAATTTGGCAAATTTCAGCCTCGATATTCTTATAAAATATATTTTTTATAAAAAGAAATGAGTATAACCTAGCAGCTCTTCAGAACCTCTTATTTAATTGGACCCCTATTTTTCTGACACTAATTTGGCTTCCTTAATCAGGGCCTATACGGTCCAATTACCTAGGGCTGATTTGTACCCAAGAGCTGAAATGGGTCCTAACATCGGGTGGAATTAAAGCCTTTTTGATGGAGCTGTTTTGGCTAAAATTGTGCTCAAATGGCCCCAGAAGGGGCTGAAAACACTCCCCAAATTACTAACAAATAATTGATATTTTAAGAATTAAAGGAGATGTCTATATTGATAAGCCCACTTTAATTAAAAAGGTAAAATCACCCAAAAATGTCGTAAAATATATAATTTATATAGTTATATATTTGCTTACTCGTTTCTACGTTTACTTTTTGTTGTTTGTTTAATTCTTTTTTCCCTGTCCTATTATTTAGTCCTCAACCATGTTACGATTTCCATTGCATTTGATTTTTTAACTGTAAACTTTTCTTTCTTAGCCTTAATCTTCTTTTTTTGCAAGCACTGTCTCGCCTCGAATAGCCTTGCTAGCTGCGGGCAGTGCTTCAATTATATCATCTATCTATTAATCAAAATTGTTGTTGTCTTTGAATCAGACTTTGGCCGGCAGGGTTGAATTGGCACTTTGGGGCTGAAACAGATCTTTTTTGAATTTTCAGTGTATCTTCATCGACTAAAACTAAATGACAAATTGCAAAACGATGATAAAATTAATAAAAGCTGGTTTAAGCTTAGTTGTTATATTAATAAGCAGCTCCGTTAACTTCCACGGCAACAACACTCATTTCATTTATTTCCTATTATTATTATTATTATTATTATTATTATATCCACTGCATTTAGGCTTAACAATTAATGCTAAGAAATTTTTTCGTTATAAAAGAAAACAAAACAAAAAAAAGTTAAAATAAATCTTTTCACCTGTGCTTTCAATTTCGGCTTTCGCTGCTTGTGTTTGGCTTTCATTATCTTCTTTTTCTTGAGCTGGTGTTAATGTTAGTTGAGCTGAAGGAGGGGCCATAATTGAGGTACCCCGATTAAAGATTCTGCCCGATGCTTGTCCTTGTGAATTTGCCTTACTACTGCTCTGGTGCAAACCTGCGTAGATACACCAACATACAGCGGATACAAGAAAAATGTTTAAATATGTTTGCCCATACGCTGTATTTGAACAGGGAGTGGGGGGCTCATTTTTGTGACCCCGTGATCCAACATTTTTTTTGTCTATGAATCGTGATGTGCTGAAAAGTCGTTGTATGTTGTGATTGAAATCGACTTCCTGAAAACTGCGAACTGCTAAAATCCTTGATTGTGAATCGTGAATATACATACATTGAAGAAATCAAGTCACTTTTAATAAACAGTCTTTTTTTTTGGCTTCTTTTTTTTCAGCCAGCAAGGACAAGCGCAAAGTAAAAGGCATCAAATTACAAATAAGACTAAAAATTTGAGTATCTCATTAATTCAAAGTAACATTTCATAGACTGTGATGCAGTGTGGCCAATAAGGCCAGGTCATGCGGATTCTTTTCTATTAAATTTCTTTTTTCCCAGCTAACGATGCTTAACTGCCGGCTATAATAGTGCTTATCTTATTAGACGTCCTGTTTATTTGATTCTGGCATGAGCTTATTCCTTTGTCACGTGTAAGAAATTTGTCTTGATTTGAAAAATGCTGAATACATTAACGGAAAATCAAGTCGCTAATATAGGTGTAGTCCAAGAGAGGATAAAGGGTACAGAGAAGGCGTCCCCCATACACACCCTATTCCATAGGTAATTCGTCTCGAGTTATTTTAAGAATCGGGATAAAGTTACCTCGCGCTCTGCGTGGATGTTTCGTGGAGGTTTGGCATGACTAAACGCCGTGTAAAACATGTCGAGCGAAAGGCAATGAAAGCGTAAAGAGATCGAGAGCATTCCTGAATATTGAAGCGAAATGAGTCGGCGCTCACCTGGGAAAAGGGAATCGCTCTATCTCTTCTTCCGAAAGACTCTTCTTCCGTTTATTTGATTTCTTCGGCGCCTTTTTGTTTGATTTGGTGACGGTCGAACTCGAAGGTGCAGGTTTAGGCTTAACTGCACAATCCCTCCTCTTCGCTTCATCTGCTGACTTATCATAGGAATAGGAGCTTTCTACGTTTTCTTGTATTTCATTGGCACTCTCCGTTTCGGTTACAGCTTCCTCCTCGCTTGCACTGACTTTTTCATCTTCTTCGCTAAAACTCTCAGCTTCGCTCAAATCAACGTCGTAACAATGCTTAGAAACAAGCCAGGAAGGGCGATTCTTTTTTAATTTCTGTTTAGCTGACACAGCTTTATCAGAAATCTCTCTGCGGTCGTTTTCGTTGACAAAACGAATAGCAATATTGCTCTACGCATCTTCCGCCATTTTGTCCGGCGTCAATTCGTGAAAGACGCGTGGCTCTGAGCGTGGGTCATCCACGAGGCAAACTTTTTCGCACTATGTGATTGGCTGTTGTCTAATCCCCCTTGGGATTTGTGGTCTTAAAAATAACTCGAGACGAATTACCTATGGAATAGGGTGTGTATTGGGGGATGCCTTCTCTGTCCCCTTTATCTTCTCTTGGTGTAGTTCCATTACCTGTCCGGTTATATGGAGCACGTCGTCGGTTTTGTGAATGTTCCCGACTTGTATCACTGTCTTTCGCCTTGTTTTCGAAAGCTCGTCTCTGCCTTTTTACGTTTACTTTACTCTCACCTGTCAAAAAACGTACGTGATTTATATGCCGCGAGGGAGATTGTAGAGGACAATTCCGACCTCGGCTATAATCTTATATATAAAACAACACTACTGGGTGTAAAAAAAGCCTTTCAGTTCAAAACAACCTTGAATGTGCAATCTTTTCTTTTTAAAAGAAAGTTGTTTTTCAGGTCCAGGCGGAACATTGTTATTTAAATTTTCTGCCGATTAGCTGGGCTAAAAATATTCTTGTATTATTCTTACATTATGGCTTATGGCATCCCGTTTTAGAATGTATTGGGGCGTAGAGTGCAGGTTTAGCGGAAAGGAATAATTTTATACGGTTATTAGTAAAAAAACATATATTACCCGTAACGTATTTACAGATTATCAAATACAAATTATTTGAAATTATATCCTTTTCAAAATCTCAGTCTCGGGTTTATTCTTAACATTTCGCAAATTTCAGCCACAAATTATCCTTATAAAATACATTTTTATTTACAAAAAGAAATGAGTGTAGCATAGCAGCTCTTCAGAACCTCTTATTTAATTGGACCCCTATTTTTCACACTAATTTGGCTTCCTTAATCAGGGCCTATACGGTCCAATTGCCTAGGGTTGATTCGTACCCAAGTGCTGAAATGGGTCCTAACGTAGGCTTGAATTAAAGCCTTTTGATGGGGCTGTTTTGGCTTTTATACTACTACATGAAAAATTACTGCAATTTGATTGGCTTAGAGCAGTGGTATTTCAGCTCAATTTGAAATACCTACATGTGAAAATTACAAACCTTTTGCGGGTAGTAATATAAACAAATAATAGCATGATTTGTACGTGATATTTGGCATAAATACCACTCGTGATATTTCAAAATTGTCTCAAATTTCATTCGCCTAACGGCTCGTGAAATTACGTATAACAATTTTGAAAATATCACTCGTGGTATTTATGCCAAATATCATTAGTAATCATGCTATTACCTATACAAATTTTGCTCATTGATAAGCCCATTTTAATAAAAAAAGTAAAATCACCCAGAAATGTCGTAAAATATATAATGTATATAATTATATATTTGCTTACTCGTTTCTACGTTTACTGTTTGGTATTTCTTTAATTCTTTTTTCTCTGTCCTATTATTTAGTCCTCAACCATGTTACGATTTTCATTGCATTTGATTGTTTAACTGTAAACTTTTCTTAGCTATTTTCTTTTTTTGCAAGCATGGTCTCGCCTCGAATAGCCTTGCTAGCTGCGGGCAGTACTTCAATTATATCGTCTGTCTATTAATCAAAATTGTTGTTGTTTTTGAATCAGACTTTGGCCGGCAGGGTTGAATTGGCGCTTTGGGGCTGAAACAGATCGTTTTTGAATTTTAACTGTATTTTCATCGTCTAAAACTAAATGGCAAATTGCAAAACGATATAAAAATTAATGAAAGCTGGTTTAAGCTTAGTTGTTATATTAATAAGCAGCTCCGTTAACTTCCACGGTAACAACACTCATTTCATTTATTTCCTATTATTATTATTATTGTTAAGTAAAATTTAGCACAGGGATTTTCCCTGGGGAGAAATATCCAGTCAAGTCTCATCCCGAGACCTCAGACTTCCAGCACCTTTTTGAGGATATGTGCCGATCCGAGGAGTGCCGACTTTTGCATCATTATTATTATTATTATTATTATTATTATTATTATTATTATTATTATTATTATTATTGTTATTATTATATCCACTGCCTTTAGGCTTAACAATTAATGCTAAGAAATTTTTTCGTTATAAAACGAAACAAAAAAAAGTTAAAATAATATTTTTAGCGGTAAACAGTTTTTAATAAATCTTGTTACCTGTGCTTTCAATTTCGGCTTTCGCTGCTTGTGTTTGGCTTTCATTATCCTCTTTTTCTTGAGCTGGTGTTAATGTTAGTTGAGCTGAAGGAGGGGCCATAATTGAGGCACCCCGATTAAAGCTTCTGCCCGATGCTTGTCCTTGTGAATTTGCCTTACTACTGCTCTGGTGCCAACCTGCGTAGATACACCAACATACAGCGGATACAAGAAAAATGTTTAAATATGTTTGCCCATACGCTGTATTTGAACAGGGAGTTGGAAAAGAGGGGGGGGGGGGGGAGGGGGAGGGGGGTTGTGACCCCGTAATCCAACATTTTTTTGTTGTCTATGAATCGTGACGTGTGAATTGTGAATTGTGAATTGTGAATCGTGAATATACATACATTGAAGAAATTAAGTCACTTTTAATAAACAGTCTTTTCTTTTTTTTTTTGGCTTCTTTTTTTCAGCCAGCAAGGACAAGCGCGAAGAAAAAGGCATCCAATTAAAAATAAGACTAAAAATGTAAGTATCTCATTAATTCAAAGTAAATTTTCATAGACTGTGATGCAGTGTGGCCAATAAAGCCAGGTCATGCGGATTCTTTTCTATTAAATTTCTTTTTTCCCAGCTAACGATGCTTAACTGCGGCCTCTAATGATGCTTATCTTACTAGACGTCCTGTTTATTTGATTCTGGCATGAGCTTATTCCTTTGTCACGTGTAAGAAATTTGTCTTGATTTGAAAAATGCTGAAGACATTAACGGAAAATCAAGTCGCTAATATAGGTGTAGTCCAAGAGAGGATAAAGGGTACAGAGAAGGCATCCCCCTTTCACACCCTATTCCATAGGTAATTCGTCTCGAGTTATTTTTAGAATCGTGATAAAGTTACCTCGCGCGCTGCGTGGATGTTTCGTGGAGGTTTCGCATAACTAAACGCCGTGTAAAACATGTCGAGCGAAAGGCAATGTAAGCGTAGAGATATCGAGAGCATTCCTGAATATTGAAGCGAAATGTGTCGGCGCTCACCTGGGAAAAGGGAATCGCTCTATCTCTTCTTCCGAAAGACTCTTGTTCCGTTTATTTGATTTCTTCGGCGCCTTTTTGCTTGATTTGGTGACGGTCGAACTCGAAGGTGCAGGTTTAGGCTTAACTGCACAATCCCTCCTCTTCGCTTCATCTGCTGAACTATCATAGGAATAGGAGCTTTCTACGTTTTCTTGTATTTCATTGGCACTCTCCGTTTCGGTTACAGCTTCCTCCTCGCTTGCACTGACTTTTTCATCTTCTTCGCTAAAACTCTCAGCTTCGCTCAAATCAACGTCGTAACAATGCTTAGAAACAAGCCAGGAAGGGCGATTCTTTTTTAATTTCTGTTTAGCTGACACAGCTTTATCAGAAATCTCTCTGCGGTCGTTTTCGTTGACAAAACGAATAGCAATATTGCTCTCCGCATCTTCCGCCATTTTGTTCGGCGTCAATTCGTGAAAGACGCGTGGCTCTGAGCGTGGGTCATCCACGAGGCAAACTTTTTCGCACTATGTGATTGGCTGTTGTCTAATCCCCCTTGGGATTTGTGGTCTTAAAAATAACTCGAGACGAATTAGCTATGGAATAGGGTGTGTATTGGGGGATGCCTTCTCTGTCCCCTTTATCCTCTCTTGGTGTAGTCCCATTACCTGTCCGGTTATATGGAGCACGTCTTCGGTTTTGTGGATGTTCCCGACTTGTATCACTGTCTTTCGCCTTGTTTTCGAAAGCTCGTCTCTGCCTTTTTACGTTTACTTTACTCTCACCTGTCCAAAAACGTACGTGATTTATATGCCGCGAGGGAGATTGTAGAGGACAATTCCGACCTCGGCTATAATCTTATATATAAAACAACACTACTGGGTGTAAAAAAAGCCTTTCAGTTCAAAACAACATTGAATGTGCAATCTTTTCTTTTTAAAAGAAAGTTGTTTTTCAGGTCCAGTTGGAACATTGCTATTTAAATTTTCTGCCGATTAGCTGGGCTAAAAATATTCTTGTATTATTCTTACATTATGGCTTATGGCATCCCGTTTTAGAATGTATTGGGGCGTAGAGTGCAGGTTTAGCGGAAAGGAATAATTTTATACGGTTATTAGTAAAAAAACATATATTACCCGTAACGTATTTACAGATTATCAAATACAAATTATTTGAAATTATATCCTTTTCAAAATCTCAGTCTCGGGTTTATTCTTAACATTTCGCAAATTTCAGCCACAAATTATCCTTATAAAATACATTTTTATTTACAAAAAGAAATGAGTGTAGCATAGCAGCTCTTCAGAACCTCTTATTTAATTGGACTTCTATTTTTCACACTAATTTGGCTTCCTTAATCAGGGCCTATACGGTCCAATTGCCTAGGGTTGATTCGTACCCAAGTGCTGAAATGGGTCCCAACGTAGGCTTGAATTAAAGCCTTTTGATGGGGCTGTTTTGGCTTTTATACTACTACATGAAAAATTACTGCAATTTGATTGGCTTAGAGCAGTGGTATTTCAGCTCAATTTGAAATACCTACATGTGAAAATTACAAACCTTTTGCGGGTAGTAATATAAACAAATAATAGCATGATTTGTACGTGATATTTGGCATAAATACCACTCGTGATATTTCAAAATTGTCTCAAATTACGTATAACAATTTTGAAAATATCACTCGTGGTATTTATGCCAAATATCATTAGTAATCATGCTATTACCTATACAAATTTTGCTCAAATGGCTCCAGGAGGGGCTGAAAACACTCCCCACATTACTAATAAATAATTGATATTTTAAGAATTAAAGGAGATGTCTATATTGATAAGCCCATTTTAATGAAAAAAGTAAAATCACCCAGAAATGTCTTAAAATATATAATGTATATAATTATATATTTGCTTACTCGTTTCTACGTTTACTGTTTGTTATTTCTTTAATTCTTTTTTCTCTGTCCTATTATTTAGTGCTCAACCACGTTACGATTTTCATCGCATTTGATTGTTTAACTGTAAACTTTTCTTAGTTATTTTCTTTTTTTGCAAGCATGGTCTCGCCTCGAATAGCCTTGCTAGCTGCGGGCAGTGCTTCAATTATATCGTCTGTCTATTAATCAAAATTGTTGTTGTTTTTGAATCAGACTTTGGCCGGCAGGGTTGAATTGGCACTTTGGGGCTGAAAGAGATCGTTTTTGAATTTTCAGTGTATTTTCATCGTCTAAAACTAAATGGCAAATTGCAAAACGATAAAAAAACTAATGAAAGCTGGTTTAAGCTTAGTTGTTATATTAATAAGCAGCTCCGTTAACTTCCACGGTAACAACACTCATTTCATTTATTTCCCATTATTATTGTAATTGTTATTATTATTATTATCATTATTATTATTACTATTATTATTATTATTATTATTATTATCATTATTATAATATCCACTGCTTTTAGGCTTAACAATTAATGCTAAGAAATTTTTTCGTTATAAAACAAAACAAAAAAAAGTTAAAATAATATTCTTAGCGGGTAAACAGTTTTGATAATCTTGTTACCTGTGCTTTCAATTTCGGCTTTCGCTGCTTGTGTTTGGCTTTCATTATCTTCTTTTTCTTGAGCTGGTGTTAATGTTAGTTGGGCTAAAGGAGGGGCCATAATTGAGGCACCCCGATTAAAGCTTCTGCCCGATGCTTGTCCTTGTGAATTTGCCTTACTACTGCTCTGGTGCCAACCTGCGTAGATACACCAACATACAGCGGATACAAGAAAAATGTTTAAATATGTTTGCCCATACGCTGTATTTGAACAGGGAGTTGGAAAAGAGGGGGGGGGGGGGGGGGAGGGGGGGTTGTGACCCCGTGATCCAACATTTTTTTGTTGTCTATGAATCGTGACGTGTGAATTGTGAATTGTGAATTGTGTGTGAATTGTGAATCGTGAATATACATACATTGAAGAAATTAAGTCACTTTTAATGAACAGTCTTTTCTTTTATCTTTTTTTTTGGCTTCTTTTTTTTCAGCCAGCAAGGACAAGCGCGAAGAAAAAGGCATACAATTAAAAATAAGACTAAAAATGTAAGTATCTCATTAATTCAAAGTAACATTTCATAGATTGTGATGCAGTGTGGCCAATAAAGCCAGGTCATGCGGATTCTTTTCTATTAAATTTCTTTTTTCCCAGCTAACGATGCTTAACTGCCGGCTATAATAGTGCTTATCTTATTAGACGTCCTGTTTATTTGATTGTGGCATGAGCTTATTCCTTTGTCACGTGTAAGAAATTTGTCCATGATTTGAAAAATGCTGAAGACGTTAACCAAAAATCAAGTCGCTAATATAGGTGTAGTCCAAGAGAGGATAAAGGGTACAGAGAAGGCATTCCCCATACACACCCTATTCCATAGGTAATTCGTCTTGAGTTATTTTTAGAATCGGGATAAAGTTACCCCGCGCGCTGCGTGGATGTTTCGTGGAGGTTTCGCATGACTAAACGCCGTCTAAAACATGTCGAGCGAAAGGCAATGAAAGCGTAAAGAGATCGAGAGCATTCCTGAATATTGAAGCGAAATGTGTCGGCGCTCACCTGGGAAAAGGGAATCGCTCTATCTCTTCTTCCGAAAGACTCTTGTTCCATATATTGGGTTTCTTCGGCCCCCTTTTGCTTGATTTGGTGACGGTCGAACTCGAAGGCGCGGGTTTAGGCTTCCCTGCACAATCTCTCCTCTTCGCTTCATCTGCTGAACTATCATCGGCATATGAGCTTTCTACGCTTTCTTGTATTTCATTGGCACTCTCCGTTTCGGTTACAGCTTCCTCTTCGCTTGCACTGACTTTATCATCTTCTTCGCTAGAACTCTCAGCTTCGCTCGAATCAACGTCGTAACAATGATTAGAAACAAGCCAGGAAGGGCGATTCTTTTTTAATTTACGTTTCGCTGACACAGCTTAAGCAGAAATCTCTCTGCGGTCGTTTTCGTTGACAAAACGAATAGCAATATCGCTCTCCGCGTCTTTCGCCATTTTGTTCTGCGTCAATTCGTGAAGGGCGCGTGGCTCTGAGCGTGGGTCATCCTCGAGGAAAACTTTTTCGCACTATGTGATTGGCTGTTGTCTAATCCCCCTTGGGATCTGTGGTCTTAAAAATAACTCGAGACGAATTACCTATGGAATAGGGTGTGTATTGGGAGATGCCTTCTCTGTCCCCTTTATCCCTCTCTTGGTGTAGTCCCATTACCTGTCCGGTTATATGGAGCACGTCGTCGGTTTTGTGAATGTTCCCGACTGTCTTTCGCCTTGTTTTCGAAAGCTCGTCTCTGCCTTCTTACGTTTACTGTACTCTCACCTGTCAAAAAACGTACGTGATTTATATGCCGGGAGGGAGATTGTAGAGGACAATTCCGACCTCTATAATCTTATATATAAAACAACACTACTGGGTGTAAAAAAAACCTTTCAGTTCAAAACAACATTGAATGTGCAATCTTTTCTTTTTAAAAGAAAGTTGTTTTTCAGGTCCAGGCGGAACATTGTTATTTAAATTTTCTGCCGATTAGCTGGGCTAAAAATATACGGTCCAATTACCTAGGGCTGATTTGTACCCAAGAGCTGAAATGGGTCCTAACATCGGGTGGAATTAAAGCCTTTTTGATGGAGCTGTTTTGGCTAAAATTGTGCTCAAATGGCCCCAGAAGGGGCTGAAAACACTCCCCAAATTACTAACAAATAATTGATATTTTAAGAATTAAAGGAGATGTCTATATTGATAAGCCCACTTTAATTAAAAAGGTAAAATCTTCCAAAAATGTCGTAAAATATATAATTTATATAATTATATATTTGCTTACTCGTTTCTACGTTTACTGTTTGTTTGTTTAATTCTGTTTTCTCTGTCCTATTATTTAGTCCTCAACCATGTTACGATTTTCATTGCATTTGGTTGTTTAACTGTAAACTTTTCTTTGTTAGCCTTAATCTTCTTTTTTTGCAAGCACTGTCTCGCCTCGAATAGCCTTGCTCATTTTTGTGACCCCGTGATCCAACATTTTTTTTGTTGTCTATGAATCGTGATGTGCTGAAAAATCGTTGTATGTTGTGATTGAAGTCGACTCCCTGAAAACTGCGAACTGCTACAATCCTTGATTGTGAATCGTGAATATACATACATTGAAGAAATTAAGTCACTTTTAATAAAGAGTCTTTTTTTTTTGGCTTCTTTTTTTTCAGCCAGCAAGGACAGGCGCGAAGAAAAAGGCATCAAATTAAAAATAAGACTAAAAATGTAAGTATCTCATTAATTCAAAGTAACATTTCATAGACTGTGATGCAGTGTGGCCAATAAAGCCAGGTCATGCGGATTCTTTTCTATTAAATTTCTTTTTTCCCAGCTAACGATACTTAACTGCCGGCTATAGTGATGCTTCTATCACATGACCAGAAGGCGGAGATCCCATGAGATAGCACAGCGCTTGCGCAAGTCATTGCACGATTCGCGCTCAACGCGTAAAGTTCGTTCTTCGGATAACACCAGAATTTCTTTGGTTTTCTTACACGTATAGCTGGAGAGGCTAACGTAGTTGGTCTCAATTACACCCAGCTCAGGCGCTAACGTAGTTAGGGGTCAGTAATTAAGCGACCACGGCTCAAAATATGACACAAACCCCGGACGTTGGGATGAATATCACTGCCGAACAGGGTCAATCGTCGGAGAAGGCCTCCGCGAATACGGAGCTTGCGAACCTGTTTACGGCTGCTATGGCCCCTTTCGTGGGTCAGATGACCAAACTTACCGAAAATGTCAGTCTGCTGTTGAGCGGTCGCGATCCAGAGTCGGAGGAGGACGGTGAAACCGCCTCTGCCGAAGCAGTCGAAGACTCTGGTCATGAAGGAGTAGATATGGAAGCAAGTCTATCTGCCATCCTGGACTCTAAGACCATGGATAAAGCAGCGCCTAGGACAGGCGACGCTTTTTTACAAGAGCTCGCTCAAGATCTCTCGGTCAGAGAGCAAACCTCCCCGCCAATTCATGAAGGCCTGGCGGGCATTTTTAATGGGCTTTTGTCAGAAAAGATGCCCGATGACAAGATCAAGGCGAAGCTCGACAAATATACACGGCCCGAAAACATCAACGGCTTGAGAACGCCGAAGGTTGACCCCCTAATTTGGAGCCAGCTGTCCGCCACAATGAAAGCACAAGATGCTAGATCTCAGAAAGGGCAAAATGCTCTCATCGGCTCCGTAATAGCCATGACCAAGGCTACCGATTTGGTTCTTGCAAAGTACAGCCAGGATAAAGATCTGATTACCCTCTTGACAGACGCTATTGCAATGGCGCTTCAATTCAACCACGAGGTTAACCACTCGCGGCGCGTGGCAATTAAGAAGGAATTGCATAAAGATTATGCAGCACTCTGCAACTCGTCCACTGTTGAAGGCTCTTCGGAGCTGTTGTTTGGCGACCTCTCCACACTTGCTAAGGACATTTCCGAAGCCAACAAGTTAACTAAGAAGGTTCGCCCGTCGCATTCCACGAATTCCCGCGGTGACAAGTACGGGGGACGCTCAAGTTATGGTTCGAGCCAGGGAAACAGAAGATTTCACCCCTACTCAAAAGGGAAGGCCTATAAATTTTTAGGCAACAGCCGCTTCTCCAAACAAAGAAAGAAAAAGGACGGAGAGACGAGTCAGCGGCAATGAAAATGCCAGAGGTATGTGATGAAAACATGACTCTCCCAAAGGCCTCGAGCCTAGTATACTAAGTACACTCAAATTACAAACTAAATTTCAAGCAGGAGAGCTTCGAAATTTCTTACCTCAATGGAAAACTGTAACAACCGATCCCACTATACTTCAATTTGTTTCCGGGGTCAAAATAGAATTTCAAAACAATTCTCTGCCCACGCAACAACATAAGAGACCCAGTGTTTTTAACACTAAACAGCATGCTATTGTTAAAGCGGAAATCGATAAACTGCTCACTAAAGGTGTTATTATACCCGCGGCACAGGAAACGGGGGAGTTTATCTCTACCATATTCCTTAGACCGAAAAAGGATGGCACGCACCGCACCATTCTCAATCTTAAAGAGTTTAACGAATTCGTAGCTTATCATCATTTTAAGATGGATACCCTAGAGGCGGCCATCAGTATGATGAACCCAGGCTGCTTTATGGCATCAGTTGATCTCAAGGATGCTTATTACACCGTTCCCATTCACCCCTCTCACCAGAAATATCTCAAGTTTTGTTTCGACGGCGCTTTCTATCAATACACTTGCCTACCTAACGGCCTCGCCAGTGCGCTTCGTTTTTTCACAAAATTACTCAAACCTGTCTATGCTACACTTCACAGCATGGGTCACTTAAATTCAGGTTACATTGATGATTCTTATCTCCAAGGGGATACTGTTGCGGACTGTCAACAAAACGTTGGAGACACTGTCACGTTTTTTACCAGCCTAGGGTTTTTCATCCATCCAGAAAAGTCGGTTTTCGTTCCTACCCAGCGGTTGACGTTCTTAGGGTTTGTTCTGGATTCGATTAGGATGACAGTTACGCCTACCGAAGCAAAAATCCAGAAAATCAAATCTAGTTGCGACACTCTCCTGAAGACCCCCATGCCCACTATAAAACAAGTCGCAGAGGTTATCGGCATTTTGGTCTCCAATTTCCCCGGAGCTCAATACGGGCCACTTCATTACAGAAACGTGGAACGTGACAAATATCTCGCCCTCGTGTTTAACAAAGGAAATTATGAAGGGAAATTACGGCTATGCCCCATGGCGCTACAAGAAATCCGCTGGTGGCTAAACAATGCTATTGCCTTACACAGAGATATTCAACATCCCCGCCCCAGCGTGACAATTCAATCGGATGCGTCCAAATTGGGGTGGGGAGCGGTTTTTAGGGCACAGAAAACAGGGGGAAGGTGGACCCCTGCGGAAACCGAATCTCACATCAACGTATTGGAATTGCTTGCGGCTTTCTTTGCCCTAAAATGTTATTGCAGCAAAATGGGGAACTGTCACATACAGCTTCAGATCGACAATACCACGGCCATTGCGTACATTAACAACATGGGGGGCTCTAAATCAAAAGAACTTGATCAATTGGCTTTTCAAATTTGGGAATGGTGTATAACTAGGCACATTTGGCTCTCCGCTGTTCATATTGCTGGTCGGCTGAATACCGGTGCTGATGAAAAATCTCGCGTGTTTTCGGACAACTATGAGTGGATGTTAAACAAACAGTTGTTTGACGACATCCTATCACACCACCCTGGGCTGGATTGTGATTTTTTTGCCAGCAGATTAAATTTTCAGATCAGCACTTACTGCTCGTGGCGCGGAGATCCACACAGTGCCCACATCGATGCTTTTACTATGAACTGGAGTTGGTTACAAATTTTATGCATTTCCACCTTTCAGCCTCCTCCCCAAATGTTTACAGAAAATCAGACAAGACAGAGCGCACGGAATACTCATTGCTCCTCTTTGGCCAACACAGCCGTGGTTCCCTTTCCTGCTACAATACCTGTGCGATCAACCTTGGATTCTGCTTCCACGCCCGGACCTTCTGAAACACCCCTCACACAGTCGACCCCACCCACTGCACAAGAAACTCCACCTAATGGTATGTCCTGTGTCAGGGGAGCCTTCAGCCGCTACAACTTTTCAGAAGAAGTTACCGATGTGCTCATGGCCTCTTGGAGGTCAGGCACGCAGAAACAGTACCAAACCTATCTTAACAAATGGATGGCGTTTTGCGGTGAGAGGAAGATTGCTTACTATTCACCACCACTAAATGAAGCCGTCCAATTTCTTGTACGACTATTTAATCAAGGACTGAGTTATTCCGCGCTAAACACTGCCCGCTCTGCTCTTTCTGCAATTATTATAACGGAAGGTGGGGAGTCTTTCGGTACTAATTGCGTTGTAACTCGATTTATGAAAGGAGTATTTGAATCACGGCGACCAAAACCTAAGTACGCAAAAATTTGGGATGTCGGAGTAGTTTTGAAACATTTGTCTACGTTATACCCGTATGACAAATTGGCATTGAAAGATTTGACGTATAAAGTTCTCATGTTAATCTTACTAATCTCGAGTCAAAGAGGACAAACTGTACACTCTTTAGACCTTAAGCACCTTTGTGTGGAAGAGGACAAATACATATTTGACATTGATGAACACATGAAGACCAGTAGTCCAAGGAACCCTAATACAAGAATCGAAATAGCTAGATATGAGCCGGATGTTTCCATTTGTCCTTTCACTTGCCTTAAGGCGTATATTAACAGCACAAAAGTTTTGCGTAAAGATGAAACGAAATTATTTGTTAGTTATGTTAGGCCACATAAACCTGTCTCCAGGGACACAATTTCCAGGTGGACAAAGGAAACCCTCCACCTTTGTGGGGTGGATACCAAAGTGTTCTCCGCCCATAGCACTAGGTGGGCCTCTGTTTCAAAAGCCAGTGCCAAAGATGTCCCTGTTCACGAGATCATGGCCAGGGCTGGCTGGAAATCCGCAGAGACTTTTCATAAATATTACAATAAGCCTGTTGTTCAAGAAAACAGTGTGGCCTCTGCTGTTCTGGGCGCTAGCCCACACTAGGCCTTTCGTCATGTCTATTTTGGACCTGGTCGGGATTAGCAAACTAGCGAGTTTATATATGGAAAAAAAAAACACTGTTGTATTATATTGTGTTTATCATTGGGGTTGCTTCTGCCAGAGGCTACTTTGCATATGGCCTTGGGTTATCTGTACCTCTCGTTGGGCCTATCGCATGGGCGCATCAACCCTTTGAAGTCTCATGGGATCTCCGCCTTCTGGTCATGTGATAGAATTGGGAAATTAAACGAGACTTACCTGTAAGTTGAAGTTTGATTGAGATTCTATCACATGACAACAGAAGGCGAGAGATCACATGCCCTCCGCTATCATACCCATCCTGTTTGGCTGTACTTTCGTGTATGCCATTTCATACTAGGTTGACGCGCCCAGTACGTGTCTTTTAAGAATGACTTGCGCAAGCGCTGTGCTATCTCATGTGATCTCTCGCCTTCTGTTGTCATGTGATAGAATCTCAATCAAACTTCAACTTACAGGTAAGTCTCGTTTAATTTCCCAATTATCTTACTAGACGTCCTGTATATTTGATTGTGGCATGACTTAACTCCTTCGTCACGTGTAAGAAATTTGTCATGATTTGAAAAATGCTGAATACATTAACCGAAATTCAAGTCGCTAATATAGGTGTAGTCCCATTACCTGTCTGGTTATATGGAGCACGTCTTCGGTTTTGTGAATGTTCCCGACCTGTTTCACTGTCTTTGGCCTTGTTTTCGAAAGCTCGTCTCTGCCATTTTACCTTTACTGTACTCTCACCTGTCAAAAAACGTACGTGATTTATATGCCGCGAGGGATGTTACTCTGTAAAGGACAAGAACCTGACTTTATTCTTTATATCAAATATAACAACAATGCCGGGTGAAAAAGGGCCTTTCAATCCAAAACAACAATCTAAATTCAGTAGCCTTGCAGGTCTTCAGAACCTCTGATTTAATTGGACATTTATGGTCGCAGCTCTTTTGTTTTCGCGCTAGGTTCCATTGATAACTTTGTTGTCATAATGATTATTTTCCCAGCCAAATCCCGTGAGGGCTTTTCACCGCTGCCAGGTCGCCCCCTGACTTTGCTACCAAATCGCCTGACAGTTGCTATTCGTTCTAAGGGGAGAAGAATCCAGCCAGGTCCAGACAGAACTATAAAGCTAATTTTGATTTTGATTCAGCCCTAGATATTTGTCAAGAAAGTGGCGTGCGTCGGTTAAACAGGTTGGCCTTCAGTCTTTTGGAGATTGGTAAAAGCGCAACTCAAGTGAAAGTTGGGTTCAATCATTAAGGCGAGTTGCAAGCCGGCACCCAAACCGCAAATTTACAGTGCGACTACTCAAACCGGGTCAATTGGAAAAAGATTATCCAATCCCAACGTTTTTTTGAAAATAGAAGGTTCCCAATTTTTGTGGAGAGGAACACTAAAATTCAAGGTTCAGCTATACGACCGTTGAAAAGTTTAATATTTAACTGCGCTGGAACTTACCTCTCCTCTCAGAAAGCAGCCCTCAAAATTTTCAATGTTATTGGTCCGTTTGCAAAAAACCTTGAGAATCTTTTGTTCTCAAAAAACGTTGTGATTGGATAATCTTCTTTCAGGTGTCCCGGTTCGAGTACTCGAACTGAAATACTTCTGGCAAATAATGTATGACTGAATCCTGGGTCACGTTCTGCTCCTTGAACCAGTGTGAAAAAGTTTAGAAGGCGTGGGCTTTTGTCTCACATTCCATCGATTATACCTCACGTTGAAGGTCCCTTAACAGGTATACACTTCACTCCTAATATTAATGGGAGTTTGCATGATCTTGTATTCAGAAGAAGTAACGCCCTGAATGCTCAGCTGAATGCACCCACCAAAGCCAAAACGTAATATGGATTAAAAAAAATAAACAATTGAATTTCCTTAAAACAAACAAAAAAAGTTAATATGTTCTTAGCAGGCAAACAGTTTTGTCAAATCTTGTTACCTGTGCTGTTAATTTCGGCTTTCGCTGCTTGTTCTTGGCTTTTATTATCTTCTTTTTCTTGAGCTGCTGTTAATGTTAGTTGGGCTGAAGCAGGGGCCATAATTGAGCTACCCCAATTGAGGCTCCTGCCTGATGCTTGTCCTTGTGAATTTACCTTACTACTGTTCTGGCGCAAACCTGGGTAGGTAGACGAACATACAGATACAAGAAAAACGTATAAATATATTTGCCAATACGCTGTATTTGAACAGGGAAGGGGGAGGGGGTGGGGGGAGCCTTTTTTGGAGACCCCGTGATCCAACATTTTTGTTGTCAATGAATCGTGATGTGCTGTAAAACCGTTGTGTACTGTGATTGAAGTGGACTCCCTGAAACGCGAACTGCTACAATCCTTGATTGTGAGTTGTGAATACACATACTTTGAAGAAATTAAGTCACTTTTGATAAACAGTGTTTTTTTGTTTTGCTTTTTTTTCAGCGAGCAAGGGGAAGCGCGAAGTTGAGCGTCAAGTGCAACAGTTTTTTTTGTGAAGGCATAAAATTAAAAATAAGACTAAAAAAACATAACCCGTTAATATGAATATCTCATTCATTTAAAGTCACATTTCATAAACTGTAAAGCAGTATAGTGGGGCCAATAAAGCCACGTCATGCGGATTCTTTTCTATTAAATTTCTTTTTTCCCATGTAACGATAATTAACTGCTGGCTATAATAGTGCCTATCTTACTAGACGTCCTACATATTTGATTGTGGCATGAGTGTATTTTTTCGTCACGTGTAAGAAATTTAATTAATTTGAAAAATGTTGAATACATTAACCGAAAATCAAGCCGCTAATATAGGTGTAGTCCCATTACCTTTCCGGTTATATGGAGCACGTCTTCGGTTTTGTGAATGTTCCCGATCTGTTTCACTGTCTTTGGCCTGGTTTTCGAAAGCTCGTCTCTGCCATTTTACCTTTACTGTACTTTCACCTGTCAAAAAACGTACGTGATTTATATGCCGCGAGGGACGTTACTCTGTAAAGGACAAGAACCTTACTTTATACTTTATATCAGATATAACAACACTACTGGCAGGGTGTAAAAGGGCCTTTCAATCCAAAACAACAATCTAAATTGAGTAGCCTCGCAGGTCTTCAGAACCTCTGATTTAATTGGACATTTATGGTCTCAGCTCTTTTGTTTTCGGGCTAGGTTCCATTGATAACTTTGTTGTCATAATGATTATTTTCCCAGCCAATCCCGTGAGGGCTTTTCACAGCTGCCAGGTCGCCCCCTGACTTTGCTACCAAATCGCCTGACAGTTGCTATTCGTTCTAAGCGGAGAAGAATCCAGCCAGGTCCAGACAGAACTATAAAGCTAATTTTGATTTTGATTCAGCCCTAGATATTTGTCAAGAAAGCGGTGTGCGTTGGTTAAACAGGTTGGTCTTCAGTCTTTGGAGGTAGATAAAAGCCCAACTCAAGTGAAAGTTGGGTTCAATCATCAAGGCGAGAATACAGTGCAACTACTCCAACCGGGTCACTTGGAAAAAGATTATCCAATCCCAACGTTTGTTTTTAAAACAAAAGATTCTCAATTTTTTTTGGAAAGGACCACTAAAATTCAAGGTTCAGCTATGAAGGACCGTTAAAAAGTTTAATGTTGAACCGCGTTTGAACTTAGCTCGCCTCTCAGGAAGCAGCCCTCAAAATTTTTAATGCTATTGGTCCGTTTGCAAAAAACCTTGAGAATCTTTTGTTCTCAAAAAACGTTGTGATTGGATAATCTTCTTCAAGGTGCCCCGGTTCGAGTAGTCGCACTGAAATACTTCTGGCAAACAATGTATCACTTAATCCTTGGTCACGTTCTGCTCCTTGAACCAGTGTGAAAAACTTTAGAAGGCTTGGGCTTTTGTCTCGCATTTCATCAATTATACCTCACGTTGGAGGTTTCTTAAGAGGTATACACTTCACTCCTAATGTTTTTTGAGAATTTGCGCGATCTTGTATTCAGAAGAAGGAACGCCCTGAATGCTCAGCTGAATGCACCCACCACAACCAAAACGTAATATGAAAAAAAAAAAAAAAAGAAGAAAACAATACTTTCCTTAAAACAAACCAAAAAAATTAATATATCCTTAGGGGGTACACAGTTTTAATTAATCTTGTTACCTGTGCTTTCAATTTCGGCTTTCGCTGCTTGTGTTTGGCTTTTATTATCTTCTTTTTCTTGAGCTGGTTTTAATGTTAGTTGAGGTGAAGCAGGGGCCATAATTGAGGTACCCGGATTAAGGCTCCAGCCTGCTGATGCTTGCTCTTGTGAATCTGCCTTACTACTGCTCTGGTGAAAAACTGGGCAGATACACCAATATACAGCAGATACAAGAAAAATGTTTAAATATGTTTGCCCATAGGCTGTATTTGACCAGGGAGGGGGGAGCTTATTTTTGTGACCCCGTGTTCCAACATTTTTGTTGTCTATGAATCGTGATGTGTTGAAAAACCGTTGTGTATTGTGACTGAACTGGACTTCCTGAAACGCGAACTGCTCAAATCTTTGATTGTGAGTCGTGAATACACATACATTGAAGAAATTAAGTCACTTTAGATAAACAGTTTCTTTTTTGCTTTTTTTTTCAGCGAGCAAGGGCAAGCGCGAAGTTGAGCGTCAAGTGCAACATATATCTTGTAAAGGCATAAAATTAAAAATAAGACCAAAAAGAAATAACTCGTTAATATGAATATCTCATCCTTTTAAAGTAACATATCATAAACTGTAATGCAGTATAGCGTGGCCAATAAAGCCAAGTCATGAGAGTTCTTTTCCTTTTTTTTTCCCATGTAACGATACTTAACTGCCGGTGATAATGGTGCCTATCTCACTATACGTCCTACATATTTGATTGTAGCATGAGTGTATTTCTTTGTCACGTGTAAGAAATTTAATTTCAAAAATGCTGAATACATTAACCGAAATTCAAGTGGCTAATATAGGTGTAGTCCCATTACCTGTCCGGTTATATGGAGCACGTCTTCGGTTTTGTGAATGTTCCCGATCTGTTTCACTGTCTTTGGCCTTGTTTTCGAAAGCTCGTCTCTGCCTTTTTACATTTACTGTACTCTCACCTGTCAAAAAACGTACGTGATTTATATGCCGCGAGGGATGTTACTCTGTAAAGGACAAGAACCTGACTTTATTCTTTATATCAAATATAACAACACTACCGGCGGGGTGTAAAAGGGTCTTTCACTCCAAAACAACAATCTAAATTGAGTAGCCTCGCAGGTCTTCAGAACCTCTGATTTAATTGGACCTTTATGGTCGCAGCTCTTTTGTTTTCGGGCTAAGTTCCATTGTTGACTTTGTTGTCATAATGATTATTTTCCCAGCCAATCCCGTCAGGGTTTTTTACAGCTGAAAGGTCCCCCCTGACTTTGCTACCAAATCGTCTGACAGTTGCTATTCGTTCTAAGCGGAGAAGAATCCCGCCAGGTCCAGACAGAACTATAAAGCTAATTTTGATTTTGATTCAGCCCTAGATATTTGTCAAGAAAGTGGCGTGCGTCGGTTAAACAGGTTGGCCTTCAGTCTTTTGGAGGTTGGTAGAAGCGCAACCCCAGTGAAAGTTTGGTTCAATCATCAAGGCGAGTTGCAAGCCAGCACCCAAACCGCTAATTTACAGTGCTACTACTCAAACCGGGTCAATTGGAAAAAGATTATCCAATCCCAACGTTTTTTTTTTAAACAGAAGATTCTCAATTTTTTTTTTGGAAAGGACCACTAAAATTCAAGGTTCAGCCATAGGACCGTTGAAAAGTTTAATATTTAACCGCGTTTGAACTTACCTCGCCTCTCAGGAGGCAGGCTTCAAAATTTTTAATGTTATTGGTCCGTTTGCAAAAAACCTTGAGAATCTTTTGTTTTCAAAAAACGTTGTGATTGGATAATCTTCTTCCAGGTGCCCCGGTTCGAGTGGTCGCACTGAAATACTTCTGGAAAATAATGTATGACTGAATCCTGGGTCAGGTTCTGCCTCTTTATACTGCGAGAAGTCTCTCTTTTTCTTCAGATTTAGTAAGGGGAGTGCACGCGCGCACGAGCGTTAGAGGCGAGAAACAAGGGCGGCAGCCCGCCTCTCCCGTCTTGCGCCTTTAGTCACGCGCGTGGTCATTTGCGTGTCTCGGGCGTTTTGCTCGACGGACCAAGAAAAAAGAGAGACTGCTCGTAGTCTACTGCTCCTTGAACCAGTGTGAAAAACTTTAGAAGGCTTGGGCTTTTGTCTCGCATTCGTAGATTATGCCTCATGTTGAAGGTCTCTTAACAGGTGACATCTCACTCCTAATGCTAATGGGAATTTGTACGATCTTGCACCCAGGAGAAGGAACGCCCTGAATCCTCAGCTGAATGCACCCACCAAAGCTAAGCCAAAACGTAATAAGCAATTTTGCTGTCACGCCAGTAAAATGTAGTTAATGGGACGTGACGCTAGTTATCAGTAACCCTTTCATGGCCGTTCTTTTTCAAAAAAGCAGTTGTGTAGTCAAGTTGCCAGGGTCAGCAAGCTCTAAGATACATTGTATTCTAGCATAGAAGTTTACGGCCTTGTTGTCTTTACCAGGCTAGTACGCTGAGTACGATCCACAGCATTGGCCATTTTTTTCAAAGCACTATTCAAGGCTAAGAGTTCGCATGTGCAACACTGAGCTGTCTTGTCGTACAGCCTTTTCTACTGGCTATGCGAGCAGACGTTCGTCTAGCTATAGAAGCCTAGAACAACTGTTCAGAGTTCACTTGAGTTCTGTTGTTCAGCAAGGTTAGTGCTCAGTATATTATTCTTGTAAAATTAGTCCCTCCCTCCCTCCCTTTGGAGATGCGGTTTAGGCTTTGTTTTGTGCTATGCGTTCATATAAACTAGGGACACTCGTCTGCGGTGCGGTTAAGTCTGCGGAGCGACTTCCCCCAAGCTTGTTGGCCGCGTTGCCGTTTAATATCGCCTGCAAACCGATACTCTTGTCCGATCCAGCACGTGCTGTATTGCATTCAGCTCGTAGTGCTGTTGAGATAAGTGAGGTTCTTTAGTCACGCCATCGCCGGAAGTCGCACAGGCTAACCTAGCGTAAGGCAGTGCTCCCCCACTAACGCCAACTTGTTGTTATTTGTTTTATAATTTAGTTATTTCGCGTTTAACATGCATCGTAAAGAAACAAAGACATTAAATGGATAAAAAGACAAACAAGCAAACAATACTTTCCTTAAAACAAACAAAAAAGGTTAATATATTCTTAGCGGGTAAACAGTTTTGATAATCTTGTTACCTGTGCTTTTAATTTCGGCTTTCGCTGCTTGTTCTTGGCTTTTATTGTCTTCTTTTTCTCGAGCTGGTGTTAATGGTACTTGGGCTGAAGCAGGGGTCATAATTGAGGTACCCCGATTAAGGCTCCTGCCTGATGCTTGTCCTTGTGAATTTACCTTACTACTGCTCTGGTGCAAACCTGGGTAGATACACGAACATACAGACACAACAAAAATGTATGTAATGTTTGTCCATACGCTGTATTTGAACAGGGAGGGTGGGGGTGGGGGATGGGCGGAAGCACTGAGGCGGATCTGTGAGCTCACATTTAAGAGTTAGCTAAATGAGCAAGGTCTAGTTTTACACTTACACTTCATGCAGGTGTGATACTTAGCTTACTGCCGATGCCTTCTACACCCACACCTGTACAATACAATGATCAAGCTGACTGAAATTTGGCAGAAACAGGTCAAGCACACGGCAAGACAATTTACAGCAAACCTAGGTGTACTCTGAAACACTCTTTAATACCTGGATGTGACGGATATCCATGAAGACTCTTCTCTTTTGACCTCTTTACAGGCGTAAGTTTCTTATATGACGAAGCTAGAAGAATGTATGCATCCGATTCTGCTTCTTTGTCTGACTCTTCTTTTGCGATTCTGAACACCTCGTCCCCAAATTTAATGCTTTCTTCATAGTTTGTCAGATAGTAATATGACCACGCTAATTTTTTACACGCCTCTCTTTCTTCGTGTTTATTACCAACATGTTTACTCCAAAGCAGCCATATTTTGGCGTTTTTGATGCTTTCAAGGTATTTCTCCTCTCGATAGTATTCTAGTGTCTTGCGTTTTGCGATTTGCCATTCCATTTTCGGAAATCCGTTGGTGCAGTTATTTTGCGGTCCCTTTGGCCTTTACCAACGGCTCGATTGATGCTCCGAGGCCTATCGAAATAATTTAAAAAAATTGTTGATGTTAGTCAGTTGCGAATGCTCAAGCCCTCATGTCAAACTGTTACGCAGGAAACCATATTTTACGGTTATTAGAAGTAGTTCAATCAAGTATTTGTACACAGTGATGAGTTCTACGGAAACTTAAACTTTTCTAGTTTTTCCTCTTGGAACTTCGTTGATACAATTATTTGTGGGATATTATATGTATTTTTTTTTTAATATCTTGATTCGAATACGCAAATCATTGCCTATTTAGACTGATCGCTATTCATAGGATGAAAGGGTGGTGCAAATGAAGTACCTAAAAAAGTACCGGCGGACTTAGAATGTTTTTTTTTTTTCACAAAATATGATGGAAGTGAAATTTTCAAGGAAGGTTTTCGTCTAAGTAATCCTAAGGGGTTAAGAAACTGGCTCTCTTGAAAAAATTACCAGCCAGAAAAAAAATATATATCCACCGATTACCTGACGGATTTGTAAACAACATAGCTGGTCTTTATATATATATATATATATATATATATATATATATATATATATATATATATATATATATATATATATATATATATATATTTACGGATAGCTTATTAGCTTTCATCTCAGTTTTTAAGTTTCGATGTTTCTAATAATAAACAGCAGTAAAGGAAAGAAACAAAATATTTCAGTGCACATTGTTGGTTTTGACAGTGACGTCATCAGATTGCAAAGTCAAAAAAGCGAGGTTTTAGGAATTCGTATTTACACTAGGCTGAAGATAAATAGAAAATAACAGAACATTATGGCGAGACATAATGTAATTTATATCGAGGCGTGGTACGCACGTGATATTCCGCTGGGGTTGGCTTGAACCAGGCACGAATTCGATACTAGCATTAGTTTGGCCAATCAGGTTTAAGTAGGTCACATGCCTAGTATATGAAAGACAGTTCCAGCGAGATATTTTTTTTTCTTCCTCTCGCCATCAGATTGAACAGATCCCCAGAAAAACGTTTTCCCGCCTCCTCTCCATTTCACCACCATTTCCATCCTGTCGCTTCGATAGTATCACTTTTTAAGGCTGGCGATATTTTGTCGCCCCAATTGTGAACAAGACATCATATACCGAAATGTTTACTGCTGTGTTTGAATTTTGCTAATTGTTCGATTAAAACAAGCCACAATCGTGGCCAAATTTATTCCAACAAAGTGGTTTCTTATTGCTACCTCCGGGGAATTTGCTCTTAAGTGGTTTCTCAACAAAGCTCGCCCCTTTTAAGTGGGTCACTTTAGATCAAATTTTACATGAAAACACGGCTCGATATAAAAATCTTTGTACAAGTTTCCAGCCCCGAAGCATGTTTCATTTCGAAAATACACAGCAATTTGAACTTCCGAGTTTTCACAGTGCGCGGCACCAAAGTAGGAATGCTGTCTCATTGAAAAAACGTTTTTCCTCCTGATTTTCAGCAGTTTAACCATTTCAAGTATTAAAAGATGTGTTTATGCTCACGTATGCTAGCTCTCGAGTGAAAAGGAAGAGCTTTTGTAGGAAAAGTGAACTCCAGATGTTTTTGTTGATCCACCAATATGGCGTCTCTGTACAACGCTCTACAAAGGTGCGTGAAATGTTTCGGCAAATAACTCAGCAACTGTGGGCCACAAAGACCTGCGATTTGCACAAATTGTTTATATTTTAGTCTTTTATAACATTTCATTTTCTTGGCTTCTTCCCCTGGACGGTTTCTAATTTATTTTTGAGTGCCGTGTTTATTGAGTGACAGTGAAAACGAAGAATAGAAAATACGACTAACGGGTGCAAAATATTTCCAAAGTGTTTTTTGTCTGAGGTCGTCCCGCTCTCAGCTCTCATGTTAATAGATCGCTTAAGTTCAAACGGGTTAGGTTTCGCTCTTCATCTTCCTTTGGCTATCAAGCACTCCTTCGACGCAAGCGAGACAACAGATGAATGTCTCTCCGAGAAAACATTGTGTGGCGGTTAAGACGCCCCGCTGAGTTTTGACGACAAAACTATTGGTGCTATTGGCCGCCTTGGGGGCAAGCTGTTATCTTTTATTTTATGCGGAAAACCTTTTATTTTGTGCGAGTTTATAAAAACGAAGGGACTAAGTTTAAAGAAACCGTCGAAGACTATTTTATTACTTAGAATAATAATTATTATTACATTTATTATAGCGCTTTAACTATTAATATATTCTAAAGCGCTTTACAATATGTACAAGAAAATATATATGTATATATATACAATAAATGGACAGAAATAATAATAGTAATAAGAATATAAAATTACAAATTAACAGCTTTCTTAAAAAGATAAGTCTTCAACTGTACTTTAAAAGAGTCAATGTTCCTACAGTTTCTAAGGGTGGATGGCAAAGCATTCCATACTGTTGGTCCAGCATGGAAAAAGGCTCGATCGCCAAAAGTCTTCCGTGTCACCTTAGGGATTACAAGCAGTGTTTCAGGATCAGACCGCAGGCTGTATCTAGCTAGTTCTAGGCTTTACAACAAGTAGTTCAGATAAATATTGTGGCGCCAGGCCGTTCAACGTTTTAAAAACTAAAAGCGCAATCTTAAATTCTACTCTAAATTTCACTGGCAACTAATGAAGTTCCCTAAGTACCGGAGTAATATGGGCAAACTTAGGAATTAAGCATGTAACCCGAGCCGCCACATTAAGAACTTTTTGAAGTCCCCCGGTCATATTGATATTGCGGAAGCTTATACAAAAGAGCTTTGCAATGATCTAAATGTAATGTAACAAACGCATGAATTTAACACTTTGTTGATTTTGCAGACAGATATTTCCTAATTTGCCTAATATTATTATTCCCCGAGATAAACCCTTTGCTACCATCATAAGAGTGCGATTTTAAGCCCCGAATTCTTCAAACTGTGGACTTTCTATGCCAAAACTGTTTGGATTTTCTGAATACTTTTAACTTTCATAAAAGTATATCGAATTGACTAAACATTTCAACAGCAGGAATGAAGAGCCACTTTAAAACAATGAGTATATTGGATCTGTGTGCTTGGAACGGTCGCCTAAGCCGCTTAATGCACATACATCGCGTATGCGATACGCACCATCGATCAATAGACTATTTGAGTTTCTGAATTGCACCGTAAGCACGGTGACCAGTGATCAGAAATCGAACGATATCTGGCTGAACCACAAGGGCAAAAATGGTAGAAATGTGCTTTTTTGATTATTGTTTTTAAACTGCATAAATTGAAGCGAATCACAGACGTCACGGACGGCTGAGAAGAGCCATTTTCAACTCGATTATCAGTTGCGGTTCCGTCACGTGAATAACAAATATTACCTTAAGTTTAAGGAAACCATACGTACCAGTAACTCGACGAACGAACATACTTCTGTGGCTACGAGAATGGCGAAAACCTCGTTAGTTTATTTGCAGGAGGTAAAAGCTTGGAAAGAACAACACGCATGGGGCGTTCACTAGAGTTGCCGTAAAGGCGGAAGTAACTGCGCAATCGCAGCACGTAGGACCGCATTCTCATTTACATTCTCATCCCCAGATATTCTCGACCCCAGTGCTTACAGGTTTGGGAATGCGCGCGTAAGCTCTGGGAAACTCTGCGCCGGAGTAGCCAAAATCTGGCTTTTTGGGCCACACGGCGCATACTCTTTGATCCAACCAAAACTTTTTGCTTCTTTTACATCTACTTCATCGCGAAAGTCTTGTATTGGAGCTGAAGAAAATCAGTTAACGGCTTTGAAGAATTTTCAGGTATCCAAGGCTCTTGTCAGGGGTAGCTGCTGAGAAAATACCGTTAAACGTTCCCACTCACAGATTTGAGACTTGAAGTTTGCATATGCTTAACAGTTGATTAAATATTTCTGTGGACTACTTCACGAGCCGGTAAGTGAAAACCGAATGGCTTGTTAAGATAAACGTATCGCAATTCCAATAAAACTTTCCAAAATATGAATTTAGCGTCCTTTTATTTATGTTTGTTAATAAACATTAACACTTCAGCGAAGCTGCTTTGAAATGCGATATCGTGGGAGAAGAAGACAACTATAAATATCTAGTGGCATTGTCCACGCATCAATTTAGAGAACGATTTACTTAGTTTTTTCTTGCAAGTCTGTTTTTGGGCAATTTACGACAAGAAGCTCAAGTTTTCATTCATACTCGGCTACTTCGTGTCAATACGATAACGTGGAAGTCAAAGAAAAATCAGTAATATGTCATGCTTCTTAAATTAAGGCTGGCAAAGATGTCGGTGCATTTTTATTTTTTCACATTCAAATCTTTTTCTGGTTCAATTTTTGATATGTAGCTAACCTATTTTGTTTGAAAATTGGAAAATCCAGTAATTCTGCCTAATTAGTCGTGCAAATTTTGTTTTGGAATCACTGAAATCAAGAATGGGCCGGTCGTATTTACTTCAACATTTCTAGGGAAAAACCCGCTCACATGACAGACACGCCGCACGTTCAACCTCTCTCGTGCAACCTTGAATGGACCAATCGGAATCACTTTTATTGTTTTTTGCTGAAACCAATCAGAGAAAATCTTGCTCCAGGGTTCCCTAGAGCTCTTGATCTCTCCTTTACATACGCAGAAGAGCTCTGGGTCGAGGTTGATCCCCAGAGAGGCACTCGGTAGTTAACATTTGTAACGAGACCACGTGACCAAAGGAAACGAGGGGAACCGAGTAGGCCTTTTCACTAGGCTTTCAGACTCACAAAAGCCTTGTCTACTCCCTAGGTCTCATTATTCCGCGCGGCCAAAGCGTTTCGGGTCACGTGGTCCATGCAAAAATGTTTCCCGCCCGTTCGCCTCTAATACGTCACAGAAACGAATTGAACGAATTGAACTTGATGGGAACCCTAGGAATAAGCCACTTTAGCAAAAAGCAGTGGATCCGAGTAATTGAGTGGATTGCTCCGGAAGTACAAAAATAGCCGATTGGAGTGTCCAGCAGTCGAGGAAAGCGATAAAAGCGCGCGGAGATCAAGACAAGCTCGAGGTGATGTTCGACGGCTTGTACTTGACCAGAGGCCACTACTCCAACAATCCTTCTGCCACCATGCGTGACGCTAAGACCGGTAACATCATCGGCTATACACATCGCACTAAACGGGGACAGGGTGCCAACTGGGAGGGGACTTCTGATCGATGGCGCAGAGGGGAACATGCTTGACGAGATTCTGGCCGATTTGATCGAAAACGACCGTATGACCATCAAGAAAGCGACAATTGATAAAGCCGCCTCTTGCCATGAGATTATTCTTACAAGAAGCCCGGAGACAGAGATATTGTTTTGTGGTAATCAAACAGCGAAAACATTCCATACGGACTTGGAACGAGTGAAGAAAACGCCTTGTCAGTTGAGTGTACAGCTTTGTATCTTTTGTCCCCAACCCCAACCGCCTCTAATGCGCAGTTCCCAATTTAGTTTACTTGTATTTCCAAAGTCATTGATCACGAGACGGCAAAGTTTTTTTTCCAAAAGCGTACTTGCAAGAAAAAAAAAGACAAATAAAATTTGCTTTTTACGGCGCTGTTGAACTTTATTTTATCTATGCGGATCGCAGGGGAAACACAACTGTCAAAAAGTTCAATAAAGAAATCTCGTGTTTACTATCATTGCCATGTAAATTACCGGTAATGTCAGGAGCTGGTTTTATTTTCTTTGGGCGTAATAATTTCATTTCATACTGCCGATTTTTTCTTTTTCTAATTGAGTTTGGTTGCTTGTAAGATTTTTTCAATCTAAAACGGTTTCAATTATAATCATTCCATGTGTACCATTTGATATATCCACAGTGCAAAAGCCTTGGCCTACGCAAGTGCATATCACCAGGAAGTACAGTGCTATAAAATGACCAATGCATGACGAAAGGAGTCCAAGCTACACCACCAAAATTTTTCCCTATCAACGGTTTCAAAAGATAGGTCACTGGGCCCTTAAATCGAAGGAAAATAATTCGAACAAAATTGTCCCTTCTTTTAGCCTAAATTTAGCCTAAATATCCCAACGCATGCTATGCGTAGGTTGTTGCTTAATGTAAGACGGTCTAACCCTAAACTAGCTTCAGTTCCGGAATATAATGCATGGGTACCCAATTCTGAAGGCTTTAGCCAACTTTAATGGGAGGGTGCCTTAGAAGTTAATTTTCTTACTGTATTTTTTCAGACATTTAAAGCTGCGAGGGCCTCCTTTCTTTCCGAAAATGAAAAACAAGAACTTATCGACCAACTCAAATTAGTACGTGGAATTCAGTAACTTTTGTATAGAATTTAGGTGGTGTAAATAGACCTTATTCATGATTCCTGCAGTCTTTGCACGAGCTTAACGACTGATGTGATAAAAGCGATGTCACGAGGTTTCTCAGGGGGCAAACAAGTGAAAAAAATTGCCAGTGCAAAAAATCGCGGTTGAGTTTGTTTATCCTAAACAACAGGAAATGAAGACCTTTTAATCTTAAAGGCGCCAAGATATGGGCAGAAGTGATCATTGTTACTTTTTTGTTAGCCTGTAGTGCAGGCGTATTTTGGGTGGGCGAAACCTTGTTCGTGTTCGTAATATTGTTGTAGCCGCCATCTTTGATTTTATGGCAGTGGAAGATTGGGGAGAGTAGAACTTTTCTGTATGAGTAGCGACCGTAGATGTCCTCATGCCAAACAGTAATAGTGTATCTTGCCAAAACTCGATATGTCCATTTTGTATAACTATGAAATCATCGTCTTGTTTTGAATGAATAAACAAACTGGACTGCGATTATTTGTATTGGCAAATTTTATCACCTGTTTGCCCCCTGAAATACCAGGTGACATAGTTTTTATCCCATCGATCCTAGAGCGCGTGCAAAGATGGCGGGTGTCTTGTATAATTTACAGCTAATGAATGAGGCTGAGTATCTAATGAAGAATTATGGAGTTCGAGGTGGGTGTTATCCGTCGAGGCCGTAGGCCGAGGCGGATAACACCCTCCGAGATCTCCATAATTTTTCATACGATACGAAAGCCGACTTCAATAATTGATTTATTATTCATTCAAAATAATTCCTAGTCTAAAAACATAGCTAAAACATGCTTACCTTCGTCGATGTTAAGTTCATCCTCGATAGTGTACGTTTAGGTTTGTCCAGCTCCGCAAATATCCTCCAAATAGCAGATGTCGCCCTTCGAGTTGTCTTCTTGCTGTTCTTGCCATGTTTTTAGTTATTTTTCCGCCTAGTTCTTACTCTTGAAACGACTGAAATGTCCGCCATTTTTCAAGTTCACAGGCAAAACAACTCAACCTCGTCCCCAGGTCTTCTCGGCTAACGGCGCCTTAACCTGCACGAACGCTGCATTTTTGACGTCATTTCCTCGTTAAACACAAAATTCTTCCAAATTTGCTCATCAGAAACTGATTATGGTGAATTATGCGTGTGCTTTTAGCCAGTCAGAATGGGGGAAATATTTTGAATGAATAATAATAACAGTTAATGAATGAGGCTGAGTATCTTACGACGAATTATGGAGTTCGAGGTGGGTGTTATCCGTCGAGGCCGTAGGCCGAGGCGGATAACACCCTCCGAGATCTCCATAATTCTTCATACGATACGAAAGCCGAATTCAATAATTGATTTATTATTCATTCAAAATAATTCCTAGTTTAAAAACATAGCTAAAACATGCTTACCTCTATCGGTGTTAAGTTCATCTTCGGTAGTGTACGTTGACTCCGCCTACGACTCCGATTTTTGATTTTCACTAGGTCATAAGCGCTCTGACGACTCAGCTTACGACTCCGACTCCGACTCCGACTCCGTCGCTAGTGAAAACCAGCCTTAAACTGGTGAATTTGAAAATGAACAATTTCTTAAGTCCCTTTTGCACATGTGCTACTTGTTGGAAAGAACTACACTCTGTCTCAAACTGTCCTAGAGTTTTTAGCTGTCCTTCATGAAAAAATCAAAACAAAGATTCATTTGATTTCAATAAATGCATTTTAAAAAAATGAGCAAAATATTTAACAAAACTGTTTTATATGATTTCTTCCTTTCAGTTCGAAAATTGTTAGGAATCTCTGTCTTGTCAGTAGTTAACAAGAAACAGTTTGCCAAATATTAACAACAACAAGAAGCCAAGTCTGACTCAAGAAGTGTTTTTCTTTCACTCGTCTATTATATTTAGACATGTATCTCTCATTAATACAGAGACATTAAATTGGAGACAGTTTTGAATTTGTGATAAATTAGGCCAGGTATGGCCACTAAAAGCCCATGAAACTGTACGTCTATCTAATACTTTAAACAAGCTACACAATTTATCTGGTTCATTCAATAGCTGGGTTAAAAAGCAATCTATACAGCACTTACAGTACTGAAGATAAGCTCAAAATCCTGGCTGTTGGCATCTTGACGCATCCTCTAGACAAATCTGATCTGAAATGAAAAATCAGTCATTTCAATAAGCAATCGCAGTAATCTTGATTCACATCGTGAAGGCATTAAAATTAATGCCTTTTCTTAGCATGAATCTCAGTATATCAGCTGACCAGTCGAGTCAATTAGTCGATGAGCTAGCCAGAAAGTCTAGCAGTCTATCAGCCACAGTCAGTCAGTCAGTCAGTCAGCCAGTCAGTCAGCCAGTCAATTGGTCAGTAAGTTAGTAAGCGGAGAAGTCAGTAAGTTATTAGTCAGCAAGTCAGCCACCAGTCAATCAGTCAGAAAAGATGCAAAACAATGTTTAGACATTGTTGTTGCCACTTTGTTAGTGAGGTAAAATTAACTTGGAAAATAGAAAGTCGACGCAAGTACTGGAACTCTACCGTTAAATAGATTCGACATTGCAGATTCACGTTGTTGTATGTATTTAATTGATAGATTCCATAGTTTTTAAGATGCAAAGTCCCGTTGCACTTTATAAATACTTGATATATTAATGATTTTTAGCCTTCGACCACTAGATTATATAATTAAGAAGCAACTTCAACTTCATGCAACTACTCATCTGATGTACATCTGTAACATATGTGTCACAGTGGATTTGTTTATAAGTGTAGAATTGTACTTGACTGTCACACACTCAACATGCGGCACCTCATCAGCCAATGGCAACTACTAGTCTACAAATTGAACTAGTCTATTTATTTTTGAAGTTCTCTAGTATGGGAAATGTGTATTTATTTTTCATACTGATGTCTTCATTGATGTTTCCTTGATGTCATGGACTTGCAACGTCTTGAAATTCGGTCAATATTTGGCCGGTATAGCGGTCAACACTTAGACGATACAGTGACCTTTTAATGTTGGTGGAATATCGGTCGACTGTCGGGGGTATATAATACAATGTGCTTCAGGGTCTTTCTAAAAGCGTCTAGCATCTTGGAAACATCTGGTACGAGTGGCCAAAAGTGCTATGGACCTTATGATACAACAATGTCAATGTCCATAAAAATGTCGCAGAAAAATCGACTTCGTATCCTTTTACACATTTTCGCGATTATCCGGAATCGCCATGTTATTTAAAAGAAGAGAATTTTGTTTGGAGCTGAAGAGAGGTGACCGCACCCAATTTTGGACAGTGACGTACAACAATTAATACAAAGAAGCCACTGAGAAGCAGGGGGCAGAACAGGGATATCTGCGCTGCTCCTCCACAGGCGTTTCTAACGTAAAGTGAATTTACGCTGCAACACGGGCTACAGTCCACCAAGTACTCCAGTATTAGTGAAGTAGTGTATTGGTGGAATGTCAGTAGACTATCTATCCACAATTCAGCCGACAATTGGACAACTACAATCGGCCGACATATCAACCGACATTCGACCGACCAATATAACCAATATTTTGGTCAATATATCAAACGACACATGGGTCGCTTTTCGGTCAATATATCGTAATAAACCCAAACGTCGACCGAGGGTCGGTCAATATGTCGACTGAGGAGTGCACAAATTATGCAAGATCCGGAAACTGTCAGTCCGTCAATAAATCAGAGCACTCAAATTTAGGACTCAAAGCAGAACTTGGCATTATATACTTATTATCTAACAACGCGGCACAGCTTGTTCAAAGCAGATTGTGTCACTACTCCAAGTCCATGCATACTGCTACTCCATATCAGTCAGTTAATAGGTCAGTCAGTCAGTCAGCAGCTCAGTCAGTAAGCCAGTTTGTCAGTCCATCAATGAGTTAGTAACTTAGTTAGTCAATCAATCACTCACTCAACATGTCAACCAGTTGGTTATATTTAGTTAATAAATAAGGCAGGCATTTAGCAGGTTAGTTGGAGAGAGTCAGTCAGTAAAAAACGTCAGCTATTTAGCCAGTCACTGAGTCAGTCATCTAGTCAGTCACTCAGCAAGTCAGCCAGTCAGCAAACCAGCCAGCCAGTCAGTCAGTCAGCAAGTCAACTAGACAGTCAGGAGATCCATCAATAAGTCAGTCAGTTGGTTGGTCAGCCAACTGTAAGTCATCCATTAATGTCAGTCAGTGAATCAATAAGTCAGCCAGTCAGTCTGTCAGTCAAACAGTCACTTAGTTAGACAGTTAGGGAGTCAGTCAATCAGTAAGTTAGTCAGAAAATCAGCCACACAGTCAACCAGTTAGTCAGTTAGTGAGGTGGTCAATCAGTTAAATGAATTGAACAGATCACTCTGAAAATTGTCAGTCAGTCAATAAATCAGTCTACTCAAGAAATATCATGTAGATTTCCAACCTAGACTAAACCAGAACCTAGTAGTATACACTTGTTATTTAACAATGTGGCACAGCTTGTTCAAAGCAGATTGTGTCTGCTACTCCAGGAAAAAAAAAATTTTTGCTATTCGTCAGAAAAACTTTAAAGACTTAATTTTAACAGCATATTATCATTTGAACCTAAATATTTAGCAAGTTAAAAAAAAAAACTTACATGAACTTGAGGCCATCAATCAATAATTAATTCCATACTGAATTTGAATCTGAATTTGAAAAATGTACTCCTTTGGCCTCAGACAGTCCAAGAGATTTTAGCTGTCTTGCATGAAAAGATCAAAAGAAACGTTCGTTTAACTTTAGATATATGTAGTTACACAAAAAATTGAGCAATTAACAAAAATATTTTATATTCTTCCTTTAAATCTGAGAATGTTGTTGAATATTTTTTCCTTCACTAGTGTATCTTTTATTTTTCAGATACATTAAATTTGAAAAAGTTTCAAGTTTTGTGTTAAATTAGGCCAGGTACATCCCCAAAAAATCTCATGAAGCCATGCCTCAATCTTACTTTGAACAAGCTGTACCAGCAGTTTAGTTTAAAATCTGGTTCACTCAGGAGCTTGAATACATAGTAATACATACAGCAGTGGCAGACCCAGACCTTCAGATAACGGGGGGGGGGGGGAGGGGGGGGGGCGGTCATCCAGACCCTGAAATCCGTCCTGGATCCCCCACTGTACAGAACTTACATTGCCGAAGATAATAAGCTCAAAATCCTGGCTGTTGAAGTCTTGACATATGTGCAGGACCCATCTGATCTGAAATTGATCATCTTCATCAGCAATCAGCAATCTTGCTTCTTCAGGCACAAACTCTAGGGTTGCGCTTGATTGGGAAATCCGGATTTCGATATTGATATCCACATTTTGGATTTTGCAATCAAACGCGAAATCTGAACACGGATCTCCCTTCTAGTTCTTATGATCAACTTCTTCTCCCAAAATCTCAAACTTTCACCCACTCCCAAGTCAAAGGCCTGGCTACTAAGCATACAAATAAACAATTTGCTACGTTGCACTTTTAATATAATAAGACTATAAAAAAGGCCAATTTGCAAATAAACCCTTCATACGCTGTTGGAAACGACCGGTTTGCCCTTAAAAATCAAAGCGTTGAAAACTCCCCGAGGGGTGAGATTGAACTATTGAAAGAGTTGTGCATAAGCCTGATAAGCAATATTAAGCACATAAGCTTCGAGGGTGAGGGTCAAGATCTCACCAAATGCAGAGTAAAACATTACCACAAGCACTTCTAAAACTGTTTTAAAAGATAAAACATACAGTTCTTACTGTTTGATCTACCTAAAATCGCTACTAACCTTGCAAAGTAGATGAAAAACGGGAGAGAAACAACCATGCCTTCCGCGCGCCATCTTTGAGTTAGTGTTAGTTTCCAGTGCCCCAAAACGTCCACAGTGCGCGGCCTCCTCTCTCCTTGCGCGAAAATAGGACCCCGACGGGTGCATGTGTTTGTTGCTAAAAAAGCACAATAGATTTTCTATCTTTTTAGCGACTTTGTAGCTCAAATTTGAAAAAAAAGTCCATAAATAAATGGGCAGAAAAGGCAAACAATAGTGGGCGCTTGCTCGCTCTGGTGTTTTTTTTCTGTTTTGATTTGTTATTTTCTGGATTTAGTTAGAATAACAAATTAGCGGCGTCAATGAGGATAAAAAACCGTTAATTGAATAGTTTTTGCCCTATTTTGACTTGGCATCTCAGTTGTAGATGCCGCTGTTAAACTAGTGATTGAATCCTACAAGTTCATATCTTTAGAGATTCTGCCATTTCAGTCTGTTTTTCTTTTGCTTTTTACATTTTGCTGTACCGTACTGAACTCGAATAATCTCCCCGGCGCGGCGCTAATTAAATTTTTTCTCGCCTAAATCGAATCAAGAGCCATAATGGCTCTTGATCGAAGCGCTTATTCGAGTAGATAAGACATTTTAATTTTGGTTGTCCGAATTGGTAGTTTTCAATGTTGCAGTCAGTAATTTACACCGAATGTCATTTTTGCTAGCCTGCACTGGTTGTCTTGCCGGCGCAAGAGTCATCCGGTATAGTGTGCAGTCTTTACCCTTTAAACCCTACGATCAAAATTTGAATTCTCATTGTTACCCCCTATTCATTCCTACAGATGTAGTGGGAGAATTTGATAAAATATCAAGCAAATTTATCTTGTGTGATCATGTCAGTAATTCTCATGACCACTCTGTTTTACAAAGCATTGATATTACAAGGAGAACTTTGATGCTGATCCCTCTTAAGGCTTAAAGGGTTAAATCTGTGCTTTGTTCTGTTGAAAAGCACGCAGGAAGCGACTTTAGCACGAACGAATTGTCGAGGGAAACACGAGACGTAGTCTTGTGTTTCTCCCTACTTCTTTTCCTTAATGCTTTTCAACAGAACAGAGCACAGTCAAGGCTTCTTTATTTGTTTTATAATAGAGAATCTATGCGTCCCTACGCATTACTTCACTCTTTTTCAACCAGTCAGAGTGCGTGATTTATCTGAATTGTATTTTATAAACAGATAAAGAAATAGACCTCATACTAAAGGCGGTTTTAATTGGTTTTATTCGTTTAATTGAAATACATGTTAGATAATAACCCTTGAAAGTCGATTCATCACAAAGTACGCTTGGGCTATCTGTGCTAACTGCACTCAGTTTTTGAGCAACGACGACGGCAGTGACTACTTCTCTTATAACGTGATTAGCATTCGTTTAAGCTTATCCCTGATTATTTCGACTCGCTCAATTTGCCAAATGTAGGCATATTTTCTTGGAAATGGATTTTAAGAAAAATGGTAATAATAATTTTAAAAATTTCCCACTGTGCAGTGGGCTGGCTCCAGTTTACGAAACCGTCATCAACTTAGAACACTTCAAGAACTGTGCTCCGCAACAGGCCTTTGCAAAGGAACTATGTTTAAGAGTGCTTAAAACGCCTTAGAAAAGTGTATCCGTTATAACAAAATGATGGCCTCTATTTACCCTAGTCACTAGGGATTTACATCTTTCTGGCATATTTCTCTGCAAAGTTCTTGCAGTTTGAGAACAATAGGATTTCAAGAGGGTTAGTAGCCATAAGCAAAAAGCACACACTCATTGTCGTAATTAAAACCAAAGTTCTTTAACAAGGGTGGTTTCAAATTGAGGTGCTTGTTTAAATTTGCGGGCGTTTTCTATTGATTCCATGTCGCTGACTCTTTTGATTACTTTGGTCAGGAGGCTAATGAGATGGTGGTGAGCAACATGTTCTCGAAAAACTTTCCCAATTGCACGAACAAAATTGCTTCCTAGGTTAGGAAATCTGTATGACACGTATCCCTCAACTGTTGAGTACGCAGTTAGGAAATCTGTTTGCCCAGCCATCCTCTCCGGTAAAGGACTTTTCGATAGATCAATTGGCGAATCAGGACAGGGAGAAGGCATTTGAACAGAGGGCGAACCACATGCATTAGTCACGAGGTTAACCCCTTCGTCCTCTTTATCCCCTCTGCATGCTTGGACAAAAAGGAGCTTTGGTTTTCCCCTTAGTGTTGCACAGCTGGCGTTGGAAAGCATGTCTTTTATTGTCTGGATTGGCAACGGAACACCATCAGAGCCAAATACTTCGCCACTCCTTCCATGACTCATGAGCCAGAGTACAAAACAATCGTAGTCACTGTGGTCCTTTTCGTATGCAAAAAAGTCTACCTCGTTCAACATCTCTGTTTTAGTACGATTCTTTCTAATGTGTACCTCAAATCCCAGAGCGCTGAACATTTCTTTTACTTGACGGACATCTTCTTCTGAGCCGTGGCGTGGTGTTTGTTTGCCATGTTCAGTATTATCTGCAAACAACTCGTTATTAATGATCAGTGCAATCCCTCTTGGAAGAGCAGTCATTTTGTAGACAAAGTCTGTTCCGGGATGATGACCTGGGCGAACATCTACATAGAAAAAGAATGTTTATTAAAATTATAATACTCCAAAAGGGAAATATCATACGCTATAAACTAAGAATAATACAAGAATACTGCCAGCCTTAAATCGGCAGAAAAGTAAGAATATTTAGCCTGAGGGGAACGAAGCAGGGCACGCTTCCTGGTGGTTGACTCAAGTTCTGGACCTGGGTTCATCCTTTGGCATTGTCATAACTGGCGTTGTGCTCTTTGCCTTACACCCTGCTGTGAAACAATGTTTGGGTATACTTATAATTTTCCCTGTCGCTTTTCATTGCGTAGTTTTCGCGGAAGGGTAACATGACCTAACAGAATAACTTGTGGTGGGATTTTTTAGCAAGTTTAATAAAGTTTGTCTTCCGAAAAAAGTAGGAAAATTGCAGACTCTTGATTGCGTCATTACAAGCGTTTCCTCAACAATTGCAACTTAACGCCTTTTATCACTCGTCCGTCTGTGTATCTGGACTTTGAAGGAGGGGGAGGGTGCGACTCTAACGGAGGCATCAGCAAAAGGAATAATCTGTTGTTACTGCCCTTGTTGAATTAAGACAGTGCCATATACAACAAAACGGTCCCGATAGGTAAGCCTGATAAGCAAGAAATTGATCAAGAATCGAGTAACTTTGTTCCCTGTGCTACAGACTCACATCCAAATTCGATTTGTTTATCGTTAAATATATATATTATAGGGTGTTGTTTACTGATGCACCAATGGCGAACATCATTATTAAAATATGTGACATCCACATTTTGGGCCTCTACCGTTAATTGTGTACTTGCTTTTAGGGAACAGTTTTATATGAGCAAAACAAATTATTCATGGCTAAGACTACCTAAACGAAAAATATCGAGGTATTTGGTGCAATGAAAGTCAGGCAAACATGCAAATTTCTAATAGTTACAGACAGGTTTTCCTCACCTTTGATGGGAAACCACTTTTCTAGTCCTGGAACATTCGTGGTTTTATTGCCGAAGCTCTTTGGGCAACTGTTCATTTGCCCGTCTGGCAGAATTTTAAGAAGGCACGAACAATCATCGAGCCTGCATGCTACTTTACCATGGGTATCACACATGACGTGTTCCTCAGAACAGTCGGTACATTCGACGCACCAATTATATTCCAAACTGGTCAAATAGGGCCACTCATCCAACAAAGAAGTCATTGTCTGTTTTAGAAATCTCCACACGAGAGCGGCCATTTCTTCAATTTCTGTCAGTGGGGCCTCTTGACACTGCTGTGTTTGAAAATGACGTAAAACAAACTTAATGAAGCTTTTCTGGCGAATACAGATTAGCTGGTGGACAAAATCCTTTGAAAGCAGTGTAAACCTGACTACTCCATCAAAGAGGTGGGGCGCCTCCTTGAATTCAATGTTGGAACACCATTCAGTACAACGAGATACAAGCTGCGTAAAAAGCCCGTGTGGAACAAATCCAGATGGAAACTGAAGATACAACGGGCATGGGTCTGTCGGGGCTGGTTTCAAATGGCAAAGTCGTCCAGGTTGTGAACGTAGTTGAGCTGGAACAAAGTACTTCACATCATTTATAGGAAATGCACATTTTGCAATCAAACCAAACTGTTCCATCAAGTGTAAGATGTTTTCTTTCGCAAAACGTTGCCGACAAAATTTGGAAAACACGTGATCGACGAGTTCCATGGAGAGAACACCAGTTATCTCCATTTTTTTCCACAGAAGGGAATGTTTGGATTTCTGCAAAAATGGAACGAATATGTTACCACAAGAAAAAAATAGAAATGCAGATCTGGTGTTCTTAAATTTAAAACGCTTCCACACACGATCGCGCACCTCCTTAAACAACTCCTTTTTATCTGTCGTTTGAACTATTGTTTTTTGAAGAGCCTTAAGTAAGCTCATAGACGTACGGGCACCTTCGGACTTTAGGGAGCTTTAGCAACGACGACGGCGACGGCAACGAGGACGTCAAAAAAGCAATAGGTTTATTACGTAAAACAAACAAGTTTGCACGTGTATCACGCTTTTTTGTACATTTCTTTACCGTCCTTGCACGACTACGACGTGAAAATGCCTAATTGCAAGTTTTATGGAGAACGTAAACAAGCGACGACGAATTTCTTTTTCTCTCTCTAAACTTGAGTGCGGTCCTCAAGAAATCAATTCCAGGGAAATTCGCCTTCACTTGCCATTTTCAGCAAATTGGAATAAAGGCGACAAAGATTGAAAAAACGGGAATTCATTTTAAAACTGACGTTTTCGCTGCTGTTGCCGTCGTCGATGCTAAAGCTCCCTTTTGGCTCGGCGGCAGCGGCGTCGGCGACTTTGCCCGAAGAAATTACACAGTGCCCCAACGTCTTGGTGTTGTAAACGGGATACAAAAGTACTCACATCGTATGAAAAAGAAAAACGTTTAAAATTCTCACGCTTAATGAAACAGTAACAATTTCAAAATATCTTTAAAAAGTTATTTTGAAACGTCGCATAGTCTATTTGATCTGGTAAAATCAGAAACATACTTTGAAAATTAACTCCTCCCGTGGCGTTGTCCGTTTCAGATCTGTTCACAATGACTTACACTCATAGGAGTGCTCAATATGAACGTTAGCAAGCACAATCTTTTCTGTCACATCGTGCTACAAGATAAGTTTTCAGTATCGAATTGATCTCTTTAAACTGAAATGTATCTAGAGATCTCAGATTCCCAGCTCACAGTGGACGTCACTGACAGAAATCAATGAAGATACCGAGATGAAGAGTGAATAACAGGTATCGACACCACGCATCCAGATTTGACATGTGCACATTTAGACTGACGTTTAGAAACGACTGTCGTGGTTACATTAACAATTATCCTTTGAAATAGAGGTAAATATTGCTAAAGCCACTATTCACCGAGATTGAAAAGAGTAATTGTTTTAGTATATACACACGAAGTGATCTCAACAAAAGCAGAGAGGAAACCATTAAAAAGAAGGGTATGATTTGATTGACAGATCAAATCAAGCGAAAGTTTATAGAATTTTCAAACATGGTAATTCACATACAAGCTTATCACTTCGCAAACAACAGCGTAATGGCTTAAATGGAACTGTTAAAAGTTTGAATTGTTTCCTTACCTGAGAAGAAAAGTAAAGCTTTGGGCTTTTCTGTTGACTCGCTAAGTTTAAGGCCGAAAAGGTTTGTTGTGTCGTTCTTTTAAAAGATCGTTCTTTAAAAATTAAGAAAAGAACCGAGTTCACACATTATCCACTCGCTAGGAGGTGAATATTGTTGAATAGTTCGAGATGGCGAACCAATCAGATTGCTCAAATCACCAAGACCACTGAGTGTGTATATACTAAAACTCTTTGTTTTGACTTCCTTTTTGTTTTTAAGTCTTATCCAAAGTGAGGTTTTCCGGAATAATGGAGCTTTTTGTGAGGAATCTCGCCCCCTTGCCCCTCCCCCTTAGCCCGTACGCCTATGGAGATAAGCTGTGTGTTGGTGAATTTCTGCGATGTTGCATAGATTTTTATGTAACCCCCTACAATGTTCATTCTAACAAATCCTAACGAAATTACCCCATTTATCCCAAAAGTTTTACTTTTAAATTACCATATCGTTGAAATGACGGATGGTTATAAGTTTCCTGAAAATATCAATTAGCCATTGGGACTGCAGTATAACTGTGTTTCGGTGTTTAACAATGATGCCAAGGTCATGATAAAAGTCAAGCATTGTGTCCATCTCCTTCTCGTATTCGATGAAGCAGACTTTCCGAACAATGGTTCGTAGATCCTTTAGGCCCAAGTACTGAATGTTCGCTGCAACCAAGCTTTTAATGACCTTCTCAAAATTGAACCACCTGCAGGAAAAACGAAGTTATGAACGAAAAAGGCATCCAAATGGCTGAAGGAATGTGGGAGCGTCAGAAATATCTCCGCTGAGGTTATTCTTGAGTCTCAATATCGTCATTTTAACCTGTCCGTAGGTTAGGTTTAGCGTTAAATTGAACGGCATTCTGAATGAAAGTTTTAGACAAGGTAAAAGGCGCATATGTATAGAAAGGTTTTTTAAATCGGATGTAAATAAAACAAGCAACGGGGACAGCGGAACGAGCACGGGTAAAGGGACTTGAAAAATTGTAACAAAACTTAGCGTCCACCCTAGCAGTATCAGTAAATTGATTACCCATTCTCTGCTTTGATGCAATTTTGGTTTAATTTTCCCTTTCTCCGTGCTCGTTACTAGTTCTTCGTTCCTCGTCTTAGTAACATCCTAGCAAATCAAGATTGAACATAAAGCTGCACCTGGAATGGTGTTTTGAAGAAGCTACAACCATTTGCAAAAATACTTCACACACTACCTTGTCTGGCCTGAGCATGATCTTGTGCTTGTGATCCTCTTGTAAAAGGCTGAAAACTTGGAGGAAATACTTTGAATGGAGGGGAGAGAGGGGCTAAGTGTTATTTCTCGGAGAAGTGAACCTAGCAGCTATTTGATGTAAAAAGGCCGGTTTTCGTCGAAGTGCTCCAGTAGTTTTGCAATTGGTTGTTACTTTCAAGATCATCGCAAAAAAATCCACAGCGTGGAAATATGATATTACACAGGATGAAACTGCTTTAGAGTAATCTTTTATGACAAAACTTACCGAAGTGGCAACTCCTCTCCCATGTATGGCTCCTGCTTTATCACCTCGATTATCTTGTCCTGAAGAGCGACGAGTTGCTTTTCGTCTGAACCTGACTTGTTAGAAATGGCGAAGAAAGGACGAATCACGTGGTTTGCAAAGCTTTTTCCTGAAATCGCTTTCTGGATCTGTGATTCAATATCCTTGATATTACTTTTATATGGGTCATCAGCATGTGTTCCTACAATGAATACTGGAGGACGCAGGTATTCGAGCTCCCTCTCTTCCTCTTTATCAGCTTTCCTTTGTTGTGAACACATAGTACTTACTGAAGCAAGCCATGACATGAGGTTGTCTAAATTTGTCTCGGAATTTGGATTCGTTAGACGAACTTCGCAATTTTCTCGTTTAAAAGAGGGTAGTGCCTCCTCTTCAAGTGGCTTGTTCAAGTTGTAGACCAACAGATAAATTGCTCTTTTCGTCAAAAACACAGGATATGAAGCGTAATAAAGATGTTGTCCTGCAAAGTCCCATAGATCTAGCGTCGTGTGTTGTTCAGCTTGTTCCGCATCTTTTTCCAGATTTAATCCCTTTAAATGCTGAACAAGTATTTCTGTGAAGTCTTCTGGAGGATGGGCTGGATCAATCTTCAACTCGGGTATGGAAATTGTAGGTTCTGCAGTCACTATTTCTGGTACGTCTTCTGGAGGGGGAGCTTCTTCCATCTTCCCGTCGATCATGCAGCTCGTAAGTTCTTCAAGCGCGGTGTCCAAATTGCTAGCTATGTGAGAATGAAATCCAGCTTCTTCGGTGTCCTTCTTTTCCGTTTGTCGGAAAAAATTCTAAACATATAAAGAAAGAATCAATAAAAGGAGGAAAAGGGTAAGTAAAACATTTTGTCAAAAACTATCTTGTTAGTTGTTGAAAGAGGAGCCGCTTTCCTATTACCCACGTTAATGTGCACGAATTGCGCGCCAAAATTCAGTGAAGCTGAACTGGCAGTTACGTTAATTACCTTTTAGTGATTGTACGTTAATGAAAGTTTAGCGAGTATTCCTTCGTTAGAAATGGAAAAATAACTAAAAACCTGAAACCAGTGAAATCGGTTAAACAACCTAAAAACGAACGCGACGTTATCATAATGAGTTTTTTCTACGTCCTGATTTTTAGTCATGAGATAAGGACAAAAGGCGATGACCTCATTGACGTTAAGGTGGCTGAACACAGTTTTGCGGGCAGTCAGCGGTAACTCGCGCGACAACGCGTGTCTTAAATTAGACAAACAAACATGGCGGCGAAAAAAGCAATGGTACACAGAACACCATTTCTCAAAATCTATTCATTCAAATTTTTGTGATATTTGGCAGAATTTTGACTTTTATCGTATTCTAAATAATGAGAACTTTAAAATGAAAGTTGAAGAGACGAATTTTGTGATACATTTAATAATTGCAATACAATTATTAGTTATTGATTATCTGAAAACCCGTCTTTTAAAATTGGGTCAAAAAAGTTTCAAATGGTAATGATTAATTATAGTAAGCTGTACGCAAGTTTATAGGAAAATCTAATGAGCCAATTTTATGTAAACTGAGCAAAAGTGACGTTTTAAGGCTGTATTCAATCGTTCATGCTGCCATGGAAACAACGAAAACGTCACATTTTACCTGTCGATCAAAATCTTTCATCAGTATATTTTTCACTTGCCAAGTTTCAGCTTGTGAGCTGCAACCTTTCTCTTGCCATGATTTGATAAATGACATATACTCAAAAACTGCCAAAACTGTGTTCAGCCACCTTAATGTATAATTATACTTCTCTCCAATGAGCACAGATTCCACTTAAAAAAAGGTAGAAAACTGCCTTAAATCTACGCCCTATACTACTTTCTGGAGCCCAACTGTATCGCTCTTCATAATTAAATATGATGAACACTGATCTGATTTTTTAACAACTGGCGTTTGCCAACATTGTATTGGTATTCTTTATCTCGGAGAAACTGGCCAGATTAACGACAAAATCGGCGAAGAGCAATTTACGTGAGTATCCTTAAGTGTGAGGTTTTAATTAGGTCAGGTTTCTTCAACCCAGTACGGAGGACGGCAAATTACGTCAAAAAGTGGAACTAGTTCTTTAGAGATGATTACAGGACATTTTGCTAACCTTAATATTCTTTTCATCTTGACCTTCCCGGTTCATGTTAGTTTTCTGTTCCTGAAGTTTTCCTGCCACTATTTTTGCAAGCTCGTTGGCAAAATGAGAAACACTGAGCTTTTCATTGGTGATCTTCCAATTCGTGGCGTGGTCGACGTCAAATTCAAATGTAGATGGGTCAACTTCCACCCCGTCTGTACTCTGTTCATCAGGGTCAAATGGCAGGCCAAGAAGATGTTTTTTCAAACTTGTCTTTCCCGCTCGATCTTGGCCGATGAACATGATTCGACCACGATACACCTTTACCTTTCCATTTTTCAAAGCATTTTCATAAGCACGTCTTGCCCCTTGTCCTCTAGCTATGATTTCACTTGGTACTATCGGAAACAAAACCGGATAAAAACAGGTGTTTTAAAAATTTCTTTATTTCCTGTTATGACGGGAATTATGCCAAATGTGCCAAATTGGTACGAAAAGAAAAAAAGAGAAGAAGGGAGAAACAGAGGAAGAGAGAGAGAGAAAAGAAAGAAATAACAGGAACATGTAATTGTGATTGTTCGATTTTTCAAAAAAGAAAAAGAAATCATACAAAACAGAAAGTGCCAAGGGAACCTCGAGAGAACCCAGCGACCCAATATACAGTCGAACCTCCATGTGCAACCACCTCTTGTAAGCGACCACCTCCAATAAGCGACCGCCAACCCAAAACACCAACATTTTCCTAGTCAAAGCCTTACAGTTGGAACCTCTAGTAAACGATCACCTCCCGTAAGCGACCGCGACCACTTTTTGGCCCTGAAACTTTAATGATTTTCCATTGTTTTTAAGCTCTTGTAAGCGACCACCTGACGCATTCTCTGATCTCTGTGTACGCTATGTGCACTATGCTACTTGGAATATACGACACGTACGAAGAATATAGTAACAACATGGAACTACACATGGCCTAACTTAGAAAGCGCATGCAATAAATTATCTTCCATAAAGTAGATATGCTTGGACCTCTTCTCGGAAGAGACCCCCTATGGTTCGATTCTTGTAAGCGACCACCACCTGTAAGCGACCACTAAGTCTTTGCATTTTGGGTGGTCGCTTAATGTAACAATAAACACAAGAATATTCAGCCTTCTCTTTCCAATCTCCTGCTTGGTTCGCCTCGTTTTTCGCGCTCAACACATTTGCCGCCCATTCATTTTACACACCAAGGAGGCCGGTGCCACGTTTTTTGGCCACAGCACCACTGTTTAGTATTACTGCTACCATATGAGAAGGCCCTACTACAGTTGAACCTCCTGTAAGCGACCACCCAAAATGCAAAGACTTAGTGGTCGCTTACAAGAATCGAACCACAGGGGGTCTCTTTCGAGAAGAGGTCCAAGCACATCTACTTTATGGAAGATAATTTATTGCATGCGATTTCTAAGTTACGCCATGTGTAGTTCCATGTTGTTACTAAGTTGTTCGTACATGTCGTATATTCCAAGTACATAGCACATAGCGTACATAGAGATCAGAGAATGCGTCAGGTGGTCGCTTATTACCTATTACTATTTGGTGTTCTAGAACTGGCTGTTATTCGCATCGAAGGTTTAGCAGGTGCAATTTGTAATCGTTTTATTGGCTGGTTTTGCAATTGCTGTTTAGAGAAAGGAAGAAGGTGACATACGCTCCGCGGAATAGGTACGAACACGGCCTTTTCTCCACGACACCGTTGATCTCTTTGCGCTCCTTTTCCTCCACGCGCACGGAAGCGAAAAAAGGAACACTCATAGAACACATGATTGCAATGCTTAATGCAAATGCATTCACAGACGTTCAAGCAGCCGCGGGGGGAGGATTCCTCATATGAAAGGGGCGGGGATGCTCGTCGTCTCCCTTAGGGGTGTAAATTTCGGATTTTGATCTCACTTAGGGTGTTTTGGGCAAAACGCCATCATATTTAGCCGTGAAGATCTCGTTTAGGGTTGTTCTTGTAAAAATATAAAAATATGTGTATTGTCTGTGTTTGAACATGGTCTCTTATAGCGGTCTCTTTTAGGGGTTTAATTCAAAATTTCCGACGAGCATACCCACCCATCTCATATGCAGATTACCCCCCCCCCCCCCCCCCCCCCACGATTAGATATGCATTTTGTACAGAAAATAAACATCCAGCTATTTTGCAAATAAGACATAATTTTTCCTATAATGCCTTGTTTAGTTTTTGGTAAGTTAGGAGCCATCTCAGTGTAATTGAAATTAAGATGTTGATAAGGCGTAAATTTTACCTTGTCTGGTTTGTAGAGAATGCTTTCCTTTTGCTGCATGTTCACTGCTTTCGACACCTTCTTTACGTTCAGCTGATATGAAGGAAACGTCCTCAAAAGCTCGCTTAAGCACACTCACTTTACTTGTCTTCTCATTCAGATCTGTTTGCAAACACACATATACAGACATACGATGAAGTTTTCTATATTCTAGAGGTAAAACGCATTTACTGATTATTTTTTAGCTTTTGTATTTGTTTTATGCCAATACGACTACATGGCCATCATTCAACTTAGCCAGAAAAGATATTTGGAAACCGCTCAGTCATCATCAATTTTTTATTTCCTGGAGATGAAAAATCCTACTAGATAATAAGGGACATCCCGTTTCAAGTTTCAAATGGGTAAGTTGAAGGGAAATTAAGACCCAGACTGCTATTTTACAACTAGTTTTAGGTCACATTTCCTTTCTAAGCTATACACCTTCGACATACCTGGTGGTACTGCCTGAAACTTTTTTCGGTATAATACGCGTATGTTGTGCGGTATTTTGAAAAAACTCACGACGCATTTTTTCGGCATAATAATAGCTGTGGCAGTTTATAATGAATCACTGTACCCGTCTGCTCCTAATTCGAACAGATAGAGTAGTTCGTTAAGGACAGGCTTATAGACAAAACCGTCAGCTTTCACGCGCCAGTGAAAAAGAAAAATCTAAAAACTTTTGCAAATTAAGCCAAAACTTCACTAGTCCAAGGAAAAGCAAGAAGGAAGGAACATAGAAATAACTGCAGAAAGAAACGTTTTGGGGCAGCTTGTTATACTGGTACTGCAGCATGAGCTTAGCCTGGAACGCCTACTAAGGGCACTTTCCGAAAGTCACAACTGGCCGGCAGGAACCATGGCCATACCAGACATTTGGCAATGAAATAGGCTTTTTCCAAGAGGTTTTGCTGAAAAACCATCTCCTTTGTGCATAATATTTAGGATTTGACTGACGTGGATAGTAAGATTAGATTAAAAGTGAAATTCTCATTGCGATGGGAATGGGCCGGCCCGGTCAGTTCTGACAAATGAAAAGCGCCCTAAGTTACCCTCTTGGTCCTGTTCCTTGGGTTCTGGCAACTTCAGATGGAGCAATGATAAAAACTGACAAAGCTAAACCAATGCACTGCCTGGAGGACAAATCGCACCTAGCCTGTGTACAGACGTCCCCCCTCCCTCTGTACACAGGCTAACTTATAAGTCCTGTAATTGATGCCCTTTATTTTTTTATTATATATTTTTTCTTAAATTACTTCCTTATTACCTGTCCTTGTATATGAAGTACGTATTCGTTTTGGTGTAAGTTCACGGCTTTCGTCGCCATTTTGCGCTTCAGCTCTTCTGAAAGAACCTTCCTCAAAAACTCGTTTGAGTACACCGGTCCTTGAATATGAAGTACGTATTCGTTTTGGTGCATGTTCACGGCTTTCGTCGCCATTTTGCCCTTCAGCTCTTCTGAAAGAACCTTCCTCAAAAACTCGTTTGAGTACACTAACTTTACTTGTGTCCTCACGCAAACCTGTTTGATAGAAAGCAAAAAGGAATAGTGTCTTCGATATTTTATTCTAAGGAACCGTTAGCAGAAGATATCCCGGCCCACGAACGTAAATTCAAGGAAGAAATGATTATCTAAGTAGAAAATCCACTGCATTCTAGGTGTGAAGTCGACAGAGGTTCACTTGGCCTCAAGTCAAGCGGATTCGTTTGCTCTCTTTTTTCCCAACTAACGATACATAACTGCCGACTATAATGGTACGTAACTTATTAGACGTCCTGGGATGCTGGAATTCAATAGCCTTTTGATGGGCTGTTTCGGCATAAATTGTGATCAAAGGGCTCCAGGAGGGACTGAAAACACTCCGCAACTTATTAATTGATATTTTCAGGAATTAAAGAAGATGTCTATATTGAAAAGCCCACTTTAATTAAAAAAGTAAAATCACCGAAAAATGCCGTAAAATATATAATTTATATATATTTTTCCTTACTTGTATCCCTCTACTTTTACCTTTTTTTATTTGTTTAATTCTTTCTTCTCTGTCGTGTATTAAGTCCTCAACCATGTTACGATTTTTATTTCATTTGATTGGTTAACTTTAAAATTTTTCTTAGTTAATTCACCTTAACCTTATTATTTTTTTTTTGCACGCACTGTCTCGCCTGGAATAGCCTTGCTAGCTGCGGGCAGTACTTCAAGAATCATCTGCCTTTCAGTCAAAATTGTTGTTGTTGTTGTTGAATTAGACTTTGGCCTACAGGCTGAATTGGCACTTTGGGGCTGAAACAAATCTTTTTTTATAACTTTCAGAGTAATTTTCCTTTTGTCTAAAACAAAATGACAAATTGCAAAACGATAAAAAAAAAAATTAAAAAGAGGGCCTGTTTAAGCTTAAAGTATTATATTAATAAGTAGCTCCATTAACTTCCACGGAAAAAAAAATATTTACATTCCATTTATTTCCTCTGTTGCTGCCCACAAGTTTTGCTTGACAAGGCACGCACAAGGATTAAAACTAAGACACATTTTTAGCATTATTAGATCAAATGCATTTGGGCTTAGCGGTTACTGTTGAAAAATTTTTTCGTTATAAAACAAAACAAAAATGCGGTCAACGGTTTTTAATAAATCCTTTTACCTGTGCTCTCAAATAAAAATCTTTCGGCTTTCGCTGCTTGTTCTTGGCTTTTACTATCTTGTTTTTCTTGAGCTGGTGTTAATGTTAGTTGGGGTGAAGCAGGGGCCATAATTGAGGTACCCCGATTAAGGCTCCTGCCTGATGCTTGTCCTTGTGAACTTGCCTTACCACTGTTCTGGTGCAAACCTAGGTAGCGGATACACGAACATACAGATACGAGAAAAATGTTTTAAAATATGTTTGCCCATACGCTGCATTTGAACAGGGAGTGGGGGAACTTATATTTGTTTTTGTTACCCCGTGATGAAACATTTTTGTTATCCATGAATCGTGATGTGCTGAAAAACCGTTATGTATTGTAATTGAAGTCATTGAAGTGGACTCCCTGAAACGCGAACTGCTACAATCCTTGATTTTGAATCGTGAATACACATACATTAAGGATGTTAAGTCACTTAAACAGTTTTCTTTGTTTTGCTTTATTTTTTCAGCCAGCAAGAGCAAGCGCGAAGTTGAGCGTCAAGTGCAACATATATTTTGTAAAAGCATCAAATTAAAAATTAATAAGACTGAAAAAATGAATCATCTTATTCATTTAAAGTAACTTTTTATAGACTGTAATGCAGTGTGGCCAATAAAGCCAAGTCATGCGGATTCTTTTCCTTTTGTTTTTCCCAACTAAAGATGCTTAAACTTAATCGACTATAATGATGCCTATCTTACTAGACGTTCTATGTATTTGATTGTGGCATGAGTGTATTCCTTCGTCACGTGTAAGAAATTTAATTCTAAATATGCTGAATACATAAAACGAAATTCAAGTCGCTAATATAGGTGTAGTCCTATTACCTCTCCGGTTATATAAAGCATGTCTTCGGTTTTGTGCATGTTCCCGACTTGTATCAGTGTCCTTCGCCTTGTTTTCGAAAGCTAGTCTCCGCCATTTTACGTTCACTGTACTCTCACCTGTCAAAAAACGTACGTGATTTATATGCCGCGAGAGACGTTAAACTTGTACCGTCGCAATTTGTAATAATCATCGCACGTTGTAATACCTGCAGCAATTTGTAATAAATCCATGGCACCTTGTAGTACCTGTCGCAATTTGCAATAAACCGTGTCGCACTTTGTAATAAAAAAGCTGTCGCAATTTGTATTAACTGCCCATAGCACTTTGTAATAAACTAAGCTGTTGCAATTTGTAATAATTCAATCGTATTTTGTGATAATTTTTTGACAGTGATTCAACTTACTTCGTCATCATTAATGTAATGCCAAAATATGAATCAATGGTACTTCATAAACAAAGATGATGACGTCTGCAAGCAGGTAACTTACAAAATTACTTAATAAAATATATATAATTTACAAAGTATCTCCGCTTATCTAAGCCATTTAACTTTATTGTTGGTCCTAAACATTTTTTTAAAAATTAAGATGGATTAGTTATCTGACTTACGAAATTCTGTATTCTTAAACCTTGCTATTGTACTTGTGGTTTGCATGCAATAGTTACCGTCGGGGGGGGGGAGCATTCTACCTAATATGGCCAATGCGGCAATGTGCCGCTGGACAAAAAACACACTAGACACAAACTAGACACACTAGACACAAACTAGCCATTATTAAAAGGCATTTAATTTCCACAAATCGTAACAACCATCCTTACATCATTCGAATAAGGACACCAGGAAAGTTCAAGCTTTCCTTTTGGATCTTATAACAGGTCGACACAACACCGTCCTTGTCTAACGCGCAGTCTTAAAAGAAGTAATTATAATACTTGTTTCCATATTTTGGCCAACTTAATCAGACGAGGCCTGGAAAAATTCAAAATGTTTACTGCAAATAAACAAAAGTGTCACCAGTCAGAGGCGAATCATCGAATCAGAACAGAACCATAAACACACAATCCAATTAGTGGCTTTCCAATACCTTTGTATAATTTTATAAAACTCACTTGGGGTCATACACTGTGCCGGCTAGCCATTTGGAGGATTATTCTCTCTTGATTTGGTCCCATATAGGAACAAAGGAAGTCCTCATTCCATCTTAAAACAATTTTTTTCTATGGAGCCCTCTAATAAAGCAAATACCGTGTGCGTACAACTCGTAAGACCTTGCAATTCTTCCGAGTGTGTTCAGGATTACTTTTTTCCATAAAATGGAAAGGATAATAAACCATCCATTACTACTTGAGTTACCCTATCTAAGGATCAAGCCAAAGACACAAAGGCAACAAGATAAAAAATGATGCCCTATTTAAGGTTCGAGGTCCTTAAAAACCATATCCTTTCAGGTGATGCATACCTACTTACCCTATATAAGGCATTATCTCCTCCCCCCGAAGGCCACGTGGCAAGCGAACACGGATTTGGACGACAAATGCGAGGTTATTTATGAATTTTGTGTTGTTAAATGTTGCCTTTGTTATTTAAATATTTTTAAATTCAAATATATGAAATGATTCACATCTTTTTTTGGTGGCATGTCACAGGAAGTTTCATGTCTTTCATAAAAGCGATTCTCTTTGGTCACGTGATTAATCAAGGCAAAAAAACGGAAGACATGCATGTTTGACCAAAGAAAATAATTTAGCATTATTCCAAAGTGCGATGGAATTATTACAAATTGCGACAGCTTAGTTTATTACAAAGTGCACTGATTATTACAAATTGCGACAGTACTACGTTACTCTGTAAAAGGAAGGGAACCTGACTTTATACTTTATATATATAATAACACTGCCCGGTGTAAAAGAGCCTTTCAGTCCAAAACAACATTCTAAATTCAGTAACCTCGCAGGTCTTCAAAACCTCTGATTTAATTGGACATTTATGGTCCCAGCCCTTTTGTTTTCGAGCCAGGTTCTATTGTAAACTTTGTTGTCATTATTTTCTCAGCCAATCCCTTGAGGTCTTTTAACAGCTGTAAGGTTGCCCCATGACTTTGCTACCAAATCGCCCCACAGTTGTTATTCGTTCTAAGCGGAGAAGAGTCGAGGCAGGTCCAGACAGAGCTTTAAAGCTAATTTTGATTCTGATTCAGTCCTAGCAAGAGAGGATAAAGGGGACAGAGAAGGCATCCCCCATACACACCCTATTCCATAGGTAATTCGTCTCGACTTATTTTTAAGACCACAGATCCCAAGGGGGATTAGACAACAGCCAATCACATAGCGCGAATGTGTTCCGCGTGGATGACCCACGCTCAGAGCCACGCGTCCTTCACGAATTGACGCTGAAAAAAATGGCGGAAGACGCGGAGAGCGATACTGCTATTCGTTTTGTCGACGAAAACAACTAGTAAAGAGAGATTTCTGCTAAAGCTGTGTCATGATCACCTCAGCGAAACGGAAATTAAAAAAGAATCGCCCTTCCTCTCTTGTATAGAGTTAACAGTACAGCAAGGAAAAACTAAACTACTAAACTAAACTACTTGGTGCACTTGGTGTACTTGGTTGCTAAACTACTTGGTGTTACTCTTGATTGCCATCTTACATGGGAGAAACACATTGAAAATATACGTTCAATTGTAAACAGTAGCACTGGACGAAAAAACGGATTTACTAATGTTTGCGAAAGGTGCAAATATGTGGTAAATTTGGAGCTCCAAATTTGCATTACATTTGCGCTGTCGGCTAAAGTGTGGGCAAATACATATATTTGCTAGATAGGTATTGATACGCAAAAGTGAAGTAAATGTAATGGTTTGATACAAATTTGATACATATTTGCAGCATGGGCAAATCTTCAACATTTCTACCAGTTTACTCAAATTTACATCCTTGGCAAAAATGACAGTTTTCACTTTACTTCAAATGCAGGCAAAAATATTGCAAAACCCCTAATTTGCAGTGGTATTTGCTCTTGTTTTTCCAGGATACCAAAAGAACACTTTTGCATGTGGTTTACTCGTATTTGCCTTAAGAGCAAAAATAATAAATTTCTAGACATTTGGCTGTATCATAAATTTGCACATTTGCATCATAATTATCCATATTTGCAAGGGGAGCAAATATAGTGAGCTGCATAACATTTGCTGACAGTCAAAGGTGATGTGCATGTGACATTTCCTATATGTTTGATCCGTTTTGTGACTAAAGTAAATTTCCAATCTCAACTGTAACATTACATTGTTACAATAAAATTTTGTACACGCTGTGAGACTCCGCCCAGAGATCCAACCCCTTACATGCATCTTTCCTGTTAACTGTTTTATGTGCACTGTCATTTTAATATAAAGGAATCAGAAACCAGTTAATTTTTTTGACAATTTTACATTCACAAATTTCTTCTGTTAGTCTTTTTACAGAACGAAATGACAGATAGTCTACCCTGTCATATACTTTAACTCAGGAAATCCCTATCCTTTCATACCTGAAGCATGAAAAAGGTGTCCCTTTCTGACAGCGCCCCTGGCATAAACCTTTCCCGGGCTACTAATTTAAAGCAAATACACTAATTCAAATCCACTCGTTATTAAGGTCCAGTAGTCAGATCATTGATGCACTGTATTTCCTACAGTCAGGGCCATAGCCAGTATGAGGCAAACCGAGGCACTTGCCTCTGTCATTTAAGGTTTGATCCTGGCAGTGTTTGGTTTCAACGTAGCCATCATAAAGACCCTGAATAGCTAGGCGGGGAATTCAACCATGGATATTGCCTCAGTCCTTATTTTTTTCTGTCTACGGCCCTTGAACTTGGGATACAAGGAGGATCTACAGGAGCTACCGGTCGAATTGTCAAATCCTACCTGACAAAGCCCCAACCCCCCCCCCCCCCCCCCCCCCCCCCCCATAAACAATGAACAGACCTTTATTGGGTTACAGGATCACAGGAGCTCTGAGTTGGCCTTAGATCATGAAAAGTCTAGAGCTATAAAGAAAAAACTAAGGTGGTGAAACAAATTAACATGCAGCCTTTAAACTTCTGGACTGGACTGGGTTGGTCAAAGATGGGTTAAGATAACACAGGGTTGGGTCCAGTGGTCAGATCATTTACTGTATTTTTTGTACATCATACTAAAAAATCAAATTTGGTCCGAAATAAAAAGTTTTGTGGATTTCAAACTCAGTGTTGTGATTATTCACTTGTACATAATTTCCTCATGGCCATTTAACCAACAAACTTAATTCAATTTAAAACCAACAATTTTAGTTTAACCAGTATTTGTTGTAGTTTTGACTGCCCACCTAGAGATGACCACATCTCGATGGTCGGCTTCCTAAAAATGACCACATTTTGAAAACCCAACAGCCAATACTACAACAAAATATGGTGAAACTGCTCACAATTTTATTTGAACATTGTCTCAGCTGACAAATTTATGAAAGGCTAATTTTTCTTACTTTGTTGTTTGCAACCCTGAGTTTGAGTTTCATTGATTTTAATGTTGATTTTGAGTTTTACTGTTCATTAAGTACTACCTATTCAATCCAAAAAAGTCATAGCATTTTTGCTGGCTAGAATGCACCTGAAGCCTGGTAATTTGCTTGGGATACAAGGAGGATCTACAGGAGCTACCGGTCGAATGGTCAAATCCTACCTGAAAGGCCCCCCCCCCTTCCCCCCTGCACAATAAACAATGCACAGATCTTTATTGGATTACAGGAGCTCTGATTTGGCATTGGATCATGAAAAGTCTAGAGCTATAAAGAAAAAACTAAGGTAGTGAAACAAATTAACATGCAGCATTTATCCTTCTGGACTGGGTTTGCTCAAAGATGGGTTAAGATAACACAAGGTTAGGTCCAGTAGTCAGATCATTTACTGTATTTTTTGTACATCATACTTGTGGATTTCAAACTCAGTGTTGTGATTATTCACTTGTACATAATTTCCTCATGGCCATTTAACCAACAAACTTAATTCAATTTAAAACCAACAATTTTAGTTTAACCGGTATTTGTTGTAGTTTTGACTGCCCACCTAGAGATGACCACATCTCGATGGCCGGCTTCCTAAAAATGACCACATTTTGAAAACCCAACAGCCAATACTACAACAAAATATGGTGAAACTGCTCACAATTTTATTTGAACATTAACTCAGCTGACAAATTTATGAAAGGCTAATTTTTCTTACTTTGTTGTTTGCATCCCTGAGTTTGAGTCTCACTGTTCATTAAGTACTACCTATTCAATCCAAAAAAAGGCATAGCATTTTTGCTGGCTAAAATTCACCTGAATCCTGGTTATTTGATCTTAAGATACAAGGAGCGGGGTTGTGGCTTCCCCAAAAAATTCTGATGAAGAGAGGGTCTTCATATACAGGAGCTACCGGTCAAATCCCACCCAACAAAGCCCCCCCCCCCCCCTCCTTAAAAAATGAACAGACCCCTACTGGGTTACAGGAGCTCTGAGTTGGCCTTGGATCATGAAAAGTTATAAGCTATAAAGAAAAAACTAAGGTGGTGGAACAAATTAACATGCAGCATTTATCCTTCCAGGCTGGGTTGTTTAAAGCTGGGTTAAGATAACCCAAGGTTAGTACGAAATATGAATTCAGATATGAAAGTTTTAAAAACAAATTCATTTGAATTCCTTTTGTCTACAATTTGGTGATTTGATACTTAAAAAAAAAGGGAAAATTATCTGACAAAATGCTTTTGATTAAAAGGAAAAAGAAACGCAGGTTAAAATCTAACACTGGGTTAGTGCTAATCGGTCTTTGGAACAACTGGGCCCCGGTCTTTTTTTGGGTCCAATTCTAAATCACATAACCACTTCGAAGTGAGTCAATGGTACATAACCTGGGCATGTGTTACATTCCCCTTCTGTCATTTGATAATAGTAAAGCCTAGGGTCGCACAATGGGCAGGGATCTCCAATTACTAAAACTAAAAATTCAAAATGACACAGTAACTGTTGTATACAGTTACAGAGGGCCCACACTACCTCCCCTTTACATTAAGTAAATACACTACAACAAATCTACTGGACAAAGGTCCAGTAGTCAGATCATTTACTGTATTTTTTCTACATCATAATATTATTATTAAAAAGCTAACAATAACAAGGCCACCCACAGTACCTTAAATTTGGTAAAAAAAAAAAAAAAAGGTTCTGTGCATTTCAAAGTCAGGGTTGAGATTATTCACTTGTACACAATTTCCTCATGGCCATTTATTCAAGAAACTTCACATCAAAACTGACAATTTTGTTCTTACCGCTATTTGTTCTAGTTTTCACTGACTATACCTAGAGATGACCACATCTTGATGGTAAGCCTCCTAAAAATGACCACATTTTGAAAGCCCAACAGCCAATACTACAACAAATGGTGAAATTGCTTTGTATTTCATATCATTTGTGAATAGAAACTCAGCACAGACATGAATGAATAATTTCTTTGCTGCTCTTTACAACCCTGATTTTGAGTTCAATATGATTTGTCTTTTTAAACTGCTCAAACAGACTGGCGAGATTTATATCAGCCATCACTCAACAACAATAACATCAGGTGCATTTCTTCACTTAAACCTAAACTTCTTAGACCAACGGGGTTTACACCATCAATATTATTATACCCTTTTACTAAATGAGCCGAATTTTAATAGATTTATTTAGAAAAGGAATTCACACAGTAAGATGACTTTTTGATTTTCCTTTTTAAATAGGAATATGATATTTTATAATTGCTGGACAAAAAAAAGGTTCCAGCTAAAAATTTGTTTTGAGCAGTGACAGTAAATCTCAACTTTGGATCTGTCTGAAGGCATTTTCTTTGCCCTTCCACAAAATCACTTTCTACTTTCACTTTGCCAGAAGCTTTTGCCATGACTTAGTAACGCCAAGTGAAAACATAATATCTGAGACATATTTCTTAAGCTATATGTCAGTGCTAGTGAGCAGTCATGGACTGCTGTTTTGAAGGGGCATCCGATAGCAAGATAGCCTTACCAAAATCAATGAGCATTGGGTGGTACATATTGTTTACCTCTGTAAGAATAATGTTGTCACTCTTTATATCTCTGTGGGGAAACCTGTATGAGTGCAAATGTTCTATAGCTTCACACAATTTCAGTGCATTATGTTTCCGCAGAACACTGTGAAAGGGACATGGATTTCCTTAGCAGGGCACCGCACAAAGAACAAGAAAAATAATATTGTAAAGATGGTAAAAATATAACCCAAGGAAGTACACGTGAGGTTTCTGTTTTGTGACATTTACCCCAAACAGATGGGGTATTGATGGATGGGAGCATTCAGTATATAAGCTTCAATTCTGTCATCTTGTGAAGAGGAAAAAATGATTACTGTAAATAAATTGAGACCCACTGGAATACCCCTGTAGCATTTCTTCATGCACAGACCACAAACAGCTTCCCCATGCTGAACCTGTATTTCATTGACCTCTTTATCTTTTGGAGAGTTCAGGTGATGCAACTCAATTTCAAGAACATTGGAAATAACTCCTGTACCACTCAAGGAAGAATCTGAAACAAATACACAAAAAAGTCACTAAACCCACTAAAAATAACTGTTAACTCTACCTTTATTGATAATATTGTGAAATTAAATGAATTATGTTACTTGTGTTGCCATTATCTTTATGAACATTATAAATACACATGTGGCACATTTTAGCATTTTTGACCTTTTGACTCAGCTTACATGTATCATTATAAACTATTATAAACAAAACAACCTTGTATATGAAAACATGACAAAACAAAACAGAAAAAAATGACAGTAACGCATATAAAATAAAGGCTCCACCCTACCCCTGTCAAAATCAATGGTACATGTACAGGTATTACGCTCAATATGTCAATATAGCGCCAGAGGTAGTATAAATTACTCAAGCAATTAATCTTGAGCTACTTCTGCCAAATACCAATAAATTAGCATTTTAACATTGCATAACTACATATTTTGCTGACTTAACACCACTTAAATTTTTCAACAATGCTTTTTTCAGCTGGATCACTACCATACGCACGCGACACGCGTACTCATACATGCTACAAATGTAAATATGGATGCAAATGTAGTTTATTCCCGGTTATAACATAGATGTGGCAGTAGAAGCACGATATACAAAGCAAAATACATCGACTTTACCTTTTAAATTTCGAATATCCTTGAGAAGAAATCCAGCAACATAGGCAATCTCTTCTCCCGCCAAATCGCCAAAAGACCGCGCGCCCGATTTCCCAAGCATTTGCGCCTCAGTGGTGCTGGTCAGCGGCAGTCTGCATAAACGTTCGAGAACGAGGCACAACAATTGAAATTCGTCGACCGTTAACACGTTCCACTGCCATCGATTTGCCATCAGCTTTTACTTCGTACGTTTAACGCCATATTTATCAAGAGGTTTCGAATTTTTCTTCTTTGTGGGGTTGACTGTCGAGTATGGAGGAATCGGCCAGTCTTATTTGTTCGAATTTATCGAACGAATGTGTCCTCGAAGAACTTATAAAAATAATCGCTCGAACTCGAGGGAACTGCATACTTATAGATCCTTCGACGAAAATCCACCATGAAAGGCATCTAGATAGCTCCATCGGCGACGATCAAGTAGTAACGAGTGGATCCAAGAAAAGCAGCCGTTAGTACTTAGTAAATAGACTTCGGTGAATCGATGCTGTTTTAATTAGCAGACATTGTAAAACTAAGAGGCAGGAGAAATGTTGAGGACAAACAAATGCTGAGGGAGCAACTAATCGGGAGTAAAAGAAATGCTCAGTAAGTATAAGAAAGTTCGTTGTTACTGTTAAGCCATTAATGATGCTATTTGATAATACCTACATTTGCATTCCAATATTCAGTAATCAACAAGGACCACCCCTACTTCTGAAACTTTATTTGTCCTGTTGTTGTAAAAAATACTGTAATCTTTTGTTTGGTTGTTCTCTTCAGATAAATGGTCTTGGAAAATTTAATAAGAATTGAAGCAAGTGTTAATTCCCCTCTATGAGGCCAAAATTAACCTTATCCTCTAGTGCCTACTTTCTCCAAAGGCTTTTCCAAAATTTAAAAGGGGAGTAAAGGCAGTGACTGCCATGGTGCTGAAAACATAGTGTAGCTAGAATTTAGATCATGGTACCCTGCTTTCACTGATTGTTTTTTATGATCACCCCATGTAAGGGATTCTGGAATCCGGGAAATTTTTGCTTATGGAATCCAGAATTCGGGCAATTTTTGTCGCGGAATCCTAAATTCTGAGCTTTGAAACCTGAAATACAAGTCAAACGATTGGAATCCAGAAACCAAGTAATCCACTGAAAAAGGTTCCGGAATCCGCAGCGTGGAATCCAGAATCTAAAACTGTCTTGGATTCCCTCATATGAGCCAATCATAGTATAATTAAACTTTTGTTCCCAAGATACACTGTAAGTGATGGCAATATTGCAGAAGAAGCAGGTTCATGAAGTTTTAAGTAATATGTCAATAATGTTGTTATGGTAGTGATGTAGTGGGACACTCACTATAAAATTAATACAATGATTTACCTGGAGTCAATTGTCTTGTTACAAAAGGGTTTCTCGCATTCATTTTTTCGTTTTGTTTTTGCTCAAAGAA
>OZ037781.1:5546086-5558586 GCA_964035525.1 Porites cylindrica | reverse complement strand
AAGAAGGCTTGGGCTTAATTGTCTCGTATTTGATCGATTATTAACCTCACACTGGAAACCTCTTAACAGGACACTTCACTCCCAATGTTAATGGCAATTTGTAGGATCTTGGATCCAGAAGAAGGAACGCCCTGAAAGTTCAGCTGAATGCACCCACCAAAGCCAAAACGTAATGTGGATAAAAAACAAACAAACAAACAAAGAATACTTCCCTTAAAACAAACAAAAAAAGTTAATATAGGCTTAGAGAGTCAACAGTTTTTAATAAATCTTTTTACCTGTGCTCTCAAATAAAAATCTTTCGTCTTTCGCTGCTTGTTCATGACTTTTATTATCTTCTTTTTCTTGAGCTGGTGTTAATGTTAGTTGAGCTGAAGCAGGGGGTATAATTGAGGTACCCCGATTAAGGCTCCAGCCTGATGCTTGTCCTTGTGAATTTTCCTTACTACTGCTCAGGTGCAAACCTGGGTAGATACACGAACACATCAATGCAAGAAAAATGTTTAAATATGTTTGCCCATACGCTGTATTTGAACAGGGAGTGGGGGGAAAATATTTTTGTGACCCCGTGATCCAACATTTATGTTGTCTACGAATCGTTATGTGCTGAAAAACTTTTGTGTATTGTGATTGAAGTGGACTCCCTCAAACGCGAACTGCTACAATCCTTGATTGTGAATCGTGAATACACATACCTCGAAGAAATTAAATCACTTTTAATAAATACTTTTTAAAATTTTTTGCTTTTTTTTAAAGCTAGCAAGGGCAAGCCCGAAGTTGAGCGTCAAGTGCAACATATAGTTTGTAAAGGGATCAAATTAAAAACTAATAAGACTAAAAATATGAATATCTCATTCATTTAAAGTAAATTTTTATAGACTGTAATGCAGTGTGGTCAATAAAGCCAAGTCATGCAGATTCTTTTCCTTTTGTTTTTCCCAACTAACGATACTTAAACTTAATCCACTATAATGGTGCCTATCTTAGTAGACGTTCTATATATTTGATTGTGGCATGAGTGTATTCCTTCCTCACGTATAAGAAATTTAGTTCTAAATATGCTGAAGACATTAACCGAAATTCAAGTCGCTAATATAGGTGTAGTCCCATTACCTCGCCGGTTATATGGAGCAGGTCTTCGGTTTTGTGCATGTTCCCGACTTGTATCAGTGTCCTTCGCCTTGTTTTCGAAAGCTAGTCTCCGCCCTTTTACGTTTACTGTACTCTCACCTGTCAAGAAACGTACGTGATTTATATGCTGCGGGGGACGTTCTGTCGCAATTTGTAATACCTGCCGCAATTTGTAAAAAATCGTGTCGCACTTTGTAATCAAAAAGCTGTCGCAATTTGTAATAACTGCCCATCGCACTTTGTAATAAACTAAGCTGTCGCAATTTGTAATAATTCCATCGCACTTTGTAATAATTTTTTGAGAGTGATTCAACTAATACTTCGTCAACATTAATGTGATGCCAGAATATGAACGGTACTTCATAAACTTAACAAAGATGATGACCTCTGCAAGTAGGCAACTTACAAAATTACTTAAATATATAATTTACAAAGTATCTCCGTTAATTCAAGCCATTTAACTTTATTCATAGTTCTAAACATTTTTTTAAATCAATGTTGATTAGTTATCTGACTTACAAACTTCTGTGTTCTTAAACCTTGGTATTGTATTAAGTGGTTTGCGTGCAATGGTTACCCGGGCGAGGGCATACTCCCTTAGGTGGCCAATATGGAGATGTGCCACTGGACAGAGAGAACAGAATCTAGACACACTAGACACAAACTAGCCATTATTAAAATGCATTTAATTTGCACAAATCGTAACATCCATCCTTACATCATTCGAATAAGGGCAACAGGAAAGTTCAAGCTTTTCTTTTTAGATCTTATAGCAGGTCGACATCACACCGTCCTTGAACGCGCAATCTTAAAAGAAGTAATTATAGTTGTTTCCATATTTAACACTTTTGGGGTCATACTGAGCCGGCTGGCCATTTGGTCCATTATTCTCTCTTGATTTGAACAAAGGAAGTCCTCACTCTATCTTAAAACAATTTTTTTCTATGGGGCCCCCTAATAAAGCAAATACCGTGTGCGTACAACTCGTAAGACCTTGCAATTCTTCCGAGTGTGTTCAGGATTACTTTTTTCCATAAAATGGAAAGGATAATAAACCATCCATTACTACTTGAGTTACCCTATCTAAGGATCAAACCAAAGACACAAAGCCAACAAGTTAAAGTTTCATGTCTTTCATAAAAGCGATTCTCGTTGGTCACGTGATTGATCAAGGCAGAAAAATTTATAACGGAAGACATGCATGTTTGACCAAAGAAACAAATTTCGGTCTGTAACAAAGTGCGATGGAATTATTACAAATTGCGACAGCTTAGTTTATTTCAAAGTGCGATGGACAGTTATCACAAATTGGGACAACTTTCTTATTACAAAGTGCGACATGGTCTATTACAAATTGCAACAGGCATTACAAAGTACGATGGATTTATTACAAATTGCTACGGGTATAACAAAAAGCGATGATTATTCCAAATTGCGACAGTACAACTGTAAGACGTTACTCTGTAAAGGACAAAAACCTGACTTTATACTTTATATATATAACAACACTGCCCGGTGTAAAAGAGCCTTTCAGTCCAAAACAACATTCTAAATTCAGAGGCCTCGGAGGACTTCAGAACCTATGATTTAATAGAACCTTTATGGTCCCAGCCCTTTTGTTTTCGGGCTAGGTTCTATTGTAAACTTTGTTGTCATTGTTTTCTCAGCCAATGCCGTGAGATCTTTTAACAACTGCAAGGTCGCCCTCTAACTTTGCTACCAAATCGCCTGACGGTTGCTATTCGTTCTAAGCGGAGAAGACTCGAGGCAGGTCCAGACAGAGCTATAAAGCTAATTTTGATACTGATTCAGTCCAAGATATTTGTCAAGAAAGTGGCGAGCGTCGGTTAAACAGGTTGGCCTTCAGTCTTTGGGGGCTGGTAAAAGCGCAACTCATCAAGGAAAAGTTAGGTTGATCAAGTTGCAAGCCAGCACCCAAGCCGCAAATTTAAAGTGCGACCACTTGAACCGGGTCACTTGGAAAAGATGATCTAATCCTAACGTTTTTTTTTTTTGAAAACAGGGGATTCTCATAATTATTTTTTTATTATTTATTTATTTATATATTGTAAAGGACTACTAAAATTCGAGGTTCAGCTGTGGGACCGTTGAAAAGCTTAATATTTAACCGTTTTAACTTACACCGCCTCTCAGGAGGCAGGCCTCAAAATTTTTAATGTAATTGGTCCGTTTGCAAAAAACCTTGAGAATATTTTGTTTTTAAAAAACGTTGTGATTGGATAATCTACTTCCAGGTGCCCCCGGTTCGAATACTCGCACTGAAATACTTCTGGCAAACAATGTCTCACTGAATACTGGGTCAGGTTCTGCTCCTTGAACCAGCGTGAAAACTTAAGAAGGCTTGGGCTTTTGTCTCCCATTTGATCGAATATACCTCACATTGGAAACCTCTTAAAAGGTATACACTTCACTCGTAATGTTAATGGCAATTTGTACGATCTTGCATCTAGAAAAAGGAACGCCCTGAAAGTTTAGCTGAATTCACCCACAAAAGCCAAAACGTAATATGGATAAAAACCAACGAGCAAACAATACTTTCCTTAAAACAAACAAAAAAAGTAAAAATATTCTTAGCTGGTAAACGGTTCTTAATAAATCTTGTTACCTGTGCTTTCAATTTCGGCTTTGGCTGCTTGTTCTTGGCTGTTGTTATCTCCTTTTTCTTGAGCTGGTGTTAATGTTAGTTGAGCTGAAGTAGGGGGTATAATTGAGGTACCCCGATTAAGGCTCCTGCCTGATGCTTGTCCTTGTGAATTTTCCTTACTACTACTCTGGTGCAAACCTGGGTAGATAGACAAACATATAGATACAAGAAAAATGCTTAAATATGTTTGCCCATACGCTGTATTTTAACAGGCAGTTGGGGGGGGGGGGGGAGAGGGGCGGGGGGGGACTTATTTTTGTGACCCCGTGATCTAAGATTTTTGTTGTCTATGAATCGTGGTGTGCAGAAAAACCGTTGTGTACTGTGGTTGATGCGGACTCCCTGAAACGCAAACTGCTACAATCCTTGATTATGACTTGATCGTGAATAACATACATTGAAGAATTATTAAGTCATTTAAAAAGTTTTTTGTTTTGCTTTACTTTTTCAGCCAGCAAGAGCAAGCGCAAGGTTGAGCGTCAAGCGCAACATATATTTTGTAAAGGCATCACATTAAAAATAAGACTAAAAATATGAATATCTCATTCATTTAAAGTAACTTTTATAGACTGTAATGCAGTGTGGTCAATAAAGCCAAGTCATGCGGATTCTTTTCCTTTTGTTTTTCCCAACTAACGATACTTAAACTTAATCCAATATAATGGTGCCTATCTTACCAGAAGTTCTATATATTTGATTGTGGCATGAGTGTATTCCTTCGTCACGTGTAAGAAATTTAATTCTAAATATGCTGAATACATAAACCGAAATTCAAGTCGCTAATATAGGTGTAGTCCCATTACCTCTCCGGTTATATGGAGCAGGTCTTCGGTTTTGTGCATGTTCCCGACTTGTATCAGTGTCCTGCGCCTTGTTTTCGAAAGCTAGTCTCCGCCATTTTACGTTCACCGTACTCTCACCTGTCAAAAAAACGTACGTGATTTATATGCCGCGAGGGACGTTACTCTGTAAACGACAAGAACCTGACTTTATACTTTATATATATAACAACACCGCCCAGTGTAAAAGAGCCTTTCAGTCCAAAACAACATTCTAAATTCAGACGCCTTGCAGGACTTCAGAACCTATGATTTAATAGGACCTTTATGGTCGCAGCTCTTTTGTTTTCGAGCCAGGTTCTATTGTAAACTTTGTTGTCATTGTTTTCTCAGCCAATCCCGTGAGGTCTTTTAACAGCTGCAGGTCGCCCCCAGACTTTGCTACCAAATCGCCTGACGGTTGCTATTCGTTCTAAGCGGAGAAGTCAGTCGAAGCAGGTCCAGACAGAGATATAAAGCTAATTTTGACTCTGATTCTGAGTCCTAGATATTTCTCAAGAAAGTGGCAAGCGTCGGTTAAACAGGTTGGCCTTCAGTCTGTCGAGGCTGTTAAAAGCGCAACTCATTAAGTGAAAGTTAGGTTCATCGAGGCCAGTTGCAAGCCGGCACCCAAGCCGCAAATTTACGGTGTGACAACTTGAACCGGGTCACTTGGAAAAGATTATCTAATCCCAACGTTTTTTGAAAACAAGAGATTCTCAATTGTTTTTGGAAAGGACCGCGAAAATTCAAGGTTCAGCGTTAGGACCGTTGAAAAGTTTAATATTTAACCGTTTTAACTTACCTCGCCTCTCAAGAACCATGCCCCAAAATTTTAAAAGTTATTGGTCCGTTTGCAAAAGACCTTGAGAATCTTTTGTTTTTAAAAAACGTTGTGATTGTATAATCTACTTCTAGGTGCCCCGGTTTGAGTACTTGCACTTGACTTCTGGCAAATAATGTATCACTGAATCCTGGGTCAGGTTCTGCTCCTTGAACCAGCGTGGAAAACTTAAGAAGGTTGGGCTTTTGTCTCGCATTTGATCGATTTTAACCTCACACTGGTTAAACCTCTTAACAGGACACTTCACTCCTAATGTTAATGGCAATTTGTAGGATCTTACATTCGATTACATCCAGAAGAGGGAATGCCCTGAAAGTTCAGCTGAATGCACCCACCAAAGCCAAAACGTAATATTGACAAAAAGACAAACAAACAATACTTCCTTTAAACAAACAAAAAATGTTAAAATCTTCTCATCGGGTAAACGGTTTCTAATAAATCTTGTTACCTGTGCTCTCAAATAAAAATCTTTCGGCTTTCGCTGCTTGTTCTTGGCTTTTATTATCTTCTTTTTCTTGAGCTGGTGTTAATGTTACTTGAGCTGAAGCAGGAGCCATAATTGAGGTACCCTGATTAAGGCTCCTGCCTGATGCTTGTCCTTGTGAATTTGCCTTACTATTGCTCTGGTGCAAACCTGGGTACATACACGAACACTTACATAAATACAAGAAAAATGTTTAAATATGTTTTGCGATACGCTGTATTTGAACAGGGAGTGGGGGGAACTTATTTTTGTGACCCCGTGATCCAACATTTATGTTGTCTACGAATCGTTATGTGCTGAAAAACCGTTGTGTATTGTGATTGAAGTGGACTCCCTCAAACGCGAACTGCTACAATCCTTGATTGTTAACCATGAATATACATACATTGAAGAAGTTACGTCACTTAAACATTTTTTTTGTTTTGCTTTATTTTTTTCAGCCAGCAAGAGCAAGCGCGAAGTTGAGCGTCAAGTGCAACATATATTCTGTAAAAGCATCAAATTAAAAATTAATAAGACTAAAAATATGAATCACCTTATTCATTTAAAGTAACTTTTTATAGACTGTAATGCAGTGTGGCCAATAAAGCCAAGTCATGCGGATTCTTTTCCTTTTGTTTTTCCCAACTAACGATACTTAAACTTAATCGACTATAATGGTGCCTATCTTACTAGACGTTCTATATATTTGATTGTGGCATGAGTGTATTCCTTCGTCACGTGTCAGAAATTTAATTCTAAATGTGCTGAATACAATATGCGAAATTCAAGTCGCTAATATAGGTGTAGTCCCATTACCTCTCCGGTTATATGGAGCAAGTCTTCGGTTTTGTGCATGTTCCCGACTTGTATCACTGTCCTTCGCCTTGTTTTCGAAAGCTAGTCTCCGCCATTTTACGTTCACTGTACTCTCACCTGTCAAAAAACATAGTACGTGATTTATATGCCGCGACGGACGTTACTCTGTAAACGACAAGAACCTGGCTTTATACTTTATAATTATATATAACAACACTGCCGCGTGTAAAAGAACCTTTCAGTCCAAAACAAAATTCTAAATTCAGTAGCCTCGCAGGACTTCAGAACCTCTGATTTAATAGGACCCTTATGGTCCCAGCTCTTTTGTTTTCGGGCTGGGTTCTAGTGTAAACTTTGTTGTCATTGTTTTCTCAGCCAATCCCGTGAGGTCTTTTAACAGCTAGCTGCAAGGTCGCCCACCGACTTTGCTACCAAATCGCCTGACAGTTATATTACTATTCGTTCTTAGCGGAGAAGTCAGTCGAGGCAGGTCCAGACAGGCCAAAACGTAATATGGATAAAAACCAAACAAACAAAGAATACTTCCCTTGAAACAAACAAAACAAGTTAAAATCTTCTTAGCGTGTAACGATTTTTAATAAATCTTGTTACCTGTGCTCTCGAGTAAAATTCTTTCGGCTTTCGCTGCTTGTTCTTGGCTTTTATTACCTTCTTTTTCTTGAGCTGGTGTTAATGTCAGTGGGGCTGAATCAGGGGCCATACTGATTGAGGTACCCCGTTTAAGGCTCCTGCCTGATGCTTGTCCTTGTGAATTTTCCTCACTACTGCTCTGGTGCAAACCTGGCCATGGGTAGCGGATACACGAACATACAGATACAAGAAAAATGTTTAAATATGTTTGCCCATAAGCTGGATTTGAACGGAAGGGGGGGGGGGGGGGGGAGGGGGGAGGGGAGTACTGAGGCGGATCTGGATCTGTGAGCTCGCATTTAAGGGTTAGCTAAATGAACAAGGTCTAGTCTTACACTTACACTTCAGCTGATACGTAGCTTACTGCCGATGCCTTCTATACCCCCCACCTGTACAATACAATGATCAAGCTGACTAAAATTTGGCAGAAACAGGTCTGAGTACACGGCAAGACAATTTACAGCAAACCTAAGTGTACTAAAACGCTCTTCAATACCTGGATGTGACGCATATTTATAAAGACTCGTCTCCTTTGATCTTTTTTCTGGTGTAAGTTTTTTACATGACGAAGCAAAAACAAGGTACGCATCCAATTGTGCCTCTTTAACTGACTCTTCTTTTGCTACTCTGAACTCTTCTTTCCCGAATTTAATGCTTTCTTTGTAGTTTTCGAGATAGTAATATGACCAGCCTAAAATTTTACACGCCTCTATTTCTTCCTGTTTATTTCCAACACGTTTACTCCAAAGCAGCCATATTTTGGCGTTTTCGATGCTTTTAAAGTACTTCTCCTGTCGATAGTATTCTAGTGCCTTGCTTTTTGCGATTTGGCATTCCATTTTCGTAAATCCGTTGGTGCCGTTAATGTGTGGTCCCTTAATCTTTGGCCTTCACCAATGGCTCGAATGATGCTCCGAGGCCTATCGAAATAAAAAAAAATGATGTTACTCAGTTTTGAATGCTCAAGCCCACAAGTCAAACTGTTGAGTGGGGAAACATATTTTACGGTTAGAAGTAGTTCAATCAAATATTTGTACACAGTGATGAGTTCTACCGTTCTAGGGCAACTTGAACTTTTCTAGTTTTTCCTCTTGGAACTTCGTTGATACGTTTCTTCGTGGTATATATTTTATGTATTTTTTAATATCTTGATTCGAATACGCAAATCAGTGCTTATTTTCATAGGATGAAGGGTGGTGCAAATGGAGTGGGCCTATGTAAAAATTGTCCTGACCCTCCGTCGCCTCTTACCCAGTCCCATCTCAAGAAAATTAAGCCATGGGTCTTTTATTTAATTCCTCAAAAACAGTGGGGGGTGATCAACTTCTTAACCTTTCAATATAGCACAAAATAACTTAAGGACAGACTTCCTGGGTATAAGTTTGATAACTTTGAATAATGATTGGAGACACTAATTGTCACGTGACCTATTAAGACTTTTTTTAGCACAAAACTGGAATCTATTAGGCAGTAATTACTTTCTGGAAGTTGCAGTTATCGTCATAGTTATGAGACTAGTGGGTACATCATTTCTGTGTCCGGGCCTTTTAAGTTAATCTTTTAAACGGGAACGAAATTCGGAAATCGTTTGATCAGGGGACTGGGTACTAGTAAAAAATTCTGTTTATTTACACTTTCATTAAATTATTCGACAAAGCCTGGGCACAGATGTCTAGTCGTTCATCTAGGGACATGTTTGGTTGCAATTTCTTTGATTGACTGCTATTATAAAATGTTGCCATCGCTAATTTAAGTTTTTCGCGCAAAAATGCCGTTAAAGGTCACGTACCCTAATTTACATACTTTTTTACCTGGAATCGCATAAACTTTTGAGAGTCATTATTTTACTCAAGTTTTTTCGCTATAGGCCTTAATCCTCAAAATTTAGACCACCCCTCGACTTTTTGAGGGAAATTGAAAAACAATCATCTCAGTATAATTTATGTTTTGATGTTTCTAATTAACAATTATTCCACGAGGGCGCGTTGGATATGAGATGATAGATAGCCAACGAGGTGCGTAGCGCCGAGTTGGCTATAATCATCTCATATCCAACAAGCGCGAGTGGAATAATTGTTTTATTAAAAACGCCCACAAAATGTCGTTGAATCTCTCCGACTAGAACAAACCGGAAAAGACAAGGGACTTCCGCTATTCACATGTCACACGTCTATCAAAACTGTCAACGCGCGAACGGACTCGCCTGGACTGCATGAATGAAAAATCAAAACATTGTAGCGATGAACATTAGTTTTTTAAAAACTCATCGATATCGGGATTCTAGGATTTTACACCGCAGAACAGCTAATAAAACCTGGCAGATAATGTGAAGCAAAAGAATTTTTAAGAGACAGCCGTCGAAATTACTGTGAATTTGGATTTTCGGTGCAGTTATAAAAGTAAGAACAACGGAGAAAAACTATTACCTCGGTCGCTTGTTATGAAGTTGTTTGAAGCCACAAGCTGGTTTTGCTGAACGAGAAAAGAAGCTATACTGCCGCCTCGATTGCTCTAGTGAATGGCTGCACAGCCTGTATTTGTAGCTGGTTACTTGTGATTTATATTCTTGATGTCGGATAAACAAGCCGCGGTTTTCTATCGGCGAGTGACTCGATCGGCGAATGGCTTCGCGATCATGAACAAACAACACTTGTCTTCTTTGGTAGCTGGTCAAGGTACTTTAGTTCCATGTGTTTTCATGTGTTTTTCGACAAACTTTCAAACAAGCTCTTGTGGCTTTTTTGTTTGTTTGGTCTTTTTTCTTTCGGTGAAATTGCATTTCTAGTATTCTAAGAAATGAATTAAAACGATTTGCTTCGGGCGCCGTTCTATCCTTTGCGAAAAAAACTCTCAGCTAGCTTCCAATTTTAAACTGACGCGTACACCAACCATATATGGAGAGCATGGTATAATAGCTCATATACCATAACGGCTAAGCCAATCAAAATGCTAGAATTGCATTATCCAATGATTCAGTTTTTAATAATTATAAATAGCCTGTGTACAGACGTCCCCCCTTCCTGAAGGGGTGGAGACGTCTGTACACAGGCTAATTATAAGGAGCAGTAAAGTAAAGAAACAAAATATTTCCGTGCAAATAGAAAATACGACTGACGGCTGCAATATTTCCAGTGTTTTTTGTCTAAGCTCGTCCCGCTCTCATGTTAATACCCTTGACACCATTAGTTCGCTTAAGTTCAAACGGGTTAAGTTTCGCTCTTCATCTTTCTTTGGCTATCAAGCACTCCTTCGACGTAAGCGAGACAACAGGTAAATGTCTCTCCGAGAAAAAATTGTGTGACGGTTAAGACGCACCGCTGAGTTTTGGCGACATCGGGTGCTATTCTTCGTTTTCACTGTCACGCAATAAACACGGCACAAAAAATACCGTAAAATTCCGAAAATGGGCCCTCTATGTATAAGCCCCTCTAAATATAAGCCCCCCAAACCGGTAACGTAAAAAACCCTTCGTTAAATCGCCCCTCCAAATATAAGCCTCTGGGGGCTTGTAATTGGAAAATTGCCCTCAAATACAAAGTAAAACAAAGCAAAAACGGTAAATTTAGTTCCAACTATAAGGCTAGCCTTATCGATTTTGAGACGTAAATTCCTCTCCGTAGATAAGCCCTCCGAATATAAGCCCCTCCAAAATTTGCCCTTCAAAAAAGGCCTTTGAAAAATATAAGCCCCGGGGCTTATTCTCGGAATTTTACGGTAAATTGGAAACCGTCCAGGGCAAGAAGCCAAGAAAATGAACTGTTATAAAAGACTAACATATAAACAATTTGTCCAAATCTCAGGACTTTGTGGTCCACAGTTTCCATGGATAATAGAAAGACGTCTTTCTATTATCCATGCAGCTTCTAAGTTACTTGTCGAAACACTTCACGCACCTTTATAATAAGAGCTTGTATGGAGACGCCATATTGGTGGACAGAAACTGTCCACCAACGACCAATATATGGCCGCCGGAAATCAACAAAAACATCTGGAGGTCACTTTTTCTATAAAAGGTCTTCCTTTTCACTCGAGAGCTAGCATACGTGCGCATAAACACGTCTTTTAACACTTGAAATGGTTAAACTGCTGAAAATCAAGAGGAGAAACTTTTTTGAATGAGAAATCTTTCCTATTTTGGTGTCAAGCACTGTGAAAGCTCGGAAGTTCAAATTGCTGTATTTTCGAAATGAAACAAGCTTCGGGGATGGAAAATGGGCGCAAGAAAAAATCCCCTCGCGTGTCTCCCTCGCGCGCGCCCGTTCTTTCTTGCGCCCATTTACTTCCTACTTCCTGCTACGCAGGCTAATCTCAGAGAAAGTTCTCATGTAGAAAAAAATTTTGGGTGTTTTTTAGTATTACTTTTATGTCTATCACCTTTGAGAAATGTATCAGTCATTTCCAAACGTGATGATCGCAACTATTTTCTCTTTTGAGCAAACCACTGAGTAACGATCTTGAGTAACGTTATTTGACTGCTGAGAAGTCTTTGAAATGTAACTCGATATAAGAGTTATATTTGAAAAAGTTATATAATATAACAGTTTGTTTTTGTTTGTTTTTTTTTCGACATTAAACGTGACCGAGGAAGATAAGAAACCCGTGATATGACGTTTGAAACACACTTCCATGACAACCACCTTGTTAAACCTTCGTTTAACGAATTCTCTAAACTTTGCAATTGTTATTATTTCACTTCGTTCAATTTGTCAAATGTTGGCGAACTTTTCTGAAGCTGAATTTTAAAGGACTGTTGTTTTGCTAAGTTGTTAAGCTTGTTAAGACGTGACATTTGTATTTTTATAACTCCGAGGAGTGCAACAACCTTTGGAATAAATACGTTACTTTGTTACAGAAGTTAGTTTTGTAGTTTTCATTAAAAAAAGTTATTTTATACTGACTCGCATGGCTGGCATGAGACTCACACGTTGACACGCTGGCTCGCATATTATACACACATAAACACTCGATTGGCCGTCCTGGGGGCAACCTTTTATCTGTTATTTTATGCGGGAAACCTGTTATTTTTTGGAGTATTAAAACGAAGCGGACTAAGCTTAAGGAAACCGTCGAAGACTATTTTATTACTTGAACAAATCAAATTATATAGCA
>OZ037781.1:5448586-5541086 GCA_964035525.1 Porites cylindrica | reverse complement strand
AGACAGAGATATGCCATGCAGTCACACTTCCGTTAGAAGATTTGAGCTTAGCACCATTTTAGAGTCTTTAGCTGATAGCCTTTCAGGGCTACAGAGCTTTTTTTTCCTTTTATAGCTCAAGAAAGCAAGTTGCAAAACAAAGCTAACTTTCTACACACCTTTCCTGTGGCGTCTTATTCGGAGAAGTGATGACTGTGATTTGACGAACGTGCCTTCTTTCTGAGCTACCTGTCACATTAACCGGCTATCACTGTTAAAACTGACCTAATGATAACCCTGACCTAACGCTAATATTGGGCTACTGTTAATACTTAGCTAATACATGTACTCTGCTGATGTTAGTAGTGAGCTAATGCTAATAGGGCGGGAATGTAAATACGGAGCTGATGCTACTACTGAGCTACTGTTAGTACTAAGCTAATGCTAATGCTTATCTAGTGTCAATACTGTTCTGATGCTAATACTACGCTAATGTTAATACTGTTCTGATGCTAATACTAAGGTAATGTTAATACTTAGCTAGAACAGATATAGCGCTGATGTTAATTATAAGGCAATGCTATTAGCGTGTGTGCAATAGCCAATATTGAGCTCATACAAACACTGAATTGAGCAGGAATCTGAACTGACATGTTGACGCTAAGTTGATAGTAATATGGAGCACATGCTAACTCTGAGCTCACGCTGATACTAATCTAGTCTCCATATACCCAAGCTCACTTTAATGCTGAGGCTAAACGCTATTTTTCAATTGAGCAACGTGGGTCGAAACCAAAAAATTTACTTCGGCCAATCAAGACATAGAATGCACTCCAATAAACTAATCAAACTTCGAAGTACGTCCATGAAGCTGATGTAAAGCGCAGAATGTGATAGTCAGGATTCGTGTCGGCTTCTAGAGCTTTCTATTCTTGGTTTTCACATGACGTCATCAAAATTCAAACTAAGAAACTATCGCTTCTTCTAAGTTTCTACTATCACGTGATATTAGAGCACCTTAAAACCTTTATAAAAACAAGTTTTCGTTTCAAAAGGGTTCTTTGTTTTGCGATACAGGACGCTTGACTTTCCAGGCTTTTGCGTGACGCGGCATTTAACTGGTGGCCGGGAAGGCTCTTATGTGGGTTAAAAACATCACGGATTTTTGGAGATTTTACTATCTAAACATTCCTTGTCTTAGAATAAATATTACTTTAATCTTTATGAGTCCCTCAAGCGCAGAATTCACGCATAAGTAGGACAACTCAAAAACACAGTGTTTTTGTTGGTTTCCAGCGGGCATATTTGTGCCCCTGAAAGGGACACAAACATGGCGTCTCCATACAAAGCTTCAAAAATTTGGGTAAAACGTTTTTCCAAATATCTCGCATATGAACTATTGCATAGACCTGATTATTGGCAAGGCTTTTTGTATATTTATCTTCTTTCATTTTCCAGATTCTAGACTGTCTGTATTAAAAGGTTTCCATTTTTATTTCTGCTTTCTCACGTGAGTGAAAACCGAGAATAGACGATTCTAACTTTGAAGAGCAAAACAACACGCAATTCCTTACCAAATCGTTGTTGTCCTCAATAATTTCCTCATCCTTAACTTCTTCGCTTTGCCTAACATTCACACCCTCATCGCCATCATTCTGGTTTACGTTTTCTTCAATTTCTTCGTCCTCTACTTCTTCAGCGGGCAGTTGATCAATTGGTTTGTCCTCCAGGGTTTCTTCAAAAGGAAAATGAATTGCGCACCATCACACATGTCGTCAAGAAAAAATCCCACGATTTCACCGTCTTAACTATCGCATTCAGATTCCTTTCAGCGTTAGAGAATAGAACGATTTTCGTATGACCTTGAAAAATGGTTCCAGTAAGTTTTCGTTATTTGTTTTATCAGCCAATGGATGAAAAGATCAAAACATGGACTCTTCGTTTTCCCGCCAAAGAAAAACCTAATATGGAGAGGGCATTGTTCGATTGGCCAATCGTGTTGCAGTATGACGTCAAAGCGAAGTAACGATTGATTTCTAGAAAGTTCTTTATGCATGAAGTTTTTCACCCGAGCGTTCGCTCAACCAAACAAAAGCCACGCGTGTTTGTATTCGTTCGATAAAATGAAATCGCTCTATTTCCGTTCGTTTGCTGTTTCTGTTTTGTTCGCGCGTTTTCACTTCAAGGTCACACAAAAATCGCTCTAATACGATGTGAAGGTGGTTTTAGTACTCTCCTACAATAATAGATGAATGGTTATAGTTACCATTCGTACACGGAACACAGTATGTCACGCGCCTTACCAGCCACAGGCGAAATTGTTTTTTAACAAGTGACTCACCTCCCGTGTATGGCCTGACTTCCGCATTATTTTATCCAATCGGAAGTCGGTATTCACGTTACTTGCAGCAAACCGGATATGTTACAAAACAGGTTTGAACGTGGGTTCTAAAACGCGCAGCATCGCTTTTCAATTCGTTTTGCAGCAATATTGCAAAACAAGCCGTTGCACGTTTTTCTTGCCTATTATAAATAAGTTCACAGTACAGGGCACTAACCTCGGTCATCTTGTATTTCCCCTGCAGCGACCTGGTGCTCACCACTCGCTTCATACACAGAGGGTTTTACTGACGAATAAAAATGTGGGTAAAAATTAGTGGATGGTCAGCAAGAAAAACCATTCGCTGTCATAAAATTAACAGCATTTCCAACATTACAAGACAAGATACTTGAGACTAAAGTTTAGAGTTTAGATTCAAGGGCGAGAATCGACTTATCTGCTTATTACTTTTTTCCGGGTTAAAAAATACACCCCGGAAAGCCTCATCGTACCTTTTTCACCACAATAGTTAGCACGGTTATTTTTAATGGAGGAAGATTGCAAAATGATAAAACTTCTAACAACTGATAACTTATTTCCGATACTACGACTTTCTTGCTAAGACCCATAGTAGAATGACGACGGCCGTTGCGTTTTCCCGCCAAAATGACGCTGGCTCACGCAAGCGCACTACTTAGTATTGAGAAAATTTCGTCCTCTTAGTCCTCCCTGGTTGTTTACCGTTTACAAAAAAAAATCCGAAAAATGCGGTTGGAAAGTACATGGAACACGACTTTTTCGGTCGTTCCAGCGGAAAATTTCCGGGACGGAGCTACAGAACATTTCAAAAGGTAGTCCTGGAACGACCCAAAAAAGCTGTTCCAAACGTGTTCCATTTCTTCAAAACCATCATTAATCTTTTTTTGATACCAGTTTCCAGGGTAGGCCGGGGGGGGGGGGGGGGGGTAGTGGTATACCAGTATACCCGAAAAAAATTCGCCAAAATACCCCAAAATCAAAATACCCAAAATTCATTCAAATATACACAAAATTAAACCCAGGTATACTTTATAGGTATACTTTATAGCTGAAATTCAAAGGAAGTGATATACCGAATACCCGTATTTAAGCTGCAATATACCGTATACCCGATTTAAAAAGCCCCTGTATACCGTATACCCAAAAACCCGGGCCGACCCTGAGTTTCAAGCCTTCGCGGCCGTTTTGCGGGAAATGGAACTGATTTGTACAAATGGTAAACGCGATTCCGGGAGGAAATTTACCTGTCCTGAATTTTGCTTACCATTTGCCTTCATCGTGAACCGACCGGTTTGCCGTTGAAAGTGGTAAACAACTCTCGCCTTAAAATCTAACAGTCTCTATTAAAACGCTGCACGTACCATCAGCTGAGCCGCTCCCTTGTCTTTCATTGATGATTTCTTCAAGAGGGACCCCACTGTCTCCCAGGACATCAGCAGTGTCCTCTTTAATAGTTTCATCTAATGGGATTTCTTCGATGTCTTGTTCTTGTGAAGAGTCCTTCGTTGCCGCGTAAGACCTCAGCGGTGTATCTTCAACGAGTTCTGAATGGAGGTCGTTGTCTGCGACTGATTCTAGCGTATCTTCAAAACTTCGAAAATTTTCGACTTCTCTTGGAGATTCAGGGGACGAAACGCTTTTAGCATCTCTTAAAGAAACGAGCGCGGGTATCGTCTTGTTCTGGATATTAAATAAGGATAAGATTAAAGAAATTGAAACAATTGCCTTTCTACGGTGCAATTAGCCCTCATTAAGGTAATCCAAGACAGTCACTGAAGATTGGATTCTGGACTTCGGATTTCTCATAAGCGGAACTTGGATTCCGGATTCCAGTCGTTAAAATGTAAAGGCTTTCTTTCCCCAGGAACAAAGCAAACTGTCCGTAATAAAGAGGTGTCCATAAAGCGGGATTGACGGTACATTAACTGATGCGCACAGTTTAATAATATATAGATTTAGCCGGGGCTAAAAGCGAAACTCTAGTTAATAATACGTGTAAACAAAAAAAATATATCGTGTAATGCTAAACGGGGACGACAATGAAAAATAGATCTAATTAGCAAAAAAGCAAATTGCACGTGCAGCACACTTTTTCTTCTAATTAGCAAAAAACAAATTTGTACGTGCAGCACTCTTTTTTGTCTTTCCCTTGCCGATGTTTTGACGATTACAACGATGTTTTTTGTACGACTAAAACGTCAAACTTCCTACTTACAAATTACTTTTATGGAGGAATTGTTGCATGTGCTTACCCAATATTTTGTTTCCTGTGTTCACGTTCGCTTTTATTTTTCACTGCCGCTCATTTTCACCTTGCTGGCCGCTAGCATTTCTCATTTTCGCACCACCGCTTTAAATTTCCATGTTTTTCTTCCCACGAAATTCATCTCCTTTGTTTTCAATAACTCGCTCTAGTTCTTTCTGTGTTATCCACGTTAGTGTAAACATAAAAAAATAATGCCGAAAAAGACACGACTTTTTTCTTTCTAAAAGTCCGAGCGGCCATGTGATTTCCTTCCAAATAAAACCTTGAGTTGCATTTGGGTTCCCATACCTGTTGATTGAGTTATTTTACATTGGTATGCCTGTGGTGCGGACGGACGGTCGCTCGCTCGGTGTGCAGTCACGTGATTACCAAATTTTCTCGGATGGGTAGATTACCACATTTCCTTAGCTATGGGGCGCCGCGCGTTGAGCTCCGCTAAAAAAATGCTTATTTCTTATTTCTGCTTATTTGCAGACTTCTAAAGTCAAATAGGAAAAGGCGAACAATTTTGAGTTGGTATTCAGTAAAGTGAAAAAAAATTGTGTGATTCCAGTGAGTACTGAAATCACGTGAACAGCTCAGATAGAGTTTCTGTTTTCTGTTTCAATTAGTTGCCCATTCTCTCTCACTCCGTGGAACAAGGTTGCGTGCGGGTAAGCTTTCGTTTACGCATATACATCAATATATTGTTGTCTGAAACTGCATATTTTCTCTTAGGTCTTTCCTTTGATATAATTTTTTCCATGAGAAACTCCAAATTTTGTAATGCTATCGTTTAAAAGCCATACTAACAAGTATATGTATCCACTATGGTGGCGCAACAAACACGTGTTCCATCGTGGTCTGTGTAAAATTTGTGTTCTGTGAATATTTTGTTATGAAGAAAGTAGTGAAGACAAATTAATTAGAAGGTGCCAAAATAGAATACATACATGGTAAAAAAGAGAAAAAAAAGAACCTTAAACATTGAAGAGATACACCAACGAGGCGTCTCCATATTACACTCTAAGCCCCACATTGTTTGTTGGTAAAACATTTCTCTGAATACCGCTCGCAAACAAAAGTTCACACAGACCTGAAATTAGGCAAGGGTTTTGACGTATTCGTCTTTTACCATCCCTTGAATTGTGAGTTTATTACAGTCAAACCTCGTTAATACGGACACAGAGGGGGCCATACTGATAGACTTGCTACAAGTCGACCTCACAAGTTTGGCACGCGAAGTAAGCTTTTTTAGGCCGCGAAGCTGCCGACCGAGCGAAGAAGTTCTGATGAAAGACTTTTGAAAAGTCTAAGGGGGCCATAGAAAGTGTCCCTATTAACGGGGTGTCCGTATTGAGCGGGTTGAATTTAGAGAAAATGCAAAGGCTTCCTTTTCCCAGGGACAAAGCAAACTGTCCGTAATAATGAGGTGTCCGTATTAAGCGGGTATCCGTAAATGACTGTAAATGGTTTGGGTTTTATTTCTGAAGGCAAATCAATGATGGGGCTCTCTAACAGGGTGCATCTAAAAAATAATAACAACAACGACAAAATACTCACATTTTCCTCGTCATCAGAGACAATAGACTTCTTTTTCCTTCCTCTTTTTGCACCACCTCCCTACAAGTATAGGGTAGAATGATACAGAGGCCCACTTTAATCTGGTTCTGGGAGCTAGCTCTCACTTCAAACTTGGGTTACAAAGGGGGAGGTGTGAGCAAGAAAAATTTCTGCATACTGTACCCCTCTAGCAAGTGTACAGCTGCCCCTCACATAGAAAAACAATCTGATTTTGTTTGAGGGGAGGGGAGGGCACGACTGACACAGACTATACCCCTCAAGAACCCCTTCTCTAGGACCACACCTCAAAAGCTTCAAGGAGTTAATGAACTCTTTTACTATTGAACCCTTCTCTTATCTCTTTGACAAAAAAAGGCTCCAAACTTTAACACTTAAAGCCCTAATATCCACATACAAATTCTCCAGACTCATCTCCATAAATTTTTTGAAAAAAAAAATAGTAGAGAGAATTTCAGTTAAAATCAAAGCACATGGACCCCCAATAGTGATCATTTTACAAATTCTCATATCCTTTTCTCGTGAGATGTATTGTTACAGTTAGGAAAAAAACTGATATTTGTCACACTTGGAACTTAAAGGGTTTAAAATCACTTCTGACTTACAGCTTTTCTGAGTGGTTTTATTTCTGCCACTTTTGGTTTGGTGGATGCTCTGTTGAGAGAAATAGTAACACTTGAGTAAAGGTCGGTACACAATAAGCGACAAGTTGCAGCAACAAGTCACAGTGACAGATCACTCCATGTGTACATGTCAAGCAACTAGTCTTCGCAACACGGTCAGGCGACATGTTGCAGCGACAAATCGCTTCCTGTGTACTGGAGAATTTTTTTGAAAATATTTGTCTCCGCAAAAAATCAAATAGGACTGAATTTGTGTGACTTGTTGCAGCGACAAAATTCTGTTGCAGCAACAAAGATTTTCACAAAAATTCTCCCAGTACACATGGAGCGATTTGTCGCTGCAATGTGTCACCTAGTGAGTACCAACCTTAATGAGGTTGATGTAAAAGATTCAGAAAGGGCCACACTTGCCAGCTATTTTATCTTGGTGAGAATTCTTTACAAACAGAAAACTTCACAGAAAAAGGGAGGGCCATGGTTTCCCTTGGACCACCCTTTAATCTGTTCATGATTATATTTAATAACTATTAATAATTATTCATTTTTCCTTTGTTATTCTTTGAAGTAAAGCTAAAACAAAATAGGAAAGAATTTTTTTAGGGAATTAAAGATGCATTTTAAGGACTGAACAAGGACTTTTAAGTTAAAACTCAATAATCTTTAAGATTTTTTGTGTCATTTGTTTTGTTTTGTTTTTCTTTTCAAACACTCACACACAGTTTTATTGCTCAATTGTTTCAACTTTCACTCCAAAACAGTGTACATTGTATATTCATTTCTTAACAAAAAATATTGCAATAGACAGATTTAATACCTTCTTGGTGTTAGCTGGGCAGCAACTCCCTGATCATTATAGCAGACGGATTTATCAAAGCTGTAATGAAACGAAAAAACAACAACAACATCAACAACGAGGTAAAGTTAATGACCTAGCTAATTGCTAACCCAATGAATACTTTGGGTGTGTTTCTGTTTTGTTTGATCGTGACATGTAGGTTTACATATTTTTTAAATATGCACTATAAACAGCATAAGCTCTCTAGATGAGCCCTTTGTGCTCTTAGATGAAATGTTAAAATAATAATGATAATAATAATAATAGTTATGATAATTTATAAATTTACTATAGCACCTTTTAACACAATTAAAAAGTTATCAAAAGCGCTTTACAGTTTAAAATTTTTACAATGAATCTATGAATAGATAAAACCGATAAAAGTAAAAATCCTGATAAAAATACATAAGTAAAATAAATAATATTGTCTAAAAATAATTGACAAAATACATACAATCTTTCCCTTCCTACTGCAACATATTGGCCATTAGAATCAAGCTGAGATGGTTCTGTGATTTTGTGACCATCCACAGTGAACAACCTTAAACATGAACGGAAAAACAAATCAAAAGTCCTGAAAATCATCACTTTTGATCAACTTGTACCTAACCCACACTCCCCAGCCCACATTAAAAAGAAAACAATTTAAGACTGACACAAAAAAGATACAAAAGTGTACAAAAAAGGAAGGTACAACATCTTTATCAGAAAGACCGAGGAATTTCCCTAGGAAACTTAAAATTTTGGGGGCACTGAAATAAAAAAATTCTAATTAGTGCATTTTGAGCAACCAGGGAAACAATTTTGGCTCGAAGAACACAATTTTTATTTACTGGTACCTAGAGCTCTATCACCTTTATGATTTAAATTGTTTGAATATTTTAGAGCGGTTTTCACTTGACTGTTGTAAAACCAAAACCAAAGTAAATAAACTAGCCAACCAAAGGGCGTAGTAAAACCAAAACCAAAACCAAAACCAATCCCTTTCGACAGTCAAGTGATAACCGCTCTAATTGTGTTTTTAACAAAGGTCTTGATAATGCAATTGCAATGACAATTTTTTTCCTCTGAAAATCTGGCGCTTTAGCACGGAGCAAGTTTTGACAATTGCTGGCACTTCCAGATATCAGGTGCAACATAAAACAATCAAGGCATCTGATTTGAATGGTACACGTATATTTTATTACAAAATGCAATGACTGGAGGTGATTTCAATCAAAATAAGAGAAAAAACTTTACTTCACTTACTCATAAACAGCACCATTCTTGCTGATCGTACTCACTTTCTCATTCACACATTCTAGGATCTGGCAGTAATAGGTTAAGCATCAGTATTTACTAAGCTGTGCATTTCAAGTAAGAAAATTATTCACTCTGTAAACATTTTACTGTAAGTTGTTCATGTACCAACATAATTTTACACAATATGTACAATTATTATATGATTGTACATTCATCTACACACCAACTAACAAAACCAATTCACCAATTAAGGAACTGCATAAAACTGCATAACTGGAACACCCATACCCTGTCGACAGTAGTAAAAATTATAAGAAAGTGGCCTTTCTCCCTCCGTCATCCACGATTCCTGCACAATTCATGTTTTTGCCCTGCACAATTTGTCTCCAAAATCCTGCACAACTTTTTTTTTTCCCACAACCTGCCTGCTATTAACTATGCAACGTAGCCTCGGAAAATACTGATTGTTAATTGCAGTCTTATATTAGCAAAGTTACCTCACCTGAGGCATCTTGAAGTCTGTCCTAAGTTGGACTCTTTTAGGTTTTGCAACAACTCCATTGCAAAAAACACTGAAATGAAAATGTTTCATCACTTTTACAATATTTACAATATACTATTGTCAATAGTCATTTTTTTTATAACTTTACCCATTCACGCCTTCTTACTACTATTTTTGCCAAATCCCTCATAACACCACGCGTGCTCTGATTGGCTGTTTTCCTGTAATTACTAGGCAATATTTTCTAGTATAAATGACTAGGTATTAATACAATGCCCGTCAGAAATGTTGAAACACTTGTGTGCATTTCCCCTTCCCCAATGTAGATTTGGCTATTACAGTGGTCTCCAAAATACATGTGGCTCAACACTGGGGAAGGTGAAGGGCACATTTGAGTGAGAACAAAGGTGTGAAGAGTGAATGTAAGAAATTTTTAAGAAAATTCCAGAGAAACGGTTTCTGTTTCAACGATTTGCGATGAGTATTGTAGCTAGGTGTCCAAGGAATATACGATCTGTATCTAACTGGATAGTGGACATCCTTATCTGGGACATCCATGTTATGGTTGATTGACAGCTGTCAAAAAGGGTATCTGCTGACCAGTGTCACCAACAAACAAAAACAGGGCAGGAAAGGTGGAGAAAAAAAAGAACAAACCAGAGAAGAGGGAAAAAAAGATAAAGGTGCAGGGGTCAGTCTCACTGATTATAAACCAAAACGTTATCTTAAAATTTACTATGTGTACATGCCCCAACCTTATGGGCATGGTTCTCAGCTCTTAAACAACAATTTACAGTGCATTTAGGCACATTTTGCTCAGCTCCAAACAGCATTCTTCAGCAAACATTCTGGCCAGAGTTCAGGGGGTTTAAAAAAGTGAAATTTTTGCAAAGTCTTACTTCTGCAGACCCATGATAATACATGTATTTGTGTGATTAAATTCAAAATAATAAATTACGGTACACACAAACATTTTGGGGTTGTGATGTAGTGCTTCCTTGAGTTGTGTTCAGTGAACTTTGTGGCAATTTTGCTACTCTCTGAGTGTGCTCTTGGGTGAAGTCTTTCGTCACAAGTCATGAAAATCCATTGCAAAATATAAGAGTGCATTTAGTGGTTATAATATTAACACTTACAGTTATATTGTCATTTTTGTGTTTTAGGGGGGTTTTGTATAAAAAGAAATAGCCCAATAAATGATGTACTTTCAGTTTATACAAGACCACCATACACCTTCCTCCAAAGTCAAATCTTTAATCTGATAGGTTATTATAGCAACACAAATATTAAACATTCCACATGCAGTACATGGTACAGTTCTAAGATCATGCAGGCAGTTTCGAAAGAAGGATTTTTGCTATCTGGTCCCCGTTAAAAGTTTAAAATACCATGGAAGGGTCTATGGCCAGAGAATCTTTTGCCATCTACTTCTACCTGCACAGTCAAGTAGGGACCTCCAGTTGGAGCCCTCTTTGGTGAGAGTCCCTTACAGCAGGAGTTTATTTCCGTCAAACATTGATTTGTAACTTATTTTTGCCTGGGATTTAGCTGTTGTCTGTATTATCAGGTTGTCTTTTTGACTGGGGGTGTTTTCAAGGCTAGAGTGGACTGTATTCATACCCTTCATTGAACAATTCAGAGAACATGACTTTGTTTAATCCCTCATATTCAATTAGTAATGGTAACAGGACTGAGTGGAGTCCAATTTGGTCTGTAATCATACGAGTGATTAACAAAATCGGACGACCACGTAGCAGGAGTCTGATTTGTTTAATCACGAGTATGATTACATACTGAATTGGACGACACGAAGTTCTGTTACCAATTAATCATAACTTTAACAAAATTTGTGATATATGAGGCTCTTTTTTTAATCAAAAGACAAGAAATTCCGAGATTTTTTATGCTAGCAGTGAAAAAAAAAAGCCATTTAAGCACGCGCATGATGGCGCGTACTGTCCAATTACTTAGGCATGATACGTACTGTCCTATTTAACAGTCCTATTAAGGCTGAAATCAGAGCAGTTGATAGCCAATCAGATTTAAGAATTTTGTTATAGTTATGATTACAGACCAAATTAGATACCACTCAGCTCTTTAAACTAATAAATTATTTTAACAACCTACAGTATTCTTAAGTCTTGTATAATACTCACATGATAGTTTTTATCTCTTCTCTTTTCCTTTGACCATAAATACGAGCTCTGCCAGGTACATTCCTGAACTTGCGATGATTCAGTTGAACAAAATTTATCTGTACATAACATAATAATTTTGTCAGAAGGGGAGAATCAAAGGTTTATTAAAATAACTCAAGCTGGCCCCGTATCCATGGATACAACTCCGGATATTTTTGACACAGAAGCAGATTCACCGGTTTTGTTGAACAGAAAGCTGTCTCGCGTAAGGAAAAATAATAGGTTTTGACAAGAAACCGGATTCATGTCGACGGGGCATAAGTTTTTAACTTAAATTGAATGCATTTGCTTTTTTACACGTCCTTTTTGTACATAATATGAAGAAAAAACAATAAATTTAAGACAATGCAGTTACATTTTCTTTTCCACTACCGTTGAGAGCCACACAATCGAATCAAGCTGGGAAACTTTAAATATTTAATCTACAGGCTTAAGTATTTTAATATTTAATGTAAAAAGTTTAGCAACGCTATCACTAAGAAGTCTCAAGGGAATCGATTAATAAAGTAGTAAAACTTCTATGACATAATTAAGCTTGTAAGATTTATAGTAGGGAACACAGCGTGTATTCTGGACTGAACGAGCAAAATTGCAGGTTATGCATTTATGATTTAATATTTGTGAGCTTAAAGTAATTAAAAATCGCGTCAGCTGATCCAAAAAAACTGAGGGGTTGGATATCAGATGACGATTAACACTATAATTTCGCCCTACCTCTGGAAGTTTAACTTGTTGATGTAGAGGTTTTTCTTTTACTTCATACCTAGAGTAATAAAAATGAGTATTGCCAGCTAAGCAAAATTAAACATGCTTCTCATCCATGGGCGATCAAAAAGCAATACTCAAAGTGCTAATCCAAAAAACAACAGATCGATGGCGCGATCGCAAACAAATCGATTAGCTTACTCTACTTTCTTGAACGGTCCTCTACCAACAACAACATAACTACAGTCTCTCTGTAGATCGTCGAGTGTGTTGATACGATGTCTGCCTAGTGGAGTCCGTATTTCACGAGCAGGTGTACGAAAGCTCAGTGAAGCAGCGTCGAGGAAGGATTCAAAACTTTTCATGTCTCTTTGGTTCACCACGATGCGCTTTCTCTTGAAGGAGTCCCCGTTTAGGTGGAGAAATACGGGCTTTCCCATCATATTTAAACCCCTTACGTGAGCAGCCATATTCGATGAAGTTTCTCTTTCTTCACTTAGAACTTCTAATTAGGAATTTGATATTAAAATCAAAGATTTTCGTAATGATCGGCATAGATCGCGATCGGTCGTGCATCTCGCTTTGCGCTCTGTGACCTCACTAATTGCGCGATCATTATGGGATGCATATTTCTCATTTGTTTACCTTAGTGACACATACATAGAAACAAATTATTTGAACAAATTTCATTACTGGAGCCGGTGTAATAACATTTTTAACAAAGAGATCTGAGGTATGCCTAATTGCTGTACTTAAAAAAAAAAAAGAAAAAAGAAAACGTTTTATTGCTTATTGAAATAAGGACAGAGAGGAGTGATACGCCGTCGTATTTAGTTAAAAAGTTTTTGAAAATCACAAGGGTTTAAAAGTTGATATCAAGTAGCTTGTAACGTGTTCATTTACTACTCTCGAAGACTTGGGCACTTTTATTTTTGAAAAAGACATGGAAAAGGCAGTTTAGCAGCCTAGTGAGGAGTTTGTTTGTTCATTATAATCGGTCGGATTATTAGAAAACTGCGGACTCCGAAAACCAATTTCAGGTCATTCTTGCTTTGTCACTTTATTAATATTTCAGTTTTCGTAATCGGCGCAAATTTATAGTACGAACTGGCTAAGGAACGAACCATTAGAAAACTTATGAGGGGGATGGGCGAAGTACAAAATTAGCTATTCGCGCCAGGGAAAATTACATGTAAAAAAAAAAAGAAAAGAACTGTTCACAAAAAAAATTCATGCGGCTCAAAAATTCCCCTCCCTAAAAGCCCGTCTTTTAATATCTATCTTCAAACACTGATGGTGAACAAGACGTTAAATTTAGGGTATTTAACACTAGTTTCAACTTATCCTTCTTGCAAGGCTGAAAAAGGACATTTACGCCACCTAAATGCAGAGGCCCACTCTGAAATCATTCACCGTAATCATTTTGAAAATAACAGTGCACGAAATTTCTGATACAAATTAAAAGTGTACCAGACATTTCCGAACTGGGTCTAGCGATAAAACTTGGTGTTCCTGTGTAGTTGGTTGTGCTGTGCGCATTATCGTTTGTTAAAATGATAAGTTAAACAATGTTGATGACAAAGCCATTGATTTCAAAACTAGGCTAAATGTCGCCAGCCTCATAAGCGCAGCTTCAGACTGCGCCGTTTCTCGCGCGCGAGCACTACGCAGTATTGAGAAAATCTCGTACTCGTAGTCGTACTCGTCTTAGAAGCTTAAGGTCTCTAATAAATACCCCGCGGTTTTTATTTTCATTCCCGCGCTCGACGATCTCTTAGAGTGGATTTTCACTGTCGCGTAACTCCCCTGAGTGCGTACTAGAGACAATGTATCGAAAGGTCGCACGTAAACATAAAAGTTGAACACCTGCATTTTATTTATACGAGTAAAATTTACTTGCACGCGCACGTAAAAATCACACGACATTGAAAATCCAATCTAAAAAGAGAGTGTCTGTGAACAGGCAAATGCGGGATTAAGCTGTTTCGCTACCATTTGAGGTATTTTTAAGCTCGCAAGCCTTTAAATCAGCAGGGTGTCTACATTTTTATTACCGCCTATCTGACAATTCAAATATAACCGGCACTTCAATAGGCCATTTTACAGTTGTGGGCTTAGTATCCTAGTCTTTGAGTAAATGTGAGGCTGAGGGTGACCTTGTTTTGATACAACCTCCTTCCTTCGGGAACCTCTGAAGTTCGATTCTGGCTTAGAGCAGGAGGGAACAAACAACCGGATTTAGAGGAGTTTGAAAGATTGAAGGAAACTATACAAGAAGAGAACCATTTAAACCTATAAAAACGGATAACGCGGACGGGAAAAGTGATTTGGGGGATGGCAATTCAATTTATTTTGAAATAAAAGAATTAAGCTAAACGGGTGTCCGTTTCTAAAAACATTAAAAAAGTCCTCTTTTTTCCCTAAAGAGCAAGCCCATTTGTCCTTCCTCTCGTTATAACACATATTGTTTAGGCGGGCTATGGAATACGTCCTCTCTTAACAGAGCCAACCCCGCCCCTCCCCGCCCCTCCCCTCCCCTCCCCTCCCCTCCCCTCCCCTCCCCTCCCCTCCCCTCCCCTCCCTAGATAAATAATTGCGTTGCCCCTTTCTGAATTTAATGATTTGAAACCAAGGACAACACGACAAAAGCGAGTTAAGGCCGTGCTTTAATTGCTTTGAGATCGTGAGAATGAATTATTTCAGTGCTGATTATTTTCCCCTTCCAGTACTACACCCAAACTACCAAATATCGAGTTGTTTCTTTTTTTTTTCTTACTGTAAATGTTCGTGCCGAGGTTTCGATTCTCACGTGTTGAATTTAATTAGGTTGCGTTCTTCGACTTCGAAAGCAAAAATAATAATGAAATAAGTGACAAGGCAAAAGTACTTGGCAAGCGCTTGTGATGCAGTCCGTCATAAAGGTTTTTGCATTGTCATCCAGCCAAGGCAATGCAAGGCAATGCCGAACTATCGGCTTGTAGGGTAGTGCAACTTCTTCTCCGCAGCCTTCTTACGCATCTGTGCTAAATAAAATGCACGCAGAAAATCTCTTCGTTCACCTTTAAAAACAACAGAAGGAAGAATGAGGATGTATTAGGATTTTTGATGTTTGCATGTCTGGTATGGGGGGGTTGGGGGGGGGGGGGGGTGTAGGAGGGACAGTCAGAAAAATAATTTGTGACTTACCCGTGGGGGTGGGGGGCACTCCCTTAATTGGCCTAAACAGATATGTGTAGGACTCCTGGTCTGTGCAGCCAATTTGTGATTACGAAGTTTTTGAGAAGTTTTCTTCAGACGTTTCTGCGTGTAGTAGCGAGAAACCACAAAACAAATCATGATCAGTTTAAGGCTATGTTCACGGCCCTGGGCAGGGGTACTGCCATATATGGGCTACATAGGTATGTGCCGCCTTAAACGGTAAGGTTTTCAAGCAGTTTACTCTGGAATAGGGTGTATAAATCAGAGAGTTTGGGTTTAGAAAAGGGTATCATTTTCCAGGAAACTGATCAATTGGTTGAAGATTTTAGTCTAGACTAGGGAAACCGGAAATTGTCACTATAAAATATAAGAAAAGATCAGTTCGGCATGTTTAAATTTACGCAACTGAGCATAAGAGCTAGAGCGAGAGATTGAAAACAAAGGAGACGAATTTTGTAGGAAGAAAAACATGAAAATTCAAAGCGGCTGTGAGACAATGAGATATGCTAGCGGCCAGCAAAGTGAAAATGAGCGGCAGTAAAAAATAAGAGCGAACGTGAACACAGGAGACAAAATATTGGGTAAACACATACGACAATTCCTCCATAAAAATAATGTGTAACTAGGAAGTTTGACGTTTTAGTCCTACAAAACAGCGTCGTAGTTGTGCAAAACAACGGCAAAGAAAGACAAAAAGCGCGCTGCACGTGCAAATTTGTTTTTTTGCTAATTAGAAAATAAAAGTGTGCTGCACGTGCAATTTGTTTTTTTGCTAATTAGATCTATTGATGCCATTTTCATTGCCCTCCCCGTTCAGCATTACACGATTTAATTTTTTTCGTTTACAAGTATTATATATTAACCAGAGCTTCGCTTTTAGACCTGGCTAAATCTATATATCACTATACCAGAGGCACAAAAAGCTTTCCGGCATACTGTGAACTTGGACTTAATTTTTCAAGCGTTGGCATGAGGCGAAATCATTTTTCATCGACCTTGAGCTGGAAGATCGAGAAAGTTATAACATCAAAGTTGAGGAGCTTTTTAGTGCATTTTGAAAGTTTTACCCACTATATATTTTGTATCTTCAGGCAGACATTAGTATCCAGAAATTATAGAGGACATTGAGGGGAAGTGAAAGAAGCTATATTCGTTCACTTAAGGTCATGCCTCGCGGTTCCTTGGCGTCTCGTATCCCCGTCAACGCCCTAAGATATTCCTCCCCTCTGCCACTTTTTATAAACAATACTAAGGTCCAGTCCACACCAATGCGTTATCACATAGCTCTTTCTCTCTTGGTTTTCAAAAGTATGCGTTTTCGTTGTCACCGACAACGCATCTATAGATTAGTGTCCACACTAAAACGTTCGAAAACGATAGAATTTGCTCGTTGTCAGTGACGTAGGTTGAACTCTATCTACGAAAACAAACGCGTCTGGGATATTTTTAATCGTCGTTTTCATTCTGCTGCGTCCGGCCGTTTCCGAATTCGTTGTAAGGTTTTTTTGCAATTAAAATTATTGTATTAATTTAAGTTCAATGGTTGTGCGTTTAACTCCCCCAAGGGCTTGCTCTCGGTCTGTCGTAAACCCGGTTTTCACTCTGCTGTAGTGTAATTGCAGAATATGACCAATCGAACATGCATATTCAAGGTAAACTTATAAAGATTAGTTTTTTAAAATGATTACCTTTTTGCATTGCTGGTAAAGTGGCCTGGCATCCCAATTCTGTGCAATATGCCATTTGCGGACATCCTACAAATGCTCGGAGACACTTTTTCTTTGCTGCTTCGTATCTTTTCTTGGTAGAACACCCGCGCAGAACTTTCACTATCGCTCCGGTCTTAGTCAAGGTAGCCTCACAAACGGGGTCTTGCTCTAAGCATCCCTGGTCGACAGCTTTGTCGTCGCAAACCTTCAATGCGTCGTCTTCATTGTTCCCTAATGCGTCACACGAAGGACACTTGAACACTGAAGAGCGAATAACAACCAAGGTGTTAAAATCAATGCATTAGAATACAACATTGTCACCTGAAATTTTTTCCCTTGCTAGTTTACAACCAGGAAACAGCCTATGCAGTACATGTCCAGGTTAAACAATGCTAAAGCATGCAAGGTTTTGAGACAAAGGTTGTGTTCCTCTTTCCTGCTAACCATATTGGATAGGGCTTCTGTGATTTCGCGGCTTTATTGGTTTCCGTAACGGAGCGAAGACAAGCTGAGCCGATCTCTGCAGTGGAGAGCTACATATCGGATAGGTGTTTATACTATACCAGAGGCACGAAAAGCTTTCCGGCGTGGTGTGAAATTGGCCTTAATGTTTTACGCATTGTTATAGCTCACTTCGGAAAAGAGTGATAGCCTGGGACCCAAACTAAGTGCGCGTGTATTTATTGGATTGTTTAGTTATATTTGTTGTATGCCTTTGTACACAAATAACTTTAGGAACTCGCCTGGTCTGGCATTTTATAGAATACGAAAGGTAAGACGTATCCAGCGAGAATATGTACTTTTGCTTCGAAACGCTAATTTGAATTTGAACTGCGATAGCACACGGTGCATTCTTCAGGTTTTTCTCGAGGTAGAATCGCCCCAGGCACATCTTCCTTCAGCTTCACATTTTTACGTTTTTTTTTTCTTTCAATTTCTCCCTCCGTTTTGCTACTTTCAGCTGTTTTAATCCAGATGAAACATTCCAGTTCGCTTTCCGCCATGTTTGTTTACATTCGTGTCTCCCCAAATAATCTCATAAATGCGCGCGCGCCTAGTTCGGGTCCCAGGCTTTCACTCTTTTCCGAAGTGAGCTATGAGGCGATATAAAGCAGTCTTAAGCCATGCATACCTGGCTCGGGTAAAGTGGCATTGCATCCAGATTCTGTGCAAATTGCCCTCAGTAGGGAGCAGTTCAATTCTTGTCGGCCGGATTTCTGATTTTGTTTGCACTGTTGGTTTTGTTCCTCGTGTCTTCCTTCTGTGGAACACCAGCGATTCACTCTGGCTCGTCCACTTCTGAACACATTCAGCACGACCTCACATACTGCCGGTCCGTCTTCATCGCAAACTTGGTTGACAACGTTTTTGTCACACGCCTTCAATGCGGCATGCTTATCTTTCCCCCCCGCGTTGCAACTAGGGCAATACGAGGCTGCAAAGTAACAATTAGAATGTCAAACTTAAAGCAATAGACTTTATTTCCCGGGGGGGGTACGCCCTATAATGGCGCATACGGGGGGACTCCGCCCGAAAGGGTTACCTATTGCAGGCTTCAGGTATGTGAAAGGTTAGGGATTTCACTAGTAGTACTGTATGAAAGTGTAAAGAAAACTGTCATTAAGGTCAGTAAAAAGGGCTAACAGATGCATTTTATGGGGCAAGCTGGGCAAAAGTCAAGAAAACGCTCTGATCTTTTGATTAATTCATATTGTTTATACTACTAGATGAGAAATTTCAGCTGCAATTTGATTGGCTTAGCGCAGTGGTAATTCAGCTTAATTTGAAATTCCTACATGTGAAAATTACAAAACCTTTGCGGGTAGTAGTATAAACAATTAATATCAAGATGTGTATGTGATTTTTGACAGAAATATCACTAGTGACATTTGAAAATTGTCTCAAATTTCACTCGCCTAGCAGCTTGTGAAATTACGTATAACAATTTTGAAATATCACTCGTGGTATTTATGCCAAATATCACTACAAATCATGCCATTACCTATACTAAGACAGCACAATTACAGCAGTTAAATAGAGGATATTACACGGTGGCGCGAAGATATGAATTTTATTTTCGAGTGGCAAAACAATATTTTACGAAAGAGCGCAGCCAGTGAGTAAATTATTGTTTTTGCCACGAGAAAATAAAATTCATATCTTCAAGCCGCCGTGTAATGTTCTTTTTATTATATAGACAAAAAGACATCGATAAAATGATAGAGGGAAATTGCCGAAATTATGTCATCGATAAACCGACGTGGAGATTTTGGAAAATAAACCACTCGGGTCCCGGATGTAGCGTTTATGAATTTTACGAGTGGTATATTTTCCAGTAAAACACTCGTGTCTATATAATAACAGGGATTAATGTAAAGTTCTAAACCAGGTATATAAAAAGGGAAACCATTTGTCAATAGAACGTATACAAAAGGGGCACATTGTTTTCTGTCATAAATTGTATATAAAAGGGTAAGAGTTTGGACCTAAAGGGTAGAGCCACCTTGTTTTCCTGTTGTCCAGAATAAACAAATTCTACCTCGATTTCTTGAATGGGGAGATTTTTTCAGTTGTTGTTTGTCCCCAGTCTCGTACCCAGGCCAGTTTGCGCTATCCGAGTTACCAGAGAAGGCTTGGAGCCGAGTGCAAGCTTGACAGATGACGTCACATCCGAAATCGCCGAGGACGACTGGGAACGAGGCTGGCTTGTCCCCTGAGAAACTACGCGACGTGACATTGGTTTTATCCTATTAATCCATTAACGCGAATAAAGATAGTGGGTATGGTAAATAAGGTCTAGTATACTGACAATGGAATATTGCCCAATGAATTGGCCTAATTGAAAGCTTACCGAAGGGAGCCGACCAACAGAATCTTCTTCGTCGTAGGGGTGAGGGGTAGTATAAAGATTTTAAGTTTAATGCCTTAAGTAACCTGGGGTAGGGGTAAAAAAAAAAAAAAGAAAATACTGTGCGTCTAGATATAAAATTTACCAACATCCTCGGCGTCGGAATTCTTTATGATTTTAAATTAAGCAAATGAAAATGTCTATATTACCTTCGGCGATTAAGCCAAGTATCATACAGGAAAGCACCGCAGCTCCCAAGTAAAATTCTCTTGCTACCATTTTTGCACCTAGAGGTAGAAGAAGAATATTATTACTGTGATTATTTTATTTTTTTATGGTGATTTTCAATGTACATTGCACGTCACGAAAGACCCGTATTCGTAACTTACAAAACTATTTTCAGTTGCAATTTTTGTGTTAACATATGGTCCTTTTTGGCCACAGCTTAAGCCCTGATTTGGTTTCAAAGGTCTGTCGCTGAAGTTACGGTTAAATTTTTTAATATTAGGATTGGTGTGGACAGCAAAATCTGTTTCCGATTCAGAATAAAATTGCTTGTGGATCAATATTTCTCCTTAAGACTAGTTTTGTTAGGCTCGAATAACACTACTTGAAAAATACTGCACTTTTGTCCATCCCTTCCCGGGTGACAGTAGAACGCGGAAGCGGGGTCGGGGCAGGCGCCAGGGCCTGGGCCGAGTTCTGGATCTATCTTTTTTTAAAGAATACTGTTTTACGCTTACGGTTAGGGTTAGGGTGAGGGTTAGTGTCAGCCCTAACCCTTACCCTAACCGTAATTTACGGTCATCAAGTACCATAAATCTGGTTATTCCCCACGCCTCGGACACTTTTCAGTATAGCGCGGCAGCCCTCTTCAATTCTCTGCCATCCAATGTTAAATGTTGGAATAATTTTAAATCCTTCAGTAAGCAAACATTATGGATTTTAAGGAAGCGCTGCCTGAATAGGGCGGAATGATTTCTTGCCAAGTTTTAGATAATGTATGTATATATTGTATAATTACATTTACTGTTTATTACCTAGCTTTTTACAAATTCATAATTCAGATTTGTGTTAATTTCCTCATTTTACTTTTATATCACGCGAAGAGCCATACCATGGATGAACTGATATTAAACCGTTATTATTATTATTATTATTATTATTATTATTAACCCTAAAACAGCATTTTTTTCTTTTTTGTACAAAAAAGATAGACCCCTACCCCGCGTTTTACTGAGACCCCTCCCTCCAAAACATCACTTTCTTGATGGTCTGCCCCTCGATCACTTGAAAACTAGAGTGCTATTCATGAAGCGATATTGGCAGCCACCGACCAAGCTGTCTTCGTGATCACGGCTCGCGAAGCAGTGTTTCCCTTTAACGGAGACGTTTCGATTTAACGATAGGCAGCGAAGATGCCATTGTGATTGTGGCTCATGATTATTCAAAGTTTATTCTACCTGTAGAAGCAATTGCATACCGTAAAATTCAGAAAATAAGCCCCTCCATGTATAAGACCCTCCAAATATAAGCCCCCAAACTCGTAACGCAAAAAACCCTCCGTTAAATGGCCCCTCCAAATATCAGAACCCCCGGGGGCTTGTAATTGGAAATTGCCCTCAAATACAAAGTAAAACAAAGCAAAAACGGTAAATTTCCTTCCAACTATAAAGCTAGCCCAATCGATTTTGAAACGCAAATTTCCCTTAATAGATAAACCCCTCCGAATATAAGCCCCTCCAAAAATAAGCCCATCAAAAAGGGCCTTTGAAAAATGTAAGCCCCGGGGCTTATTTTCGGAATTTTACAGTATTCGGAGAAAATCGTCTTTCCAAGCAAACTCCTTACGCTCATTGAGTGATACTGGTCTTGACGCGCGTTGCATAGTTTCGGGGGTACCAATGACTCGGGGTGGGTACAAAACGAGGACTTAATAACTCATTTTCATTTAAGTCCGAAACAATGGGTATTATATTGTTACTTCGTGACTTGACTGATTCCCGGTCGTTGTAAAATTAAAATCCATAAATAACTTGCACAGTTAACTGATTTACTGACCTGAATGGGATCTATATTACCTGATCAAATTGACGACTTTTTTCCGTGCTTGGAAATTTTTTTTCTTGCGAGCCTTCATAGAAAACTACGTTGCTAACCGAAAGAGCGGAGTTTTGAAAGAGCGCAAAAGCGCACATTCTTTTAGTAATCCACTGTAAAATTCATGCTTGCAAGCTTAATTGCATTGTCCGTTAACAAAGAAACAGAGTTTTGAAAAAGAGCAAAAGCGCTCATTGTTCCTTAAATGGTGATTTAACTGCAGTACATAATTGGCTTAAGACAAGAAAATTAAGTTGGAATACTTCCAAAACTAGTTATATGAGAATTGGCTCTCGTCAAAACCTGGCAAAAGCCAAGTTCATGAATTCAAAGATGAATGGTAGACCTATTGAACATAAACCTTCTACTAAGTTATTGGAGGTTTATATTGATGAAATGCTAGCCTGGGATAATCAGATCAAACATATTTCATCTTAAGTCTCTAATGGCTCGCGAATGCTGAACTAGCTGGAAAACTTTCCGATGATCAAGACACTCTTTAAACTATTTACTATTTACTTGTGCAGCCCCACTTTATTATTGGCATGTCTGAGAACCAGCCTTGTCGGCATGTCTGAAAACCAGCTTGCTGAGCCATCTACCGTGTTTAAATAAAGTTGATTGAATTGATTTTGAATTCGAATGGGTACATGCAGTTTGCATTTATTGAGTATGTTCTATGATCTTATTTAGCTTCACTGGCCAGAACTCAATTCTAACCCCGTGAGCGGTGAAAGCCGGAATGAGTTTGCGGAATGGCATGTGGCATGGCTTGTGGAATGACATAATTATGCAGAATATAATGACTCAAACAGAAAAGTGCGACCTTTTTTGGCGTCAATCAATTTGCAAAAGCAGCCACTTTTTTAACGTTGCGGGCTCATCTAAGATAACAAAAATCCATAAGGACTCCTTGATTTCTACCCTACGAGCAGAGCTTTCTCTCTTGCATGGCCTTTAGCGTTTGACGAGGTCGTTCGCTTGGCTTGTCTGTCTTAGTAGTTGATATGTTTACCCCCCTGGAGAAAGGGGAGAACGTTTCCCTTGGGGCATATAATACAAACCAACTACGCGACTGACAATCCACGCGAACGACTTCATTAACGTTAAAAGCCATGCAAGAGAGAAACCTCCACTCGCAGGGTACCTTACTTCTCACACTGTCAATTAGTCTTTTCGCGACACTCCAACGTGCAGTAATAAACGGACCGGCAAAGCAGTTGCTCCTTTAAATTGGCGTCATAAAAGGGCGCGGCAGAGACGCGCGCATGCTGTTCAGTTTAATTTATTTCTTTGAGTCATTCTGCACATATTACATTCCGCTTAATTATGTCATTCCGCAAGCCATGCCACGTACCATTCCGTAAACTCGTTTCGCCTTTTACCCTCACCGCTCTAACACGGCTTAAAAATCTTTTCTTTCCAAAGAAGCTTTCCATAACAAAATAAAAAACAGTACAACGACAAAAAATCATAGCAAAAAGTAACCTTAGTTTACCTTTACACTGTTGGCGTTAACTGACTCAGTCATTACGGAGTTAAAGGACATCGACTAGACATTATACACACTCCTTTCAGTACCGCACAGTTTTAACGGGATTTTGTTTCCAAACGTGCAGCGGAAAATGAAGTTTAAGGATAAGACAGGTTAGGTTTCCTTACGCTAACTAAGCGTTGTCCATTTTTTAAGCTTCTTGTCAGACGCGTTGTATCTTTTTGGCCCGCATTTTATTCCAGTGGTTTGATTGCCTGGCGCGTAATCTTTGAACTCCCAATTATATCTGGAGAGAAATTTTCTCTGCGAACTCAATAGGTTGCTAACGTACAGGCTTCTATGGTAATAAGTCGACATTACCCGTGCTTCTATGATCAACGAAATAAAGTACATTTTTAAAGAACTTTCCTTACCTCAGCTCTCCTTCAGCACTTCTCTTGCAATGAACTTCTTATGAAAGTGACGCGCTATTGAAGAAAAGCTCTATTATCATGCATGCATGACCGCGCATGAACAATTCATCAAATGCCAGCCCTCAGGATTAACACCAAACTCAAACTGGTAAATGGTGGCTGAGCTTTGCCTGATCATTCATTTAATCTTCTTTCGTTGGCTGCGATGGACACTTACATTTAGCCTTCAGTGTGAATTGGTTTCTCTTGCCAGTTTTAGAGTAAATATAAGGTTTATCGAGAAAAACCCGTATCGTACGTACTTACTAAAAACATAGTTAATTAAAGTGGAATGGTTGGGAAATCCTTTGTTACATGTTTTTGTTAGCTTCTTTGGACCTGACCTTGCACAGTGTTCAATAGCATTCCTATCATTTTGAACTTAATACTGACCAATAGAAACACTGCAGTAATTTATTCAGTCACAATTCATAACAAAAAACAAAGGATTGTGCACGGTGAGGGAGCTTCCAACATAACCTACAGCACCATTGTTTTCGCTTTCCTAATCAGTCTCCTCTACTAGCTATGCTAAAAACAGGGGCACCCAACGTCAATTTTCGGAAAAATATCTGTTCGAAAGACAATTTGAGATCTAGAATTTTCGGAACATCTAAAAAATGGTATAATTGCCCATTTTTAACGGATTTTTACCCTAAAAAGGTCACCTAGAATTTTCGGGAGCCTTTTTTCTGACTGAAATTTTCGAAAAGGTAAGTTTTGATCCCTATAATTCTCGGATCACTAGACTTTCAGCTATGAAATCCGAACAGATGAAAAATTTTTAGGGGATAAAAATATGCCTATATCTACCGTTTAAATACTAAAATACGTTCAACAATGCTATGTTTAAGTGGTTTTGAACTATATTCTCGTTGGGTGCCCCTGTAAAAATGATAAAACTGAAGCAGGAGCCCTGATAAGCCGAATATAGTATGGTCGGAGCGAGTAACGCTCATGTTACAGTGTTTTCACCGACCAGTTTATTTTTTGAACTACCTTGATGCCAATGAAGCAGTCGGCAAAACATACAAACCTAAAAATGGCATTTGTGACCTCGATATCTTATAGTTCAAATGCGTTCATAGCGAAGTTTTATAGGAATAGTGTGGCAGTTGCTATCTCTGACTTTTAATAATTATGAACTCCTGACTGAAGACGCAATCCGCCGGGTTTCTCATAATTATTAGTGACCTTAAGGTACACTGTATCAGCCTATAAACGGGTCAACTGGTAAGCGAACAAGTTTACCTCGTAGTTTTATAAAAGGGAACCATTATCTCGCAGATGTGATAAAGGCGTAACCATTCTCGCCCCGTTACCCTACCCGTTTCTCCAACGTGTACGGCTAATTTATTTACCGCTAATTTATTCTCTAGTAACATGCTCGAAAATCGAGTTGTTGATCGACTCAGCGCAGCTGCTTGACAGAGTAGGAGGGACATGAAAATACGTTAAGCCCTCTCTTTATTGACTTTCTACCTCAGGTTTTCCCAACGGGGTCACACAAGGGACACATGAACACTAAAGAGCATTTAAAAAAACAGACAAGATGAGTGCACTGAACAGTATTGTCAACTGAATTTTTTTGCCCCTGCTTACAACCATGTTTAAGATACTAAAGCAATTAAATATTCATAAGTTGGGTTCCCTTTCCCTGATAGAAGAGTCTACCTTTCTTCATTTTTTTGCAACGACAGCTGAAAAGACCAGCGGTTGCGTATTTTGTCTTGCTTAATTAGTACCCAGGCCACTCAATATGTAAATTTGGCCGCAGAGGTACGAGAGAGACTGCAACATGTCGCCACTCACCGGTAGTCCTTTTTTGTATTTTTCCTGTAAACTATTGACTAATGTCAGTAAATTAAACAATTAGCATTTGTCATTTCACAGAAGGTTGAATAATGAATAACATACTTAGTTTTACTAAAGGTATTTTTAATAATCAGTGAATTTTACGGGAAGAAAAAATCGGAACGAACTTTTGAAACACCCCGTATTTCTGAATGATAAACACACAGTCATATAAGTATATCTGATTTTTTTATTCTGAGTTTAATATGTTGTGACGTTACCGAGTACTTGTACATGTTGACGGCGCATTTCAAAGCTTCTTTTCTTTCTTTTCCTTTCATTTCAGAGCTCCACCATCTCCTAGTTTTATTACCCCGCTTGGCGGTTATCTACACGAACACCCGGTCTATGGTGGACCGTACATTTTTGGTCGAATGGAGTAGAGAAATATTTTAAAACAACTTACAATCGGCAATCATCCACACTGTCATGTCTTTGATTCGAACGGACTACGTTCCGGAATGGCGCATAAGTGCGCATGCTCAAAGTGTATTGGCCGCTGGCCAAAAACACCACAACTCCTCCCCACTAGCTAATGCATGCAATATGGTAACTAATAAGGATCTGAAACGTTAAGTCAAACACAACACGCCTATTGAAATAAGCACAGTCTTAATGTCACTTCAAAGTTCATAAATCCAGCCTAGCTGGGGGCTTCCGCACTCGGACCGGATATCGTCTAACAGGAACAGGTTCACTAAAATTTGGTGGACTGCTGGCTGCAGGGTCAGCCACTGGACTTGGTGGCAGAACATCAGTCTCCAAGTCGCTGGCTGCTGGCTGCTCACTGGCTACAGACACTGGGTCCTCACGACTCTCAACCTGGATTGGAAGTTCTGAGGTCTGGGTAACAGGGTTGCTGCTTGGTGTTACTGGAATGCTGGTATCCCTCAGTTGGTCTGTGTGTCGACGCCACACTAGGCCAGGTTTGACTTCTACTTCGTAAGAAAGGGGCCCAAGTTGTGTGCGGATGATGCCAGGTACCCACTTTGTACTACCAGTGTAATTTCGTGCTATCACTGTCTGACCGATGGAGAATTCTCTGGTTACAGCACCACCCTTCGTGACGGTTTGGTCTATCTGACGGTTGCTTATCTTCAAGCGGAGGTCTGGTTTCAACAAGTCCAGTCGAGTACGTAATCGTCTTCCCAAAAATAGCTGAGATGGCGCTTCTCCAGTGGTTGAATGGGGGGTATTTCTGTAAGCTAGCAAGAACGTTGCCAGCTTAATGCTCAGGGGTTTTACTTCCGTTTCACTTTTCATGGCTGATTTGAAACTCTGCACACAGCGTTCGGCTAGACCATTGGTGGCAGGGTGGTATGGAGCAGATGTCAGATGTTTGACTCCATTTCTCTTGAGGAACATCTGAAACTCTTCAGATTTGAACTGTGGCCCATTGTCACTCACTAACTGGGATGGCACACCATATCTAGCAAATAAGCTTTGCAGTTTCTCGATGGTTTTGGTTGAGGTCGTGGTGTCCATTTTCTCTATTTCCAACCATCTAGAATGGGCATCCACGACAATTAAAAACATGCAGCCGAGGAAAGGTCCGGCAAAATCAATATGGATTCGCTGCCAGGGTGACGATGGCCATTCCCAAGGATGTACAGGTGCGGTACTAGGTTCAGCCTGCATTCGCTGGCAACCCGAGCAAGTCTTCGCGGTTTCCTCAATTTCCTTGTCGATCCCTGGCCACCAGATGTAGCTTCGCGCTAGGGCCTTCATCTTCACCACTCCTAGATGTCCTTGATGGAGTTCTTCAAGCACTTGTGGACGAAGTTTTGGAGGTACTATGACTCTGATTCCCCACATCAAACAGCCTGAGTGTACTGTTATCTCATCCCTGCGAGCGTAGAAGGGGTCCAGTACAGGAACATGGCTGCTTAGCCATCCTTTAGTCACCATCTCATGGACTTGACTCAAGACAGGGTCCCTTTGGGTTTCTCTTCGGACATTGTCAACTGTGATGGGTAACGGCTCAAACTGCATCATATTGAAAACATTAACTGGATCCACAACTTCTTCTGCTCTCTCTTCGGTTTTAAGTGGCAGCCGGGAAAGGCCATCTGCATTGCTATGCACTTTAGTGTTCTTGTACTCGATCTGGTAGTCATATCCAGCCAAGAATAATGCATAGCGCTGAAGCCGGGCTGCCGTAACCACTGGAATGCTCTTGTGTGGGTGGAAGATGGATGTTAACGGCTGATGATCAGTATACAGGGTGAAAGATCGGCCAAACAAATACACATGGAATTTCTTGACTCCCCAGATTATTGCCAAAGCTTCTTTGTCAATTTGCGCGTACCCTTGCTCAGTTTTTGTTAGTGTCCTAGAAGCAAAAGCAATGGGTCGCTCAGTCCCATCATTCATCACGTGGGATAGCACGGCACCAATTCCCACAGGGGATGCATCACAAGCAAGCCTCAGTGGCAGACTGGGATCATAGTGTGTTAATACTTGCTCTGAGGTGATCATTTCTTTCACGTTGTAGAATGCGGTTTCGCATTGTTCCGTCCATTTCCATTGATGGTTGTTCTCTAACAACTGGTTCAAAGGGTGTACCACGGTGGACAGATTGGGTAAGAATCTGTTGTAGTAATTAACTAACCCCAGGAACGACCTCAGTTCAGCTACATTGCTTGGGCGAGGCGCTTTCAAAACTGCTTCCACTTTCTCTGGTGACTTGTGGAGACCATGACTGTCAATATCATGTCCACAGAAGGTTATCTTCTCTTTGAAAAACTCGCACTTTGTCTTGTTTGCTCTTAAACCATGAGCCTGTAAGCGACGTAAAACGTCTTCTAGGTTGGCAAGGTGCTGCTCATCATTCTTTCCAGTGATGATCATATCATCAAGGATACAGCTTGTTCCAGACGTCCCTTCTAACACTTGATCAATGGTGCGCTGCCAGATAGCAGGTGCAGAGGTGATACCAAACACTAGTCGGTTGTACTGGAACAGTCCCATATGGGTGTTGATTGTGAGGTATTTCTTTGAATCGTCTTCCATCTCTATTTGGTGATATGCTTGGCGGAGGTCAATCTTTGAGAATTTCTGCCCACCAGCAAGGTTTGCAAAGATGTCTTCAATGCGAGGAAGAGGGTACTGCTCTGCTTGTAGTTCTGGATTCACTGTGATCTTGTAATCACCACAAAGTCTGACGGAACCATCTTTCTTGGGGACAGGCACAATCGGTGTGGCCCATTCACTCCACTCCACTTTAGTGAGAATACCTTCATTCTGGAGTCTCCGCAGTTCCTCCTCCACCTTCGGCTTTAAAGCATACGGCATCGGTCTGGCCTTGAGAAAGCGGGCTTGGCTGTCGTCTTTAAGAGTTAACTTCGCTTTGGCTGATGTAAAGGTGCCCAGTTTATTTTCAAAAACATCAGAGAACTTGTCTAGCATAACGTCCAAACGCTCTTTCGGACTTGAGGTAGCTAGTGAAGCCTGCAGCGACTTGATAGAACACCAGTCAAGGTGTATGGTACGTAGCCAATCTCTTCCCATTAGAACAGGACCCTTATTCTTGACGACATACAGATCCAGCACCTCTCTTTGGTTTTGGTAATCCACGGGTACTTTGAGCACTCCTACTGGCATGATGTTTTCCCCGGTGTAGGTTTTCAAGGACAGTCCAGTTTTGTGCAGGGGAAGCCTGTTAAATTTCTGCTGGTAGAGGTCAAATGAGATGATAGACACAGCCGAACCTGTGTCCAGTTCCATCTTAAGTGGTTTACCAGCAACATCCAAATCAACCCAGATAATATCATTGCTCTGTTTCCGCACATTGTGTAACTCGAAGGTGGCTAATATGTCTTCATATGCATCAACATTAACATCAACCTCAACAGCATGTACCTCTGGGGTTTTGGTTGTTTGCTTAGGCTTGCCTTGCTGTTTGGAACGACAAACTCGCTGGATATGACCCTGTTTTCCACAGTGGTGGCAGATCTGATCCTTGTAAAAACAATTGTGTGTCATATGTGTGTTTCCACCACAGCGGTAGCAAGGGGGGTTGGTCGCCGGTTTCGCTGGGGTTGGTTTGTTGTGTTCAGTCAACTTGTCAACGTGAGGGACTGGATTGGGGTTGAGCTCACTTTGTAATTCTGAAGCATCGCGGATGGCAGTTTCCATTGCTACAGCAATCTCCACAGCTTTGGAATACTTCAGTTTGGCTTCTGACAGTAATCGCTTTTGGATCTGCATATTTCGAAGTCCACAGACCAGTCTATCTCGTAGCGCTTCGTTCAGATTCCCGCCAAAATTGCAGTGTGTCGCAAGCTTCCTTAGTTCGGCCACGTAAGACAAAATGCTTTCTCCTTCATGTTGGTTTCTCTTGTAGAAACGAAATCGTTCCGCAATTTCCAAGGGCTTTGGGCTCAAATGCTCCTGAAGAGTGGTAACTATCTGTTGAAAGGACTTCGTCGCTGGCTTCTCTGGTGCAAGAAGATCCCTCAGCAGAGTGTAGGTTTTCCCGCCGATCAAGCTCAACAAAGTTGGCACTTTATGGTCATCATCGATGTCGTTCGCCAAGAAAAACTGTTCTACTCGTTCCACATAGGTTTCCCAGTTCTCTTTTGTGTCATCAAAACTCTCTATCTTCCCAATAGTGGTCATAATTACTTGAATTTTACCTCGTCGCCACTGTCATGTCTTTGATTCGAACGGACTACGTTCCGGAATGGCGCATAAGTGCGCATGCTCAAAGTGTATTGGCCGCTGGCCAAAAACACCACACACACAACAAAGGAAACTATGTATTTATTCTCATCTGTTACCAACTTAACGTTTGATTAACACACCTGCTGAATCACGAAAGCACTACAGAAGTACAAAGTAAACATCAAGTTCGATTTACCATTATACTAAACTTTGTATACATATATTTTTAACCATATTAAAGGCTTTTTACTACACTTAACTCTCAAGTGTGACCTCAGCTAATTTCTGTTCTACAATGTCTCTAATACACTATTTTCCCTTATTCTCCTGTCATACCATTTTTAACCACTAGTCCTTTTTTACCTTGATTATTTTTGTCATCTCTCCACGGTCATTTACTCAATTTGGCATTTTAGAAAAAAAAAATCGGTGGTACTTATCTTCGAGAAAAACCATACTGAAACATAAATGGTACACTCTGTTGCTTGCAGGTGTTTAAAGATGACAACAGCAACTGAAATCTACGCACACTATAGGAAATTAAAATGATTACTGTTTACAAGAACTCTAATTCTGTATCTGTCCATCATCTTTGGCTGTAACTCGTTTCGGTTGGATATTTCAAACGTGTAGGCTTTCCATAGCTCTGAGAAAACCATCGAAGTCTTCATCTTTCGCATCAAAATACGTTAGGCGTTGGCAAGTTAGCTTAACGTCGACCTTGAACTGCAGATCACTGGTTTTACGAGACGTACTTAAGAAGGAAACACAGGCCACGTACCTTTGTATGTCTTGTTCCCGGTCTTGTTCGGGATTACCGTTGCCGCCATTGAAAATCAGCATATTCATCGACACCTGTTTACTATTACCAACCTGTTGTAAAGCAAATTTATACTTTTGGTAACTGAAGAGGCAGTCGAAAATCTCTCGGATCACATCCTTATCTGCACTCTGAAGTCCTGGCAGTACTTGTGGTTCACTGAGAAAAGTTACAAGGGCCAACCGTATGTCTCTCTGTGCAGTGCGTGTGAAGTCATATACGTTTCTTTTGTTAAATTCGAACTCGTCAGGATCGTAATTGTAAGGTTCAGCTTCCGAACGTACATCTCCCCTTTCCATCGCTTTTCTTAAATAGCCCATATTGTAGTGGTAGGCAGAATTGTCTTCAACTGAGGTCAGGATTTGAATCACCATTTTTTCAACACACCCTTTTCACGCTTCTTTTTATAATAGCTGCTGAAGCTCCAAGCAAAGAAGCACAAGAGGAGGCCTGGAGATTTTGAAAAAACCGAGCTTATATATCACATCTGTTCAGGTGGGAAACAATAGAATACATACCAAATCGCCCTAACAACCGGCTAAGGTGAAAATAGATTTTTTATTTACCTCAAGAGTTTGAATTTGTCAGGGATGTCTGGCATGGGGTGACGTGCCGCGACTTACAAATCTAAAACCTCATTTTTATCAATCCACAAATTAAACTCATCGGGGCACACCTTCCATTTCACAAGAACTTTATTACCTTTCCTTTTGATAGCCTTTTTAATTCTACATCCTGAGTCGTCTTTTTGAGTTCCTGTTCATAAAACGTGCCTTGAATATCTTCGCCACTGTAATCCTGACCAATTAGAAAATGTCAGAAACATAAAGAAAGACATTCTGGTTACTGATATTTCGGTTATTCAATTTTAACTGAATAAATGAATAACATACTTAGTTTTCCTAAAGGTATTTTTAATAATCAGTGAAATATAAGCTAAGAAAAAATCGGAACGAACTTTTGAAACACCCTGTATTTCTGAATGGTAAACAAACAGTCATATAAGTATATCTGATGGTGGACCGTACATTTTTGGTCGAATGGAATGGAGAAACGTTTTAAAACAACTTACAATCGGCAATCATCCACACAACAAAGGAATCTATGTATTTATTCCCATCTGTTACCAACTTAACGTTTGATTAACACACTTGCTGAATCACGAAAGCACTACAGAAGTGCAAAGTAAACAAGTCCGATTTGCCATTATACTAAACTTTGTATATATATTTTTTAACCATATTAAGAGCAGTTGTCTGTAAGATTCGAGCTATATTAAAAAGGCGCTGCCACACTAACTCACCGAATTGGCTAAAAATTGGCATGTAGACTTGATTTGAGGTCTTTAATAAGGAATAGATAACTTTAGGTTCTAATTCCTCCTACTTCGGAAATTATCGACATGGCCGGTTTCTGGGTGCCTCGGACCGGCGCCATATTGGTTAATAGAAGCTGCTTTTGAGCCTTCGACTACAACCCTGTCTTCAAAGCTAATCTTCCTTTGCCAATACAGATTGAAAGAACAATCCCTCTTTATTGTATTTTTAGAAACTACTTCGAAATTGATAACGTTTTCGCAACGATCGATTAAACTTTTGGTGGGTATACTTTTTGAATTTTTTACACCCGCAAAATTAACAGAATTTTAAAGGCGTATATCTCTTTTGCCACATCGCATTGAAGCTTGCCAATCTGCCTGAATACTCACTGTTTGTAGTTAAATCGAGTTCATTAATAAACAAATTGGGCAAATTTAACGGAGCAGAAACAAAAGTAATGAATGGAAGACTGTTCTAGCGACTTTGTCAATAATCTGTACACCGAATACTCGCCAGGTGTTGCCAAAATTACAATCGATAATAGAGTTTCTGTCATTAAATCTGAGTGATCTGTGTAATAAAATTAGCCTCTGTAATACAATCGATAACTCTGCTGCGAAAAACAGTATAAAAAAAGGCAGATTGTATAAGGAAAAGGAAAATGAATTTGTTATGTTTATGCTATGACGCGTAAACAAAATTCAACCATCACAGTCGAACTGGAATTTTCCTGATTTTCCTCCAGTTCCTTTACCGAAACCAGAGCTTTTAAAATTAACCATAGTAATGAAAATTGAGATGTATTACCTTACTCGACGATAAAGTTGCCAGTTTCCACCTTGATCGAAAAAAAGTAATATTTTCCCACGCATATCGCGGGTCGTCACGTTCCTTGCCTGGCGTTACAACTCACGTGAAACCATCTGGTTTCAAACAACTGAACTGAAGAATCCGTGAAAATCTTAGCCAGGCAATAAATAATGGAAGTTGATATAAGTTATCATTATTAGTGAGCGAGGATCGATGCGATGATAGTTCCAGCTACATGTGTTTACAGCGTTTGAAGATTTACTCAAAACTGATGAGACAGGAGCCCTTGAAATAAACATCATTACTTCCGGTTTTAAAAATTGAGCGTTGGCAAAGTAATGAATAGACTCATTCTACCTTGTACACCGTTAACAACGGTTCCGTGTACAATTTTCAGGTATTTTGTCTCAATCACGAAGCCCGTTTTAAGGAGATTCTTGATTAACAGAAAAATTGGTTTGGAAGGGGTTAAGAAGAATGAGGGATGAGCCCGGGACAGCAAAAACCACAGTCACCCCACCGAAGGGCTTTAAAACTGTGCGCAAATGCCTCACCCTAGGGACAATTCCAGATTTTTGTTTCCTTGAAAAAGCTTAAAATCGCTAGACAATGCATGGACAACTCAAGACCTAACTCAAAATAAAGTAAACAGCAAAGAAAATTAATTCAGTTAGAGACCAGAGTGTTTATCCGATATCGCGAACAATAAGGAGTGATTGAAGATGTGTCTGCAGTTTAAGGTAAAATCATTTACCATGCTCACGGACCTTTCGACAACATACTGAGTGTACCGATTGACGTAATATCAGTGGTAAAAAACGAACGCTTTTTACTGTAGGACGATGACGTCATCATACAAAAGGCGTCTTCACTCTGGCATCCAGAATTTCAAACAGTCAAAACCTAATTTTCTCTGCTCGTCAAATGAAAAACGCCTCTGAGGGCAAGTAGTGGTAATGTGCTTGTTAGTAAGACGTCCAACATAAGGAGACATTCATAATCAACTCGGTTAATGCATTGATAAAGGGAAACTTTCTCCTTTACCCTTAGGGACACAGTTCAAAGGCGCAAAAGATTTTTAGTTCAGCTCTAGCATGTGTTGTCTAGCGATTTGCCTTGAGCTTCTCTAAATTTTCCAGATCAAACAAGCTGTGACCATCGTACATAATCTTGTCTGGGCTCCCTTGAAAAATTGCAATTCATCAGATGCCTTCAAGTTCATCCTCCGCCGCGACAACTTCGTGATCTATTTTAATGGGTGGTTTTCTGGAACTATCCTATGGCTTGTCCTTTCTGGTCGTCACTATATTAGCGAACATGTTTCAATTTCTCTCCAGCAAAAGTCTCTATCAGGAGCGTAGCCAGGACTTTCCCGGGTGTGCGGAAAATTTCCAAAACTTACCCTAACATCTTACTCAGTTCTCTCGCAACGTTTCCCCACTACATTTGCTAATTCTGTTAACTAGGTGAGGTTATGCGTGGATGAAATGGCACTTGCAATCGGTGAGAAAATTAGGTTAGACACTTTACCCTCAAGGACGACTCTCACGTTTTGCTGACACTTTCTACCTTAGAAGAGATAAGTGAAGCTTTGTCTTCCCCACTCCGTTTAAAAAAATGTCGTTCGGCTGTTCAAACTACTTTTAGAAAACAACAAACTTCCCAACTTTAATTTTTAATAAAGGTATAAGGGTAGGAATACAAATTGTTTTGGAGTATTTCACTGATTTTAACACGATGATTGTAAAGCAGTGTCTAGTGAGTACGGGGGCTAATGCCCCATCATAAAAATCTGAAATTGAAAACACAAATCTTGTATAACCGAGTAGTACACAATTTTAGTTATTTTATTGAGTTGTGAAAAATCACAAATTTGTTTCTTCTTGAATGTGTTATACTCTCATCCATTCAGTCTTTCCGATATGCCCGTCGGATAGCGGAAGTTAACGTAAATGATCGATTACCTGAAAAGAAGCTACCATCCTAACTTTCCACCTTCGGGTCTTTTCCCTAGCCATAATTTTTTTCCCTCAAGGAATTTTTCTCTGTTTTACATAATAATTGGTCTTGCATTCAGCTTATCGATTTTGAGAGCCTAGTCCTATGCCGTATTCTGATGCGATCTACTTTATGTAGCTTTCCCCCCATCTAACAGCTCCTTACTGAACAAAAACGGCTTTAATTGAGTCTATTCAAAGAACTAGCCAATATTTTTCCAGCGGTAAGCACAATGTTCCTAATTCCCCCTAGTCCCCTTCTTAGACGCTTTCATGTACATCAGAAGTTAAATTTTCTTTTCATAAGCTACAATGCTCATAATCGCGCATTCTGATGTCATTTATGCTTAAAAAATTAAAAATTAGTTTATCGAAGAAAGAGTGAATTAAAGGTGTCATGAGGCGTTTGTGATTTCATGAACTATTTGACGCGGTCCTTTTCTTACGGCTTATGTCCGTTGGTGAAATCGCTACTTGGGTTTTCTTGGATTGAAAAGGGCGGGCTCTTTCTAAACGTGGCGTTGTTTATGGGACCTTAGTATTCAGAACAGAATCAGTCGATGGCAAACAACGAAAAGGCTTTTATGTGGTAAGTTACAGTGATGAACCTTGCCTCCTGATGGTCATATTTTTGTAGATACCCTCATGCAATTCAGTGTTGGTCTGAAAATTTTTTGTTATAGATGGGGGAAGGGTGGGGGGGGGGGGGGGGGGGGAGAGAGATCAGAACATGTACCTCGTGTTGTTTACGAGACATTAAAGTAATGAAAACTGTTAAACAGTCTTCTACAAATCAAAATAGTTGCAAATGCTTACGGGAGGCCCTAACTATATGATGATAAGAAGGGCTATATTTGGAAAGGTGCATGGTCGTGGAGTTAAGGAGATTTGACTAATCAACCAATTTCCCGCTAAACATAAGGGCGTGGCCAGTGGCCCCAAAATTGTGTTCGCTCGCCCCGGGCTGGCTCGACTTTTGGGATACGGTTATGGGGTTATAAACAATGAGTTCATCATCTATATAGCCTACTCGCCCCAAGTGACTGCATTTCGCTTTTCAGAGACCCATCAGTTACTGTATGACCCTCTCCGATCAGATTTTATGTCCGTGGTACTGGTGGTGAGGTCAGTCTACAAGCAGAGTCGTGAAAAACACCGCCACTTGAGCCTTTACGTTCAAAACATTCCTGGCTATCAGGAAAAAAAGAAGGAGCTTTTAAAAATACTAAATAAAATGTCATTTCAAATATCACTTTGTCACCGTTCGAAAATTATTGTGAATCAGACCGAATGAAAGTTCACTCAAAGAGGGGGAGGGGGGGGGGGGGGGGGGGGTTGGTAGTTCTAAACAGTTCCAGTTAGCTAGAAAATTAAAAGTTACGAAAAAATAGTGGGCGAACTGCAGAATACATGCAAGAATGAGAAAGAAAATAGAAAACAACTTCCTGTTCAAATTCGGGTGAAACGTTTAATAGCGTCAAGAAGACTGAACTTGATTGAGGTTGTTCATTTCAGTTCCGTACCAGCGTGCAGTTCCTTGTCCTCCTAAAAATAGCTTCGTCTCCCACCGATCATTCCATGTCATAGTTTGCGGACTTATTATTCAGTAAAAACGGTACGATCAGGTAATTTGACTTGATGAGTTCTTTAATTTCATTTCATGTACTAGTTTTATATCTTACGCTGGAAAGATCTGCCAAACAGTGTACATTAGCAAAGGTAGGTTCCTGTTTACACGAGTAATTATCGAATACCATACAATTTGCATAAAGCTACAGTGCACGGTTGGTTTTTCTAGCCTTTTGATTAAAATTGACAACGTTTGCGTTACCTTTGCCTAAGAAAATATGTAATTTGTAGCTGTATACAGCGAAATACTACAGAGAAAATTGTAACTGTGCAGTACACGAGCGGCTCCCGATTGGTCTGGGAAATCGTAGAGCGAACTTGAGCTAGTACCGTGTGTAACAAAATTTATAATTTTCATTTTAGCGCATATTTCAAGCTCTTCGCAAGATCAGAATCAAAAGATCATCTGTTTACATTTCAAGGGAGGGTTTTTTAAGCGATAGATAGGGTTTAAGAGGCACGATCAATTTTTAAAGAATTTTCTTTTCAAATATTCACCGAATTTTGTTTTGAAGTTTTAGCGGCCAAGTGGCTGAACCACTGCGCATTCATGCAATCATATTTCTGTTCCGTTGCATTTGCCCAATTATTTTATTCAACAATCTAACTTAGCTATAAACAAACTATGTTTAGTTAAAATGGCGTAGTCTAAATCGATGTGGCATGGGTGATATTGGCCTTCCAATTTCTACCAAATTTCTGTACCGTTTAAGTACCGAAAAAGTGCTGTGAGAAGTTATAGCCGTTCGTAGCTCAGGGTTAACCATTTTCAGATAAGAGTAGGTAAATGAAAGAAGGAAGGATAGTTCTTTGCAACTGTATGAGTCTCGATTAAGTATTTTAATGATAAGGCTAGAATTAATTACTGTAAATCTCCTTCAGTTCACCAACATGGCGGCCGCTCGAGGCCTCGTCAAAACTGTCATTCCTGTATCTTTGAAACCAACGAGAATTCGAACCTTAGAATATGCATTCAGTATTTAGGACACCATTCTAAGACTACATGCCAAGAATCAGCCAAATCGATGAGGTACCGTGTCAGGCCGAAGTTCGAATTTTACAGAAAATCACTCTTAAAGGCTTTTTACTGTACTAAACTCTCAAGTGTGACCTCAGCTAATGTCTGTTCTACAATGTCTCTAATACACTATTTTCCCTTATTTTCCTGTCGTACCATTTTTAACCACTAGTACTTTTTTCGAGAAAAACCATACTGAAACATAAATGGTACAGTCTGCCGCTTGCTGTATGAAGATGAGAACAGCAACTAAAATCTACTCACACTATAGGAAAGTAAAAATGATTACTGTTTACAAGAACTCTAATTCTGTATCTGTCCATCATCTTGGGCTGTAACTCGTCTACGTTGGATGTGCAGGCTTTCCATAGCTCTGAGAAAACCATCGAAGTCTTCATCTTTCGCATCAAAATACGTTAGGCGTTGGCGAGATAGCCTAATGTCAACCTTGAACTGCTTATCACCGGTTTTACGAGACGTACTTACGAAGGAAACGTGGGCCACGTACTTGTCTTCGTTTGGATTACCGTTGCCGCCTTTGAAAATCAGCATATTCATCGACTCCTGTTGACTTTTACCAAGCTGTTGTAAAGAATTTTTATACTTTTGGTAACTGAAGAGGCAGCCGAAAATCTCTTGGATCTCTTCCTTATCTTCGTTCTCAAGTCCTGGCAGTACATCTGGGTCACTGAGAACCTTTACAACGTCCGTCCGTATTTCTTTCTGTGCAGTGCGTGTGAAGTCATATATGCGTGCTTTGTCGTTATATTCGAACTCGTTTTTGTGATTGTAATCTGGAGCTTCCTTCCTTACTTCATTACTATCCACCGCTCTTCTTAAATAGCCAATATTGTAAGGGTAGCCAAAATTGTCTTCAACTGAGGTCAGGATTTTGATTACCATCTTTTCAACACACCCTTTTCACACGTCTTTGATTCAAACAAATAGGAGCAAGGCGTAAATCACCAAATAGATTCTAAGAAAAACAGGAAGTTGATTACGTCAATGGACTTTTCTAGGTTGTTACTGTATTTAAAGGCCCATGTTCACCCAAACGGCTTTGCGCGCTTGTGTTTTTGTTTTGAAACGATTCTTTTGTCAAATGCAGTGTTTTGATTGGCTTCCACTGTGAGGAGCGTTGCGTGACGATACTAAAAACGACTGCGAGGGAGACTACAATTGTAGCTTTTTATCAGAGAGGCCAGTATGACTTTTAATTCTTTTTCAAATGGAGGAAGATATATCGCCGACTTCGTTAAATGCCCGGGGTTAAATGTCACCGCAGAAAGCAGTTCAAAATTTAAACTGGTAGTGAATGCGTATGGATGCTTTGTTGAGTCCGATGAACACAATGAAGGTCATAAATTACGAAACGTCTAATAAGCACCAGGTGAGGTTTTTCTGAAGCCCGATTCGACTGTGAAATGTTTTGATTCCTCAATCTATTATTTTGTGTTAATTCTTAGGAAGCTTAGGTATGTGTGCTCGAAAGAATAAGCGAGAAGTTGTGTTTGCAAAGCGTCGAATCGGCACTGCGTACGGTCTTGTCGCTGTAATCGGAGTATTACACTTTCTTTAGGTTTTGCTAAGGATTGGTTTGCTAATAAGAGTTCTCGCTACTTTAGAGCCGGATTTAATCGTGATACGCCAGACGATAAGTTTACGTTAAGGATATCACTCGCTTCATAGGTTAAATTAAATAAAGCATTGTTCATGTTAGATTGACTCGCTTGTTTTGCTTTCAACTGATTTCAACGGGACCTTTGTTTACAATTGAACATTCGATGTAGAAGGAACTCGGCAAACACGCTGTCTGAAGAATTTACAGCCAAGAGTTTCTTTCCCATCTCTCCAGGGATTAAAAAAACGGATTCACGAAGACGAATGTACTTCGGCGACCCCCGTCGACGCGGTCTTCCAACCATGCATCCAACCGTTCTTTTCGATGGAGCCGCCATCGAAAGTGCTGCAGTGAAACAAACTCTCACAGAAACAAAAAGGCTCGATATCATTCCAAAATATCCAAGAAGATGTAAAGAAAAATACTAAAAGAACTTGTTGAGACTTTCTGTTAAACCAGATTTTGCGAACTGTAGAAGATTAACAAAGATTGACCTTACACACTAAAGGCAGCGATTTTCAACTACGCGAAATGTTTTTTCTGGAGTACAGGGCGCGCAATGCATCTAGGGTGAACATGGGCCTTTAAGGTGGCTCGACTGGATTTTTTTAGGGCGATACCTCCCATGTTTGAGCCTTAACTACGTTGGCATGAGTAAAGATATCGAAAAAAGGTTACCACAACTGTATTACATAAAGATGAAAATTTCTTATGATCTGGGTTTTATTGCAATCGGAGTCGCCATGGCAACGTAATGACGCCATTACGTTTTTCATTTATCCTTGTGTTTCTCTGTACCAGGAGTTTTTTGAAGAAATCGCTTAAGGGAGTATGTACCTGCCATAATTGCCTCCATTATGGCAAAGTTTAAAGAAATTCTGTGAGAGCGTTTTCGAAATATTTTGAAATGCAGTTTTAAGAATCATAAAAACATTGAAATAGCATGCTAGCCGCTCAATTCGCTAATATATTAAGAAAATGATAAGCTTTGGGAACGCGGCTTCATCTCATAGTGGATTGATTCCATTGAAAACTGCATACAAAAAAAGAGGGGAATTGCTCTGGGCGATCGCGAGTAAGAAGGATTTTATTAACTTGCATTCAGCTGCTTTTGATACAGTTTTTGGAGATAATTTGGTCCATGCCTAAAAATTTCGCATTTTTCCAAAAACCGCTCGATAATTTTTTTTATAAATTCGACAATTCCGAGATCAATTGTCAAGAAATATTCCCTGCAAGTTTTAAGAACATTGAAAACAGGGAAGGCTTTTAAATAGGGCCTCAAATATAGCCAATTTCCTCCCCAGATTTTGTGTTTACAAGTGAGCGTCCTCATTATTCATTGGCATTGTTTTCAAGTTTCATATGCACGTGCACATTTAGCAAAAAGATAGAATTTGCATCAAAAAGGACCCTCGGTTAAATCTTCGGGATATGCTAATTACTGGGTAAAGAGGTTAGTGATACAATATAACATCAGAGCAACTCTTTGCGAGAGTTTCTGTGATGTTATAACCCGAGTAAGATGATTAAGTATTGCATCCTACACGATGAGCCGAGACGTTCACCGTTTCGGCTCTCACTGCTATCTGTGACGACAAGCCAATTATTAGCATATACCGGATATTTCTTCGGAAAGTAATCGAGAGTTTTTTTTGATGCAAATTTATATTTTTTGCTAGTTGTGCACGTGCATATGAAACTTGAAAACAATGCCAGTGAATAATGAAGACGCTCACTTGTAAACACAAAATCTGGGGGGAAAACTGGTTATGTTTGAGTCCCTATTTAAAAGCCTTCCCTGTTTTCAATGTTCTTGAAACTTGCAGGGAATATTTCTTGACAATTGATCTCGGAATTGTCGAATTTATAAAAAAATTTATCGAGCGGTTTTTGGAAAAATGCGAAATTCTTAGGCATGGACCAAATTACCTCCAAAAACTGTATTAAAAGCAGCTGAATGCAAGTTAATAAAATTCTTCTTACTCGCGATCACCCAGAGCAATTCCCTTCTTTTTTTGTATGCAGTTTTCAATGGAATCAAACCACTATGAGATGAAGCCGCGTTCCCAAAGCTTATCATTTTCTTAATATATTAGCGAATTGAGCGGCTAACATGCTATTTCACTGCTTTGATGATTCTTAAAACTGCATTTCGAAATATTTCGAAAACGCTCTCATAGAATTTCTTTAAACTTTGCCATAATGGAGGCAATTATGGCAGGTACATACTCCCTTAAGCGATTTCTTCAAAACACTCCTGGTACAGAGAAACACAAGGATAAATGAAAAACGTAATGGCGTCATTACGTTGCCATGGCGACTCCGATTGCAATAAAACCCAGATCATAAAAAATTTTCATCTTTATGTAATACAGTTGTGGTAACCTTTTTTCGATATCTTTACTCATGCCGACGTAGTTAATGCTCAAACTTGGGAGGTATCAACCCAAAAAAATCCAGTCGAGCCACCTTAAGTCATATGACTGTTGACTGTGGTGTGATTTTTTAAACCAATGAAATGATTACACAAAATTGTCCACGTCTTGTATAAAATTCTGTGTAACTTCCACATCAGCGGTCGCGTAAGGAGGGGGGAGGGGGGGGGGGGGATGGATGCCTACTTACTTCAAAACTTGCCAAGCGATCAGCAAGGGGTCTTGCCAGCGGATCTGTGTCTTGATCATGCGCACTACGTCAAAAACCATTTACAAATGCGGTCTTGAGAAGGAACAAAAACATGGCGGTAAAAGGAGGGACTCTTTCTCACAATTACAGTTTGGTAATTCGCAGATTTATTGATTTTATGTCGCTTTTCAGACATAGTGTGTGGTTTTCTTTCTCTGTTAAACAATTTCCCTCTGCAGAGTTTGGAATATGCAACATATAGCAGCTCCGTTTAGCTGATAAGAACCGCCGAATGTTATGAAATGTGAATGTTTATCCAGTTATGATATGTAGAGCTGTAAGCTCATATTTATAAAGTTCTCTTGAATCAGGGGCACCCAGCGTCAATTTTCGAAAAATATCTGTTCGGAAGACGATTTGAGATCTAGAATTTTCGGAACATTTGTTGTAAAATTTATTGCTTGCCTGTCTCTCCTACGATTTTCGAACATCTAAAATCGAATCTAAAAAAATGGTATAATTGCCCATTTAATATTTTGAACGGATTTTTACCCTGAAAAGGTCACCTGGCTGAAATTTTCGGAAAGGTAAGTTTTGATCCCTATAATTTTCGGATCACTAGACTTTCAAGTAGGAAATCCGAAAAGATGAAAAATTTTTAGGGGATAAAAATATGCCTGTAGTACCGTTTATTGAAAATACGTAAAACAATTAGGCTATGTTTAAGTGGTTTTGAACTATATTCTCGTTGGGTGCCCCTGCTGAATATACTTACTTCCTATAAATTTGACACTTTCTCCAGTAACTTTTATCAGCATCATATGATGTCTAGCCTGAATTTCACCCGATTAGTTCGAGTCGTTATTATTCCCTCAGTGGGGACCTTAAGCAACTACGACGACAACGGCAGTGAAAACATCGCTAAAAAAAATGAATTTTCGTCCTTTCAAACTTTATCGCGTTCATTTGGAACCGCTCAATTCGTCAAATGTAGGCGACTTTTCCTGGAGTTGAATTCTTAAGGTATTTATCCATGTTCAAATACAGAAAGGAATTTTTTTTTCGTTGTATGTCCACGTCCTCCATAAAACGTGCTATTGGGAGGTTTCAAGTCGTAGCCGTGCAGTGGACGTCAAAGAAATGTACTCAAAAGCGTGATGCACATGCAGAGCTGTTGTTTTGGTCATAAAACCAATTGTTTTTTAACGTTAATTTGTCGTCGCCGTCGTCGTAGTTGCTTGAGGACCCTAATATTAAACACCTGACTCGACTGGCCGTTAACTAATGCCGTCCAGTGACGTCACTGCTCCTTTGCTTTAATTCATGGGAAAAGTAAAATACGATTTTCAAGTGGCAAACCGAGAAATATCGTTTGGAAATGCCTGCATGATACAGAATTGCTTTACTTTTTTCGATCGTAATACATGTTTAACGTTCAAACTATCATATACTATAGGTATAATTAGTCATTTAACGCCAGAGACAATTTCCTATGGGAGCCCGAGAAAATGAATTTCAAACTTCACAGGACCAGAATTGCCAAAACACAGGTCAAATTTCATGCTTAAGGGTTTGTAAGATTTCATTTTGTGACATTTGAAATTTGTTTTCTCGGGCTCCCACAAGAAATTGTCTTTGGTGTTACGACAAATAACTAATAACGTCTATAACCCTTGAAAAGTGTGAAAAAGAATGCGATATGCTTTAAATTATTTTTAGTTTGCAATCACGTAACAAGGCGGCCATGTTGGGGGTCAAAACAATAGGATTTTACACGTCATGAAAATAGAGTTTAGTTCTCAGAGGAGAGAAATGCTTTTGTTCTTGGCCACCAACATGACCGTTGTGACGTCACGTGCAAACCAGCAATTTTTCAGTACCGGAAAATTAAAATTACTCAATTTCCTGATGGATCCCATCTTAATATGTCGAACTTGGGCTATTGTGAGAAATTACATTATACATTACAGCCCGCGTCGCAGATGTAATAGGGACTTTGCGAAACTACCGGCGGCGACGGCAAGGAGAACGTCTATAAAGCAACAGGTTTATCGAGCAAAACAACAACTCTGCACGTGCATCACGCCTTTTTGTACATTTCTTTGCTGTCCCTGCACAACCACGACGTGAACATTTACTTGAGAACGGGAACGGCAAGGCGATAAATTCTAGCATCTCTGTCTGAACTCGGGCGCGGTCCCCTCTCTTCAGCTCCAACCAAAATTCCCTTCTTTTAAGTAACAGGGTGACTTGGGATAATCGCGAAAAAGTTTAAAAGGAGGCGAAGTCTATTTTTTAGCTACGTTTCCATGGAAGTTGCCGTTGTCTGATCGTTAGCCCCTATTCTTACCCCCCGATTAGTGACGTCTGCGAAGCAGCTCCAATAGGCTGATTTAGCAACAGAACGGGAATGTCATTTGACGACGGACAAGCGCGTGCAAAGGACTAAACTCGACTTCCGGCTCGTATTTTGTCCCTCCCGACAAACGCCTGCTCAACCGAGGACAACATTCCTTTCCCAAGCTTAGCCAATCACGTTGTACTTTCCAAATTCCGGAAAGCTGACCTTGACCGCAGCGTAACCCGATAATTTCGTGATCTGCATGAAACTTTAAGAAATCTTCATGACCTCTAATAAATTTTAGACTCAGAGCGGTGCAAAAGTAAGATTTACCTAGTCAGATTTTAGAATATACTCTCCGTGCACTGCATAACCTTAGCGAAGGAAAGAAAAGAAGGAAAAAGGTAACTCTAGGGTCACGTTCTGTGTCATGTTTTTACACAATCACGAGCTTATGAGTCGTGTTTAGCCTGTCAACACTTTATTTAAAAACCGTCGATTGGTCACATATCACGCGAACATAACAATGAAAAAGGAATGTTGTCCTCGGTTGAGCAGGCGCTTGTGGTGAGGGACGAAAAAACCCCTTTGGGGAGGTAACAATAAAGTATGTATGTATGTATGTATTCAAAGTAGACAGACTGCAAATCATCATAGTTGCTAAAAAATATATATCTACGCGTCGCAACTGTTCATCAGTAGGATGCCTAAAATGGGTGCAATTCCACATGTACGAAATACGAACTCCCCTAAAAACGCCTGCGTGGTAGGCTACTCTTCCATTGGTCAAGCCAGGTGTTTGATTTGCAGGCGCCTTCGTCAACTAACGTTCCCGTTCTGTCGCTAAATCAGCATAATATCTTTGTTCTGGGCCCCCAACGGACTCAAAGAATTACCGGAAGTGCGTTTCGAGTTTCCTGTCAACCTGATTAGCAAATCGACGATTACTTTTATAAACAGGCCAATCATGGTGCCTACTCAAATCCTGGTACACAGGTGGTTTGAAATAAGGCAATTGCGTGTTAATCCTTAAGGGCTCGCTGATTGGTTGAATTGTTATTGCCCAAGTATGCATGTTAAATAAGAATTTTTTTTCTCTCATAAGAATGACAGCTTGTAAAATTAGCGAGTCACATTAATTGTCGAAAGGGTACGGATCAAGAACTGAGGTGAGTCAGATCTAAAACGGAAAATTTTCTTTTATTTGTAGCCAGAAGCGCAGTTAATAATTATTACTTACAAAATGAATATCCTAAGCAGTCGACTGTGTTCGCAGAGCAAACTTTCTTCTGGGTGAGGTTCAAAGTTCTCGAGCGCGGGAATCAAATGCGCGCCTAAAAGAGACAAAGTGTCCTAGACAAATGCAAGCAATATTTGAACAAACAACAGTTACGAGCGCGAAGGGGACTTAAGATACCTAACCAGCTTTGCTTTAAAAGAGTAGGCGTTCACGTGATATTGTTTTATTATTCACCTTCCTCTCTCGCATTTCCAAAGAAAGAAACTTTTAAAGACGATAAAACGGGAAATCAAAACTAATACGTAAAGCAATGTCCAGTCAACTTGCTTGTTTAAATTAGTTAATAATTAGTCAAATTATAAAAACAAATTAAATTACATGTGATGATTGTTTTGTCATTCTAGTAGTCTTTTTTAAGAGGGAAGAGAGTTTTAAGTGATCTTGGAGAGTTCTGGACTGAAATCTCGCAGAAGAACACACAGCATAAGAAATCAGTGCACACTGCATAATTTGCCAAGGATTAGTACTAAACAATACCTTTGACACTCCACTTGTTTAATTTGTGCATGTTAATAATAAATTTCTAAGAGGGCTAGTTGGAGAAAAAAGTTTAGTTTAAAAGAGATAAAGTAAACTAGGAGCACGGCAACTAATTGCTCAGAAAATAGGAAACGTAAGCAGACCGATGCATTAACCGTGAATTGTCTACGTTCCGGGATAAAAGCCGATCTTAAGTTTACTTGCATTTAATATGCAGTATACTGTTGATCATTGTTCTTGGCTTCCAGGAAGACTAATTGTGTGAAACATTTGAAATATTTAAAACAGTAGAACAGGAGCCGATTTAAGATATTCGGAATCCCGAATTAATGCCTCAAACATCGGTTCATTTGCTCGACAGCAGCATAGTTTCAGCTGTAGTTTGAACCCGAAATTCCGTCGTTCTCCATAAGAAATGTACTTGCATTGGTTTAGTTTGGCGCCAGCAAAAGGCACGCGCACTTGTCTCCTGGATTTATTCCGTTTTGTCTACTTGTCAGGGGCACCCAACGGGAAATTTTGAGAAAAAGACTTAAAAACAACAACAAAGCGTGAATAAAGTTTTCTGAGACTATTTTAAGCATTTTGGGAGATTGCTGGAAAAAATTATCTGTTCCTCACTCCCAGCAAGCCTGATCGAAGAGTTCCCAGCCAGCAACCTTACAACCTGCAACCTGACTTACTGGGAAGTTTCATAGGGCACAATTCAGATCTTGAGTGGTAAGTAACCCATACAAGTAACCCGTAGCAGCTATTCTCGACTTCAAATCCCCTCTGACACCCTGAGTTATCTTTTTCCCAGCAACACTTTCCTTCCAAGCACTATTATTTCTTCCACATCTCCCAGCCAGCAAAAATGTGCCTAAAGAACAGATATTTTGAGGAACAGATCCGTTGGGTGCCCCTGACTTGTATATTCCGCATAATTATGCCATTTCGCAAGTCATGCACGCCGTACGCCATTCCGCAAACTAATTTTAAGCTTTTGAAACTCCGATCGTTGGTCAACATGTGTGGCAGCTAAGACGGCTTAAGTCCAAGTAGCCTAGTTGTTGTTGTTGTTGTTTTTTCTTCAAGTTTAAGAAATGGAAAGAAGATTGTTGCCTAATTTCGTTCCCATGTCTCTCAATTGTCAGGAATTATATCGTACAACTGTAACCTGCGTCGCAGACTTAATCCAACCCGAATTTAAATGAATATATGATCGTCACACTGATTTACAACTAGCAATTTAAGGAACTGCAAATTAACCCGAAAAATTTCGTAACGTCAACGGAATTCGAACCCATGGAGGGCCTCTGCGACGCTCATAGCTGCTCATATATTTCTTCATTTAAATTTGTATTTCTGCAGTTCACATATTCTTTATTTTTGCGTTTCATTCCTTTCACGGGCTAAGATGAACTCAACAAATTGGCCTACTCCCAAAAGTATGGGTCTTCTTAGCTCCATCGATAGAACACTGCGGCGCCAACGCAGAGGCCATGGGTTCGAATTCCGTTGAAGTCCCGAAATTCTTTCAAGTTAATTTTCAGTTGCTCAAATTGCAATTATTACCACTGCGACGATCGTATCTTTATATAAATTTGTATCGCCCCAGTTCACATCATCTTCATTCTATGTAATCTAACCGGGTTAGTAACGTCTGCGAAATAACAGCGATATTCTTGTTCTGGGCTCCCCTACCGACTCAACGCATTACTGGAAATCCGTTTCGAATTTCCTGTGAACCTGATTGGCAAATCGTCAACAGCTTTGTTAATAGGCCAATCATGGTGCGACTCAAATCCTCGTACTACAGGTGGGAGTCATGAACACGGCGCTTTTTCGCAGACGGATTTAACACGAAGTTTAGTTCCTTCTGTGGCGCACGCAGGCTATGTACGTATACACGTAAATCGTACCAGTAATAAAAACGTCTTTTCTCTCTAGGTGAAAAAATGTTGGCCAAGAAACTGCATTTAGAAGCTTCTGTGCTTGTCTGTATGATATTTGGCCTGATTAGCGTCCAAGGTAAAATTATAGTAACGATTTTCATTTGTTAAATCGTGGGAAGAAACGATAGCCTGCGAACAGTCGCCTCTCTTCACTCCTCCCCTATTGGGATGTTTCTCCTCCTAGCGAAACGTCCCAGGAGGGAGGGGGTGAGGAGAGACGATTGTTTTCGCAGGCTAGAGAAAAGACTGATGTTTGTAAATTTAATCTTATTAGTGTGAAATACATAAATAGGTTGTTTGACAGTACAATTTTGATAATATATAGGCTCTAGAGTAACATTCTATTTAGTTATTCTTACCAGAGAAAAAACATGAACAAGAAAACAGTGAAAAATAGAGGGCAAATGCGTTATACTGAACAGCAGAGCTTAACTCAGATTCGTTTTGTACAGTTTACAGGGTTATGAGCAACTGACAGGTTCCATGTCAAAGCAAGCAGGCATATCGATTCTTGGCACCACTGCTAGGATTTTAGTAGGGATGAAGGAAAATATCAGTGCTTTAACAATACGTCCCACAACCCCTTCCCCCCCCCCCCCCCCCCCGCCTCCCGAGAGTAAACTCTATTGATCAGCCCCTTTTCCCTTGGCGTATGCTTGTCATGCCAAAAACGTTCAAGGGCTAATCCTGTGTAATATTAATGATTTTGTCTCGTCCTAAATTCTTGCTTTTCAGGCTTCTCTTGTCCTAGCTGCAGGGCGGCGGGGAATGATAGGGAACAGGTATTAATGGATTGTGAAGTACACGCTGTCGACAACGAGTGCGTTGAAGAAGGAGCTGCAGCAGTTTGTGAGGTCATGCTGCTCGACGTCCCAAGTACACAAGTGAGAGTTATTCGTCGGTGTACTACTAAGAAAATGCATGAGGAAAACAAACAAAACTGCAATCCCCAGGAAAATATAATGTGTCCGCAAAGGACAATTTGCACTAAATCGGGATGCAGAGCCCCTTTACCAGAAGGTATGCATGTTTGGAGCTATATGTTTTTATTTTGTCGTTATGTAATAATCCATTTCCATGGAGTTAAACTGTTAAAGGGACTGTGTCACGGCTAGCTCAGGGCTAGTTTTAATGTATTTTGCTCGTAATGCCAATTACGAGTTCTTATTTGAGTCTTGATTCGCCATGGACCTTGAGAAATCACTTGTGAATCAAAAACTGACAGCTTCGTTTCAAACAAATATGTTTTTCAAGCAACAGTGCAAATCTACAAACACTGACGAAAGTAAACTTTTGAAAAACTGTTGGGCTAACAAGTTTTCAAAAACCGCCGCAGTTGGTGCACGGGCTATAAACGTGGGTTTAATTTGACTAAATGAAGGTTAAGTTTTTGTTTAATAAAGTTGAATTACTTACATTGAAGTAGTCGTTTGTCGTTTCCGCTATATTTCTTGTACAACCCTCAAAACACAATTTGTCATGATAGCGCCCGCGCTTTAAGATTCGAATAGGACGCTCGGTTACCAAGACTAAATGAATGCATGTCGACCGTCTAAATCAAAACAAACCGAGTGTTTCCAAGCTTGTCTACAAGAAATATAGCGGCAGAATTCAGTGACCAGAAAGGACAAAAGACTACTCCAATGTAAGTACAATCGACTCCCGATAACTCGAACCCTCGCTAACTCGAACCAAAATCGATTTCCCCTGGATTTCCGTCATACATTTTACCCTCGGTAACTCGAACCCTCTATAACTCGAACTCCCGCTAACTCGAACCAATTTTCGTTTCCCTTCAGGTCATTTTTTATATAATTGTACCCTCGATAACTCGAACTATGTTTTGAGCCCTTAAAAAGTCGGGAAAAAAGCCGTCTACTGGCGTCCGAAACATTGAATTTTAGATTTCCTATTGACGTGCAGTAGGAGTATAGTTTACTGATGGAGGCTAATGTTGATTGTCACAGGCTAACGTGAAGCAGCTTTTCTTCTCAAAACAGTAAAACGCATGCTCTATTCAGGCTATGTTTGATTTATAATCTAAAAGTATCTTTTAATTTTCACTTGACATTTCTACAATTAAATGTGATTAAAATGTTTACTGTGCAGTAAGAACTGTTTTTTACCTTACTCTCGGCTACTTTCTTCGAACTCCCGATAACTCGAACCTTTTTCCGATTTCCCCTGAAGGTTCGAGTTATCGGAAGTCGACTGTAATTCAACTTTAAACAAAAAAAATCTCTGAATTTGTCATTTCCATGTAATTTCTTTGCTTACTTTCAGTTCCATAGCGATTAAGGGCGGGTAATTGGCAAAATTAAACAAAATGAACTGGACCGCCGTGACACAGCCCCTTTAAATTTCTCTACTGCACACGACTGTTAGCAACTCGCACCTGGATAAGGTTTTGCTAGTTTGTTTTTAATATGAGCCAGCATGGCAAAAATTTCCTCTCAATTTCCATCGATTTGGCACCTTTGTTTTAAATTCTGCTTTTCAGTGTTCAAGTGTCCGTTCTGTTCCTCGTCCGGGAAAGAAACGATTGCGGCCGTATTGAAGAATTGCGACAAGTCCGCTGTCTATGAGGCGTGCCAGGAAAAAGACCCAATATGTGAAGTTATCATAAGGGAACATGACAGCGGAGAGGTTGATGCACAGCGCTGGTGTTCTACAAAGAAACAACAAACGGCACGAAAAGAATTTTGCCGTAAGTTCGGAATCTGTCCGAAAACGGCGTATTGCACAGAGTCTGGATGTAAGGCCACTTTACCATGAATACAAAAGGTACTCGTGCATGCTCAGAGCCTTAGTATATTCGATAGATTACATTCTGCAATAGACCGCAACAGAGAGAATATCGATAAGGAGCTAAGAAGCAACTGGGATTGAAACTGACTACAACCATTAAACTACATTTCAATTTTAATTTTTAGATTATAAATCACTGGCCCTTGTTCCCAAGGGGAGGGGGAGGGGGGGCGGTACCTCCTTATATAAGCCATATGGGTATGTGCCGCGCCGTTTTGGCCTGAAAACGGGTATAGATTTTGCCCATTTTGGTCTGGAATCGGGTATGGTTTTTGAAGGAACTACGGAGCGTATGAACGTATTTATCGTTCCAGTTCCAAATGAGTAAGAAAGAAAGAGAAATATGCGAATTCGAAATGGATTTGAATAACGGATAAGTAATGATAACATAATTTCTGCGTAAAGGCCAGGTCTGAAAACGGGTATGGATTTTAAAGGTCTACTCTGAAAACGGGTGTGGAAAATTACATTTTTTGGTCTGAAATTGGGTCAGGATTTGAGGAACCGGGCGGCACACCCCCACCAAGAATTCCCATGAATTCCCCCCCCCCCCCCAGGGTCCTTGTTATCAGAAAACTTACGGACCGGAAATTCAGAGATGCTAGGAGCCCATAACCTGGAGCGAGCGACTCCCATACTAGGCTTATGTAACGGCGTTTTAACAGAGCAGTTTATTTTTAGGCACATTTTAGGGCACTTTTTCCCGCGAAAACAGAACCTCCAGCATGTCTATGAGCGCATTCGAAGTATAAGATATCTAAAAGGATAACTAAGCATCATTAAATAAGGCCAGCAAAAAATATCAAACTAACCGTTATTAAAAGGCAAAAATATTTTGGTCTGTAGGTTTTGCTAACTGGTTAATTTGTGGAATTTTAAAGATATTCAAAATTCGCGCCAAAACCGTTCCAAAAATAAACTAGTCCGTGAAAACGCCGTGACAGTAGCGCAAGTAAGTTGCTCGCTCCGGGTTATGGGCTCCTGGAGATGCCAACTTCTGAGGACTGGCTTTTTGGAGTATCTCCTCCAAAACAACACACTCTCTTCCCTATATAAACCCTCTCTACAATATTGGGTGTGACGTAAGACATTACACATAGTGTAACATGAAGTAGAGACCATAAATAGCCGCTTTGATAGATTGTGCTCGCAAAAGTAGCATAATCTGCTAGCAGTGCTTGTATCTTTCTAAAATTATACCAGTAATCATGCTAGTTTTTTTTTTTTAAATCATGATCATGTTAACAAAAATGCAGAAACTATGATTTACTTTTTGCTTTAAATTTGGAAAAAAAAACAACGACAACAAAAAAAGACAAACAAACAACAACAATACACCGCACTGAACCATGCATCAAATGGCAAACACATTCCAGCGGCGGATCCAGGGTAAGGGCCCGCCCCCCCCTCCCGCTCCCCTCCCCCTCCCCTTATCTGAAGTTCTGGATACGCCGCTGCATTCACCCTATTTACACCTAGAAGCATTAAAAGTACAAAATTCATTGTCTGACAACTATCAACTCCCCCCCTCCCCTCCCCCCAAAAAAGTTACAAGTGGAAACGAGACTGGAGTTGACCCATCTTCCTTTATCATGTTATTTTTTAAGCTAACTAGTTTTCTTTTATCATCATTTTCATGCAAAAAGGAAAGAGGTTTGTATCAAAACAAGGTCAACCTCAGCCTCACTTAAACTCAGAGGCTAGGATACCAAGCCCACAACTGTAAAATTATAGTCTTTTTTTACAACCAGCACGCCAACGCCATCTTGGGTAACCGAGCTAGATATGCGCATGTGTTGAGTCCTGTGAAAAAAGTCTTGTGCCACCTCCTGTGGGACAAGCCAAAAGTGCAAATTATGCGCGAGCAGTGCTTTTTTCGCAAACTAGGTGATGATGCTCTTAATGACGAATTATGCCAAAGATTATGTTCGCACAATCTATCAAAGCCTCCCGCTCCCGCCCATCACCAATCCTAATTTTTTCATCTGTTGTTGTTTTTAAAAGGAATAAAGAAGAGATTTCCGGCGTGCATTTACTTTAGAACGGGATGTGAGAGAAGGAAGATCTGCAAGCTGTTTGTTTAATTGCACTACTCCTTAAATATACTTATGATCCATTTTCAAGATTGTTTTGAAACAATTAAAGCACGGCACGTCACCGTCCTGAATTATATAATAGCGGAGCTCCCTTGCGCGCGAAGCGCACACAGCGCAGTACCATGAGTATGAAGAGTGGTAACCTATAGATCTGAGAAATTTTGGTTATCACGTGACCTCTCGTCTGTCCACCCCCTACGTGTAAGCCGATGTAAAATGTCACAGTTTACTACTGGCACTTCCACCCGGACTTGTTAGAGAGAAAAAGCAACAACAAAGCCGATTCTTTTTTTCGACGAAATGTTTATGTCTACAAGGAAGTGGATAACAGAGAAAGAGCTAGCGCAAGAGATTAAAAAAGCAAACTAACAAACCGAAAAGACGAATTTTGTTAAGTTGAAAGAACAACGCGAAAATTTTATAGCGGCGGGGAGAAAATGAGAAATGATAGCGGCCAGCGAGGTGAAAAATCAGCTCTCTAGAGAAAGCATGTGGTTTCAGTTTTTTTTTCGCTGTGCAACTAGTTTTTTCCCGTTGGAATTTTCTACTCCTTTAAAACAAATGCAATACGCGTATGCTACAAAGAAATGTTTACACAAGTGACAGTTTTGTGCGTGCATTTTGTCCCTGCTAGTTTTTTAACAGCATGAATTCCAATTTTTAATCCGACGGATGACTCGAAAATATACATATTGCTACTAAAGCAACTAAAACTGATGGAAAAGCAGAGACAAAATCTCGCCAGACACGAGAAATGTAATAAAACGAGACAACAAGCCAACGGGGACTGGTTCTGTGAAAGAAGGGCTTAAGAAGGAAAAAAAGAAAAAAAAAGAAAGAAAGAAAGAAAGAAAGAAAGAAAGAAAGAAAGAAAGAAAGAAAGAAAGAAAAGAAAAAGCCGATCAACAAAAAGGCGAGATCTGGTCAAGGAAGAAATTTCAAATTTTCTTGATTGGCTAGATTGCAAGCGAATGACGTGAATGTTGTCTCCTGCGCGCGCTATGGCGTGTGTTTTCATTCTTTGTCTTAAGTTCTGTTCAAGTAAATTTTTTCCTCGAAGAAGTAGTTTTCCGTCTCAATATAACTTTTTATAACTATTTTTATCTCATTTTTATTCACTTTTTAAAACTCTCTCTCGGTATTAAAACTAAAACTTTTGAAAAGGGTAAAAAAGAAATTCTGGTTTATACTTAAGATACTACGTTTTGCAAAGGAAAACTTCACGGCTCTATCAAATTCGTTGTTTAACACGTCTGAAATTGAGGATTTCTTTCGAGCATGCGCTCTTTCATCGCCTGTCACATTTTTGACGGGCGGTCACGTGTACAGATCGGATTTGACCCGATCTCGTCTTCGTCAACAAGAGATATGGGTACGAGATTATTTGCACACCAGTGTAACACGCACGCAACATTGTTTGCGCAACAATGTCGGGAATTGTTGCGTCCGTTTCCACGTAGCTACAGTGTTACGTCGTCCGCATCGTTCTAAAATCATCTTTGTTTTAAAGCGAGGTTAAGTGTGAAGCCAGTCATCTGAAAATGATTTTTTTATTCTCATACAAATAAATCTCACGTTCACACGGCGCTGGACGAATTGTCGACCGGCTGAAAAGTTTGACCGGACACTGTTCACACGGAATCGTTTAATATTTTCGCTCTATTCACACGGAACTGACTAACCAGTTTGGATTTTAACTTTTCTCAGAGGTTTCTAATTCTGCTTATCCGCAGAGCACTTCTTACGCAAATCCAAATTGGCGTCACCCAGTTGAGTTAACACGCATTCACGCAATCGCGCCCTTTCCTTACAAAAATTTAGAGGGCTACGGTGTTCACATTGCACCGCTCAAATTTTCGACCGTGCCGTCTAAAAGTTTGACCTCGATTTTAGCGTTCGAATTTTTGAACGGCTGGGCGATCAAATTTTCGTGAGGTTAGCTTGGTTCCGTGTGAAACGTAGCTTTAGTCTAGCTCTGGAATAGCTCTCTGGAGTTTTTGTAACTCGGAAATGGGCTATTCTTCGTGTATAGATCAGCATCAGGGCAAGGGTACACTTCGTGATGTCTAACTCAGGTTTTTTATATGAGGCTTTTACTGTACACTGATGTCTTCCGCTTACGATAACCTGTCGTCTTCCTGTCAACACGATTGTTTCTTGCAAAGAAAATGTTCGATCTTAAAATTTTCATCGATAAACAATTGTCCAATAGTAAATAAAACGATAAAACTATCACTGTGATCAACCAATTTGAACAAGATTTCGTCCATTACCACACTTGTAGCGTGATTGACTCAAGCTGTGTCTCTCACTAGTTAGCAACTTGCACTGCTTTGTTTTCAATGACTGACATCCACCACCGCCATTTTTCTGCCGTCTACCATTGGTTTAGTGTAACGCACGGTTTATTGTACAGTACTCTGACCGAATCTTGAAAATGACAGTACATTTTTACTTGGCTATTTCTGCATTCTTGCAAACTTGATCGAACGTAATGCTAGGATAGAGAGCCTTCTAATCTTTTAAGCGATCCCACAGAAGCAATTGAACTGTGTTCATGGCGTTATCTGGTCATTCGGCTGAACCGAAGTGAACTGAGTTCTTTAACAATCGCGGCTTTTTCGGCCTCCAAGCTTCCCACGTGATGACGGAGCTCTTCTAGCTGAGGGAGAAAGAGAAATGGATGAATGAATAAATAAATGACTGAATCGTAAAAAGGAACATAATTATTCAAGAGAAAAGGTGGTAAAAGAGGCGGCAGTTAGACGGAAATTCTGACTACAAGTCCAGCGCTCTAAACGCCCGGCCAAGCTGCCTCTCATCAACAACATACCCTTGGGTCTCTGGGGGTGAAAAAGGTTCTCCCTTACCTCGTTGCGAAGTCCATTATCCTCCTTTCGAGGACTTGAGCCACTCGATGCAGTGACAACCCTGTAGTGAAATCGAAAACATTGACAACTACTTAATTTATAGTAAATTCAGTGTCATTGGTCAAGTTTAATAAAGAAACGCTGTTTCACGCCCGGATTCCATCTGCTTCGATTGTTAACAGGATTTGATGCCGTTTAAAGGTGATATTACACGAGACGATAAGCAACGACGATTTTCAATGCAACACATCGTTGCAATGTTGGAACAATGTTGCAACCATTCGAAACAATGTTGCAACAATGCTGTAATGCTGTGTTGCGCTAAAAATCGTTGTTGCGAATTGTCCTTAATCCTTTAAGTACCAAGAGTGAGCAACATATATTTTCTCCTAACAATATTCATACAACACCAAGAGAAAAGGTCATGATAAACAAAATGATCAATAAAGGGAAGGTGCTGTGATCAATTACTAAATTCTCTCAACTGATTCTTTATGGAAATGTACGCAGATCTGTGTGGAGAACTTGTATTTGAATGTTGAGGCTGAAAGGTTTAACACATTCACACTCAGGGTATTATGATGATGCAAAATTTGTCTTAGAATGGTGCAGTTTTTAACCACTTTTTATTTTGACTATTCCGTCTATCAAAGAAGCTTGGATTATCGCCAAAAGTGTCTTCACTCTTGAGACATTTCCTTCAAGGTAATCAAATTTTCGATGTTAAAGCACAATCCTAGTCTTACAGTCTCCAAGTAAAGCTCCGTTGCAATTAAGATACCACGACAGCGAAGACGGCGAAAAAAACCTCACTTATGAGTGACTTCGTGTTCTTTGAAACTTTAAAGCGATTATCCCAACTCGCTTAATTTGTCAAATGTAGGCGAACACTCCTGGATTTGAATCCCTAAGAAAATTATGCAAGTTGAAAGAGATTAGGCAATCTCACGTCTTTGTCGCGCAGTGACGGCAAAGAAATGTACCAAAAAGTGTGCTGCACGTGCAAGGTTGTTGTTTTGCTAATCTAGACGGCCTATTGCCGTTCTCGTTGCCGTCGCCAACGTGACATCTTTTAAAAACACCCTAACGAGGACACAGAGGGAGAAACAACCAAATAAACGTCAGAAATAGAATGAGGAAACTTAAACAAGAAAAGACACAAACCTGTTGGAAAGAACCGGCGTCCGTTCTTTCGTGCCAAGGTCAAAGGAATCATCCTTCTTTACCACACCATTCGGAGTGTTGAGACCGTCCAGCCAGCTTTTGACTTTGCGCGGTGGCGATGAAAAACTATCATCGTCAGGGACAGAGTTCATGGCATTGATTTTGTTGTTTTCGACCTCTGTTGCACTGTGCCATGACTTACTCTTTAGTCTATCTCTTTCATCTTTTTCTTCTTCACGCTCCGGGGAATTCTCCGCAGATGAATAACTGTGCAACGAGAGAGAGTTATTCAGTTGATCATTCTCCTGTTTAAAAGTGACATACTTTTTCTCTAAGTTCCTTTTTTCTTTGTGAACATCTTTTAGGATCTTCTCTAGCTCCCGAATTTCTCGCCAAATCATGCGCTTATTACTCTTCCAAGGTTCGCTCTTTTCGTCTTTCTTCTCCATGTGATACTCCAGTTCATTCTGGGCAATCTCCAAACTGGATTTCAACAGTTTGTTCTCGCGCTGCAGCGCATCTACTTCTTCTTGATAGCTGGAGAGCTTTACTCTGTCCGAAGAGATCTGCCGTTGGGCTTCATGGAGTTCTAGAAGAACTTTGCTGTTGTCGTCCTGTGCTTTTACAAGTGATCTCTCTAATTCACCCTTCTTGTCTTCAACGCACCGAATCATGGCTTGGTCTGCCTGTGCTGCTGCTCTAAGCGCACTATTTTGTCTCTCCGATTCCTCAAGGCGTAGTTCCAGCACCTCTAACTCCTGTTTAGGGACAAGCTTCTGTTTCGGGCTTCCCAGATGCTTCTTCACATTGTCCTCTGTTCGGCTGTCGTCAGAACCTTCATTGAAAGCAGCAATTTCCTCTTCCAAAATCTTGTTTCTGTTCTCCAGTTCAAAACAACTCTTCTGTAGCTGAAGATTCTCGTTTTGCAAGTCACTAATTTCGTTATCGTACTCTACTCGTAGGTTCACAATGCTCTTTTCCAAAGACTCGACTCGCTCCGCGAGAAATTCACTTTCTCCGTTCTTCTTCTCGTATTCGTTCCTTATCGTAGCCATTCCATCGCTGAGACTATCAAACTTTTCTTTAAGATCATAGTAACGTGTCTCGTAATCTTTCAGCAACTCAAGCTGTTGATGTAACGTGAAGTTCTCGCTAGCAACGGAGTCAAGTTCGTTTCTCATGCACTCTAAAATAGCATTTTCCTCTTCAGCCATTTCCTCGTCTTGAGATACAAGAGCTTGATATTTTTTCAGCACTTCATCTGACGCAATTTGGGCGATGGTTTCTTGTAATTTCTCCTGGAATCTAACTGGGATGTCCTCAAGAGGTGTCCCTTCATATGCGCGTTCTAGTTTTTCCTTTAGCGTCTCCAGAGTGTCCACCTTGGCTTGCTCAACCTGAAGCTTGAACTTCAAAGCTGTTTGCTCGATTGAGTTTAAGTAAACCATAAACGGATCGTCCAGATCACCCTCGTGTTTTTCATCTGCCTCCGTGTCATAAAGAGCTGTTTCAAATCCACAATGGCCCTCTGTTGATCGAGATGGACTTTTTGCGCGGTCATTTTCCATTAATCTCGTTGTCTTTACCGGTGAATCTAACGTCGCCCAAGTGACAGTTGTTTTCGGGGACGAATGCATTGATGGCAGGCCCTCACCGGTCTCCGTAACAAGAGAATCAAGTGTTGAATGGCTCGGGGAGATAGAAATATCCAGAGGCCCTTCTGCGGCTTTTTCTTGTTCGCCAAATACAGTGTCAAGCCCAAGAAACTGGACTTTTTTGCTTGGCGTCGAGATGGCTGATTGCTCTGAATCAGAAATAACTCCATTATCGTTCTCAGGAACATGTACTGGTAATGACGGCCCAGTATTGGACGATGACTGGAGATCATCACCACACATCGTCTCGGCACTGGCTACTGTCTGGTCTTCAGCAGTGGAAGTGGTTTCCACACTCGCCGGTGATTGATGAGATTCAACAGACCCTGGTTCACCGTTGGCCAACAACGAACCGCTATGATCCACAAAGGGTGGGCTAAGGTTGGGATGTGATGCACCATTGGCCAGCAATATTGGTTCAGTGCTGGCCAACGAAGGTGGCCTTTGATCATCGAAAGCATCTACTACCATTCCCTCTATTTCTTCATCATTTGTTCCATTAATGTCCATTACAGGGGAAGGTGCTGAACCGTTTAGGTCCACTTCTGTTGAATCATTATTTAGCCAGGTCTTGGCTGTTGCTAGTTCAGGAGGCATGAATCCCTTTTGCACCGCATCCAACATCAGCTCAAGAAACTGCTGATCAACACTCGTGTAAATTTCTCCATCAACTGGCGGGAGAGTGAAAAGGTCCTCGCCATTAACTGTGAGGTAATTGTCGTTATGATCCGGTGGGACCACACTAACTGGAAAACTTTCCGCTGTCTTTGTAGGGACACCCTGCTGTATCATAGAAGAGGTAGTCATACCCTCGGTGGGGGCAGGCGCCATATCCTTAATTAACAGCTTCTGCGGAAGTTTCTGAAAATTAAGGCAAAAAAATCTCATTTAGTAAGAAACGATGAAACAACAACATGTAGGGTAAATATTTGCCCATATTTCTTATCATTTCAACATGTAGACAGCTTTTAAACCCAACCACTAAATAATCGGCTGGAATAAAACTTTTTTATATAAAGCTACGTAGCATTACTTTTGAACGACATGAGATGGGCACTTGAAAAAAGCATCAAAGGAAACAGCAGTGCGGCCCAAAAGAGTAAAGGCTACAAAAAGGCTTTACATGGCTCTGAAAAAAATTGCCGACTAATATTTCTACCGACTAAAGGATAGCGTGATTCCGTGTATAAGGAACAAATAGGTAATTACCTTAAGTCCATTTGACCCTTTAACAAAAGATATTCAGTTCATTCAAAGAACCAATATTTGTATCACACTTTATTTGATATAATCTATTTCATTGCAATAATTTGAATTGACGCTTCTCACCGGCATTTTGCGTACTAAACTATTCGCGACGGGAAGTGAAGATCAATTTAATTTAAGCTTTATTATAAGGATTGAAAAGATATTAATGAAAAAAGAACCACACCTATAATTAAGCATTAAGAAAACTGCCATCTGATGGCTTAAGACATACGTAATGACAAGGCTGGATTTGTGATATTCTAGCCTGTTCTGATGATTTAGATCTTCGACATCGAAAAAACGCGAGTTACAGGGAGAAAAACAGCATGGTGGCTGATTGATGGCTCGAGAATTTTAACGCCTTAACAGATCACTATAATACGCTATAGCGATATTTAAGCAAGTTATAATGAAGTTCATTTCATTTTGAAGTAGCGCATGCAAATCAATGCAACCATCCTTAGATTCTCTATGATAAATTTAAACTTGTCATGAATGCTCTTTTTATATATTATTTTCAATAATGCTTGTTGCTGGTTAACAGCAGCGATAAGAGCAATGAGAGGGGAGAGGTGGAGCCATGTAGCAACGTATCACAAAAACATCGCTATGTAAGCGAACTACCGCAATGTAAAGAATGGAAAGTCTCTGTTGTAATGATATTGGTTTTCAGTTGCCGTTCAATTCGTGCCCTCAAATTCGTAAGTGGTTAACCCAATGACTGCTTTGCACAAAGTAACTGTACTGAACTGAAATAGTCTCTGGACCGGTGAATCGCGTTTATTCGTTTATAACTATTTAGGCCTCGTCTACAGCGAGGAGGCTGTTGGTGAGAAAGCGTGATTTATGAAGCGTAGTAATAAGACTATGCTCAGCGTATATTTTTCTTTTATTAAGCTTTTTCGGATGAAACTTAAAGATAATTGATGTATATTCGCGTGGTAAGCCATTTCCTTAAGAAATTAGCCAGTTTTAAATAGCCCTTCCTTTCAAACGGAACCAAAGGATATTCTTAGTAAAATTTAATAGAGACTAAATTTCAAGAGGCTTTATGCAGTACACTACTTAAAGATGAATTCTGATATTGAATCACTTTGTAAGTGTTAGGATCAAAATTAATCGTGGTTACCTATCAGCAGATCAAATGTAGGTGAGCCTCGTGTATAGAGTCAAACAAAGACAAATGAAAAGGTCGTTTTAATTTTACGTCGACTTTGAAATGCTAATCGAGATGCGTTAAATGATAGAATTAAACCGCTCTTGGCTAAAATGGACAGATATAATTTTGTTCAAAAAATTTTCTCTAAGACTCTTTTGGCAGTAAGATTCACACTAATTTCACAACGAAAGTTTCAGCCCTTCGGGCTCCTAGATCAAGTTAAGGCGAGATGATCCTTCACTTTAAGTTTCAGATATGTAGATGAAATCCCATGGTGTTACCATTCAAATAAAATCGCTTAAGGAGAACTTTTGGATACGGTGTTTCTTTCATACCAGTTTAAAGAAAGTTATATCGATCTTTTCGCGAATTTTTCCACATTATCAGACCACTACAAGGATTAAAAAAATGTTTATCAGTTACCTTTTGAAGCCGTGGTGTTGTAGCCTGGTTTGTCCCTGACTGTATTCGTTCTTGTAAGGCCTTGAAGATGAAAGGAGCACATTTAACGAAATGAAAATCAAAAGACAATCCTTGGGGATCAGATTAAATAGTCAACACGCAAATCAAGTAATATTGGTAGCCAAGTCCCCCCACGTAGAATAAAACAGACCAATTTATAATGGTGTTTTGATGTCTTTGCGTCATGGAACGCAGTTTCTTTCGAATTTGTTACAACTACACGCTATCTACGTTCAGCACAGTCACGGAACGTTTTCTTTATCCCAATACTGGTTCCCACAAAGGGAAAAAAAGCGCAGTTCAAAGAACACAAAGTATTCAATAGTTATTTCACACTTAACCTTATTTTATTACGTGATTAATATATAGATAGTGGAAGGGCAAATATTTTGGAAGCTTTTGACAAATTGGCCCTTCACACGCGAAATGTCTAGTACAATACGTTCCGCCTTGAAACAGTTCACGTCTTTCGCGAAAATTCGAAAAACCAACACTTTCTCAATTCACAACCTTTTAACCAGGTAATTTTTTTTTGTGAAAAGGATAACGTAAAGATCCCTAACATTTAAACCTGGCTTTTCTGGCTCTAAGTTAGATATAAAAATAGCAACTTTCCAAATGAATCGATCATTTCAGGAGATATGGCGTTATTGTATGATACTATTAAACAGCTTTAAATAGAACAGCAGTCCCCCAAGGTATAGGAGGCAAAAGCAGATGCGAAAAGAAGCACTGCTCAAAGCTGAAGCCCCTATGGTCAAAACTTGACATTTTGTCTCCCTGCATAACCTTGCACACTTCATTTGCATCGGGAGAGAACAAGTTAACTGCTACTTTCGTTCTAAAGTCGAACGGGGAACTATAGAAGCACATATACAAGGGTAAAAGGTATAATACATGGCGTACTGTTGCAAAATATCTCACTGCTGTATACGTATAGCTTTGACAGAAGGGAAATATGGATCTCGCTCACAGGTTTAAGAGGTGGATCTAAATTAAGACAAAGTTTGCATTTGCAAAAGTAAAGATTGCAATCTGTTTTTTTCTCAAAAACTAGGCGAAAAGTAAGTTAACTATTAAATGCTTACCTAATTTGAGGAAACTGGTCAATAACAAGAACTTAAATCAGCACCTATTTTTCAACATCACTCAGAGCGCTTACTAAAAGTAGCAAGCCTTTTGTTTTCAAAAGCAAAATAGCCTTAACAGCTCGAAGAATGGTCGATATTAATTTTATTGAAATTGCACAGGTTTGCAGTGGAGCGTTTCGGGAAGCGAAACAAAGAAAAGACGATTTCTTTAGAATTAAGTGGCTTAAACATAACGCTAACTGTGGGAAAACATTTGCGATTCACACCAAAGACACTTTCTGATGATGCCAGTTACTTTCTCGCTTCGAAATGTTTAGGTTCAATTTTCCAAATGGGTTTTAAGGTATCGCATTTGCAAATCAGAGATTCGTTAACAGAGGAAACAAAAATATTTCACACATGAACAGACTGGACAGAAAACCACAAAAATGATCGAAAAACAAAGGCTGTTAATTTGCGTAAAACTTCCAGAACAGACCCGGCGGGGTTTTCTCGTTCAAAAAAGATAACATTTTCCCTTCCTCAAAAAGTGGGTAACAATAGGTTTAACAGTTTGTATAGGAAGTTGACTGTTGCAACATGCTTGCATATAACTAGTCACAGATCGCATAAATTTATATCTAACTTCATTTCCACCTGACTGAGGGGTCGCATGGGTCGATCGTTTGGACAAGATAACATTTTGTTTACAGACTCCCTCGCCCTTCTAAACAATCACCACCCTCTTACTGCTACTTACGCTTCAAGGAAGGTAACTCTTAGTCTTTCAAAACCCTCTCTCCTGCACAGTTAAATAAAACCTGCAACAAGCCTTTCCTGCAGCGCTGTTTATCGTTCCGAGAAAAGCGCACTTATGTTCCATGTTTAAGAACAAGGCCCGAAACGTGACTTACTGAGACGTCAATGATTATGCTAACTACGGTGCGTGTTTCTCTTACTCATTAAGAAACGTGACTATGCAGTGAAAAAATTTTTAAAGCGGGCAGTATTTTCCTCTGGCACTGGTTATTTCAATCAACAAGGGCTCTAACTTTTTAGTATCTGGATGAATTCTATAAGTGTGACCATTCAAATCAAAGCTAGCGAGCAGTGCGTTCAACAGGTGTTGATTATTATGCATAAACAGGTAATAGCTTCTAGTCCCAGTACATAAATTTCTCAAGCGTGACAAAAAAAAAAGAAAAAGACAACTCATTCGAAGCGTATGAGCCATACTTTCCTGTATTGTAAAAAGTTGTTTCTTGCATTTTACTGTTTAATCGCTACAGTAGCAGCAGTAGTTTCTTGAGCCTATTGGCCAAGCGTTAGGTCAAGATGGCCCGATATTGGCCAAGTTCTTTTTTGCGTTTTTATTGACCGACACGAGCTCGAGGTCAATGAAAACGCAAAAAAGTACGAGGCCAATATCCAACCGTCTGGGGCTTGGTCAATAAAGGATTTATTATATAGCCAAAAAGAGAACTTTTTCTTGCGGGACCAACGCGGGAAATCCCGAGCAGGCAAGATGGGCCCATCTTCAAAGCGCCCGGTCGGGTGGGCAATAAAACGCAAGATTTGCTTCACTTTACCCGCTGGCGGATTCAGCCATGATATATTAATGTTGGTTACGGTTAAGGACAGATTTAAGCTTTTTTTTCAGTTTCCACACTCAATAAAAGCAGCCTAAAGAGTTGTTGATGTTATCATCGGACAGATTGACATGCACGTTCTTCACGTTTTCAGCAGATTTTCTCAAACGCATAAATACGAGATCTTTTTGAGTGTTTTTTTTTCTGCAGACGACCCGTTTTCACAATTTTTTTATTTTTAAAATATTCAGTGTGAAATAAATAAAAATTGACTTGATTTGATTTGACTTAGTATATTATCCAGGTCGTCAAAAAATAGCGTGAGACTGTTAAAAACAATAGGCCAGTTATTTAAACGGAGTTTAGCCAGTGTTTAACATAGCCGCGTTCTAAGACATTTTCAGTTTGGTGGACGCTTTTATGTCAACACCATTTATCGTGAACATTAAAGCATGTAAAGTGGACTGGAAAAGGATTAATCTTTTTAAAAAAACCCACTAAGGAAGAGATATGGAGGTTCAAAGATTTCCTCAACAGCGCGGATCTAAGTTAGACTTCGTTTCAATAGACCTAAATAACCGACCCAATGTGTCGACCTCAAACAAATCGAATACACTTTTTTTTAGAAAAAGTACATTGCGAACATTTGATGTAACTTACTTGAATTGCTGCATGAGACTTTGTGTGTTGATCAACGAGATTCCTCAGAGCCAGAGGAGACACTGTCCAAAAACAAAAAATAAACACAAATTACAAAGATCACAACGATTTTTCACGTAACTATTCCTTAGCACAGCTTCTGTTACGTGTATGTCACAGGTCATGGGTATTTACAAGGCTACATTTTCGATCACCCTACGTTGTTTACGAAATCGGAATTTTTTTAATCCTGGAAATCGAGGGTAAATGAAGAAAACAGAAGGGATTTTTTATATGTATATATTTTTTGCATGACTGAAATGCCAGTTTCTTAGGAATATTCACGAAATCATCATAAGATTTACTTACAGGGTGAGTTATCCAGCGTTGCTTTATTATGCGGAAATTTGCTAGGAGAATAGTTTTGTACCGCGTCCCCATTTGCGTGATTTCTCGGTTTGGAAGGTGACTGCTCCTGTTTTGCTCCACCCTTCATTGGTTCCTCGCCTTTCATAGCACAAATCTGCAGGCAGTAAGAAAAAGAAAACAAGCGGGCTTCGACACTTTTCCAGCTTACAGAGAGGTACCACTCGCTACATGTAAGGTAACACTCGCCCCATGTAAGGACAAGGTACTCCGGATTCCGGATTCCACAGCCTTGAATCCAGAATCCGGCATGACACCACAGATAATTCTTACAGAACATTCTTGTCGATTCTTGGATTCCGTGGTTACTTTGCCATCATCTGTAATTCTACGTTAATTTTCGGAAAATATTTGTTCGGAAGAAGATTTGAGATCTAGAATTTTCGGAACATTTGTTGTAAAATTTCTTGCTTGCCTGCCTCTCCTAGAATTTTCGATGATCTAAAAAATGGTATAATTGCACAGTTTTAACGGATTTTTACCCTAAAAAGGTCACCTAGAATTTTCGAAAAGGTAAGTTTTGATCCCTATAATTTCCGGATCACTAGACTTTCAGCTAGGAAATCCGAACAGATAAAAAATTTTTAGGGGATAAAAATATGCCCATATCTACCGTTTAAATACTAAAATACGTTTAACAATGCTATGTTTAAAAGGTTTTGGACTATATTCTCGTTGGGTGCCCCTGTTCTATAAGCGCTTCTTGCATCTCACGATTCCTTCGCTAATTGAATAACAGCTTATAATATAAAAGGAAGGTTTAAATAACAAAGCAAAAAACAAAAAAAAGGTACGGATGTGCAAACTGAAAGGTTAGAAGGAATAAATGCCGAGGCATGCGTACTGTTAAGCTTGACAGTTTTTCAAAGTTTGTCTCTACTCTTTGTGACTTTGAAAATAACTCTCAGGAGACGTATTTTTTGTCACGAAACTGTTATTTTGCCTTTTACAAGTACTGTAATTTCTTCCCAAAGAGCAGTAACAGTCAGCTCTTTTCTCATCTTTATTAATTGCTTTCTTACCGCCGCGTTTTGTAAGGGCATGTTTATATGGAGGTGGGCAACCCAGGTTGGCGAGGTAACCCGCCTGTTCATATAATCTCTCATTTTAATTTGATCACGTTTTTCTAATTTAAATCTGGTCTCTCATTTTAATCTGATCACGTTCTCACGTTAACATATTACCTCACTTATCCAGGGTCCCCCACTTCCATACAAACAGGCGTTAATGTCTAATGTAGACACGAGGCTTCAAAACAATGCCTATCGTTAACGGTCCTATAGTCCCAACAATTGTCGGTAGATCTTCATCACGATTTGCAATTACGGCTAAATCAAGAATTCTTGTCTCTTGGCCAAAATCCCACAATACGCCCCACAATACACCCGACACCTTTCGGTGTTTAATCCCCAATGACATATGCCAGGAGGTTTTTGCGTAGCTGTCGTCCTCTTCTCTGTCATCTGAATCGGTTGGGACTTTATCTCTCAAACTATCAACGTTACCCATTACCGGAATCCCCTCAACATTCAGGTGCAGCTTGTTTCATACAGAACCCTAACTTCTTTTGAGGTTACACCTTCCCTCACGAAATCATCAAGCAACATCAAATGACTATATCAATTTCCTTACGAATTCAGGGTCAACTTTGGTGGAACTTGTTACGTAATGTCTCAATTTTATGTTGCATGAAAACAGATTGTAAATTTATCTAAAAAAACAACACGTCAAAATCGTTAAATCACGGTCCTTGACAAGTCCAAGGAGTCCTCGAAACACAAGAGTGCGCCCCTGTTTACTCTTGTCCACATTGACATTGAGAAAAGCATCCTTTGACTGCCTCACACATGTACCCATGCGCCATCCTATTTTCACGAAATCGCGGCATGTACGCATTCCATATAATATCGTCAACTCTTGACTCGCGGACAAGCACCTAGCACCTCACTGACTCATACGGAATTCCCGACACTACGGGCAGCTAGCTCCCAGGCACAAATAAATTATGGACGTGACATGAACACCCAGTCGTCGTTAGGGTACATTCATTAATGGTAGTTGACTGTAACCGATTAAGCGACGATCTCATGGATGTGAAAGCAATCATTCAGAGACGTACCTGACGCTTTTCTCCTTCGAGGATGCATCATCGTTAACACTTCTTACCTTGGTTGTTGAGGGCCTCTCTTCGAATGATGGCAGCTTGGTGATGTAAATCCCGTCAGATGAAATTCTTACACTGACCTCCACCTGAACCTTGCCAAAAAGCGGTTTAAAATCAACGTTTTTACGTGCGCGATTTGTGGACTTCGCTGTGAACTTTCAAGTCAAGTACATTCAGACTGAACGAGACTTTTACATATGTTGATTGATGTTTGGTTTAGCACGGCCCAAGAGAATCCATCCTTATTCTCCTTCCACTGCTTCCGGCTCATCACGTTTCTCCCTCGATCATACATTCCACAGTATTGAAAATTTAACAGATGGCCTGCACCCACTACAACACCTATTTCTAATTCGTCACATCCCTTACACGCAACGGAGAGCCACAGACCCGCTAAATTGGGATGACACTTACCTTAAAAAGAGGTATAGCCAATTCTATATGGCCGCTATGGATGCTAGATATTCTGGAAACTACATGCGCCCCTCTTTGGATTTTCTTCAATCTTTTGGTCTCAACCGGACTCACCTGGGCAGCAACTGGTAAAGACGTCTCCATAGAGCGCTGTCCAAAGGCACTGATTCGCCGCCAATCCTGCCTAACAGAAAGCTGCGTTCAACGAGCGGTTTTAGAAGAAGCGATGAACGGGCGACGACTTTCAGAATCGACAAAAAAAAAAAAAAAACCTGACCCTGAAAGGGTCGACCTGTCAGCGGATTACTATACATGCCTGTGCTGTGTGTAACGCAACTCGCTCACCGCGCTTACATATACATCGGTACAAACTGCTAGGACTAATCGTTCTAGGTGTGGCATCTTTCTGGTCGGGCAAAACGTAGAATTCACGAGCAGTAGGACTTAACTGAAAAAATGCTCATACTGAGACAGATCACTGCCGTTCTCAGCCACTTTTGCTATGAAAAAACATCTTTATACACTCCAATTGAGACACTCGGTAAACCTTTCCTTTAAATCCTGAATTTTCTGACAGTTTTCCTGGGCATGTTTGACCAAAGAGACCGGAAAGTTCCCATAGCAGCGCTTGGTATGCACAACAGTTCGCGGTTCCATCATCCACGTAAAAAAATCAGTAACTTTCTTCCAGAACTTCTATGACCCGCTCGGATTTTTTTTGCTTCTTTTCGATCTCCTTCCTTTTCCTGCCATAGGGAATGACTTTCTCTACTGGGAACTTCAACTGACCATCTTGGTCGGTCTTCGCTAGCCTGGCATAGTGCCCGGCTCGAAGGACCACTGTGCTCAGGAATATCCACTTTCAATAGCGTTATTTTATCCCCATAGATTGCGAATAACGACTTTCCTTAATCTGCTCTTTTTGTTTCTATTCTTTACCACAACAAAAAAGGTTCTTACGATTCGGTTTGACGTTGGTACATACAGCTGATTGAAAAAAGTGTCATGGCATGAAACGTATAATGGATTTATGGGTAGAAAATTATCAACATCGCAAAACTAAAAGTTCTTATTAGAAACGCTTACAATAGGCATGAGCTTCACGAGTTTGAACAAGGTTCAAACCGTTTCCACTTTTCTTGGCGATAAGCCTACAACTTCACCTATAGACACACGTTTGTTCAGAGAGATCTCTCTTAGTTACTGAGCATAGCAACATCGCCAACGTACACTTTGAAATCATAAGGTGCGACCTAAAGGTTTTCAGGAAAGATTTGAAGAAAAAACGCGGCATGGCTAAAATAAACTACAGTGATTTTCATCCGCATGAGAAGCTCGTGATAATGCAAGCTTTTCTTTTTTGAAATCTCGACTGACAAAAAAATACCCATAAATCCTTGAAGCCTCGTCGTTCATGGTTTATACTTTTTTGAAAGCGACGTTTCTACAATCAGGTATATACGCAAAACATTGTCTCTCTAATGTGATTAACGCTATTGAATAGGAGATTACATTATACAAATTAAAAAATGCCTTCGGTTGTTAGGAGTAAGCATAATTATTAATAATTGACATCCGACATTATCTGGTAATGATTACGTACACTATGCACGTGTCTACAATTCACGAATCTCCTGTAAAAATGCCAAAATGGGTGTTTGTTGCATAACGGAGGAACCACTTTCTAACACTTAGAATTCTCCCTCCCATTCTTAAGTCACTGACTCTTTTTTGCTTGTAAAAAAAAGTTGCGATAATTTGTTAAAAGATCAAAAGACTTTTAACTTGGTGATCATTTTATTGATTCTCTTTATCTTTTGCGTTGTTTATGAAAATATATTTTTAGGAGAAAATTAACGTTGATCACTCGAGGTATTTAACGTAACACGGACTCTTTGTGCCAATTCAAGCGGTGTCCAACCTAGAGACAGATAACTACAAGACCACTGCTCTTGCTCGAATTCACCGAAAAGAGATACAGCGTGTCACTTCAAGAACAGAAAAAAGTTAGACAATGTTGTGGCAAAGCTTAGGGGACGACCATTTCTCTTTAGAGGGGGGTGGAGCTGTCACGCATTTCAGAACAAACAATAACCTGCAAACAGACTTGAAACGAAAACAAACAGAAATTCCAGTTTCTGTAGCTTCATAATTATGCCAAAATGTTAGAAGGAAAACATCGATCATGAAAAAAGTCTAACTTGAATACTCGGTCACTTGAATGAGTTTAAAATTCCTCACAACGCCCAAGTGTCGCATCATTTCTCGAAAATATTGAGAGGGATTGCTAAACAGTCAAAACTCGACACGACATCGGCTCTAAGCAGATGTTAAGTAAATCAGTGTTAAAGGAAATGCTCTTGTGACTGATTTACCGGCCAGATAAGATGCAAGATGAAGATGCATACAAAAACGTGCAATTTCTTAAGGTTCTAGGACTGAAGACCAGATTTTCTGAGAAGCAGCAAAAAAGCTAAAAAAAAATAATTTCTGAAGGTCGTAATACTAAAGGACAGATTTTCTGCGGGTAACATGTAGAAAAGAAAAAAATATATAGAGCTATTAGACTCGTACGGAAAATTTTCTGCAGGGATATATGTTCATCAATGAATTTTTCTAAGGGCTGCTGGGGAAAAAGCATTTTTCTGATGGAGGAGAATTTCAAAGTCCTTCGTCAACGCCGGAGGTATGTGTGTATTAAATGGACTGACCCTATTCCAAAGGAATTGGGTTGCTCGCCAAAGTGCAAATATCTGCACTAATCAATTGTAAGAACTCACCTTCCGTCGTAACACAGCCATATAAATCACCACTGCGTACTCGTCAAATGTATCATCGTCCAGAATACCAGACGAACTAGAAGAGTAACATACCATCACATGTTTATCTGATGTCCTCAACAGCAACAGTAACAACACCGAACAACAACATTTATTATTTATAGTGCGCGCTTTTTCTATAAAAATAATCAAAAGCGCATGACAATTAAAAATTACGATGATTATTAATAAAACTATCGACTAATCTTTCAGGATAAAAATATATCCTTAGGGGTGTTTATCTAAAAGCAAATTAAAAAAAAATAGATGATTTATATACATATACATGTATGTACAAGGTCGCGTCCGCGCTGCTTAGTCTCCTGTCACGAGACCTGCATGGTCAGGTGACCTAAAGAAGGAATCATCTTGAGAAGACAGCGAGTTACTAGTCGAGAGAGATGCTGTTGAACTATCACAAAATTCTTTTGTGTCTAATTTCCGCCCTGATTTCAGCATTGAAAGGCCAACGACGTAATGGGACTGTAGTACACGCTACGCTTCACTAATTGGACAGTTCACCATAACTAAGGAAATGTGGTAATTTCCCCGTCCGAGAAAATTTGGTAATCACGTGACCGTACACCGAGCGAGCGACCGTCCGCACCATAGGCATACCAATGTAAGATAACTCAATCAACAGGTATGGCAACCCAAATGCAAAGAAATAACAACCACAAAGTCGTGTCTTTTTCGGCGTTATTTTTTATGTTTACACTAACGTGGATAACAGAGAAAGACCTAGAGCGAGTTATTGAAAACAAAGGAGACGAATTTCGTAGGAAGAAAAACATGGAAATTCAAAGCAACCGTGCGAAAATGAGAAATGCTAGCGGCCAGCAAGGTGAAAATGAGCAGCAGTGAAAAATAAAAGGGAACATGAACACAGGAAACAAAATATTGGGTAAGCACATACGACAATTCCTCCATAAAAATAATGTATAACTAGGAAGTTTGACGTTTTAGTCGTACAAAACAGCGTTGCAGTCGTGCAAAACAACGTCAAGGGAAAGACAAAAATAAGGCCTGCTGCACGTGCAAATTTGTTTTTTGCTAATTAGAAGAAAAAGTGTGCTGCACGTGCAATTTTTTTTTTGCTAATTAGATCTATTAGTCTTGAAGCCATTTTCATTGTCGTCCCCGTTTAGCATTACACGATTTATTTTTTTTGTGTGTTCACGTATTATTAACCAGAGCTTCGCTTTTAGCCCTGGCTAAATGTATATATTAAGTAACTGGACAGTACCGGCACCATCGGCTAAAAGAACAGTTGCTCTCTTTTCACGGCTAGCCAAAAAAAAAAAAAAAAGTACAAAAATATATACAAAAAAGAGGGAAACTAATGCAAAAATCTTGCGTTTTAACTTAAATGATAACAAATGGTGCCAAGGGTGGATTTCCACTGCGCGTAATTTTTACAGGTCTCTAATATCGATTCCAGTTTCCAATGCGCCAAAGAAAGACTCAAACGGGCAGAAAATCATTTTGTTTTTATTGCATTAGAAGGAATAGCGTCTGAAACGCTTGGGTATCCTGCGGTCTCACAAGGTATTGTACCTGAGTATTGCACTTGGAATACCAAGTTGGTCCTCAGCAGCCATCAAAACCTTGAGGAGGGTGCTCTTGTCTATTGCCTTAAAAGATAAACAAATTGAATATCAACAATGTTTCTGCGCATGTTTCATCTGTTTGAGCACAGGTACGCTAAGATCGAGATATAATACAGAGAGTAGAGCTAGGAGGTCAGCCAAAGTACATGTATGTAAAGCATACTTTACAGTTGAGCTTACGTTAAGCGGCCACCTTCTGTTAAGCGGTCAGTGACCAAAGCCCCGAAATAATTGTAAAAAAGAATGGGGGATTTAGTAAACTTAACCTCGATTAAAGTGGCCACGGCCACCTTTTGGTGGTCCCAAAAAGAGTTCTTCCATAGTTTTCACCTCTATTAAGCGGCTTGATACGCTTCATTTTAATAACATGATGAAGGAAAACAAAGTCCGAGATCAAGGTGACGACCGATTGTGGACCAGTAATACTGCTCTCGTCGCGCGTTTGTTTCATATTAAGGTGATCCTTCTGCTAAAGATTATGCGGATTTATAACGAACCTCTGTTGAGCAGCCAGCCTCCATTGAGCGGGGGCACTTTAACTACCAACTTTATTTTCAATACCTGCAAATCACTTGGGTCAACTCCATCCACTGGACAGTATTTCGCGATAAGCTTAGTAAGCAAGACGCCATCCTGAAGACTAAAAATATTTACTTTCTATAAACAATTCAATTTGCTAAGACGTTCTGAGTGCATTAACAACTTTTAAAAGAACATGCTTGTAAATATCAAAAATTATATGTATTTAAATTAAATCGCGTTCACCTAATGCCGTGTTCAGTGATCTAGAGCGCTAGTATGAGAGCAATGCAGACGGGATACTGGAGCCCAACTCAAAATAGTCTGTTTCCAGACCGATTCGTAAAATCTTCGCTGGATAAATAAATTGCAGAGATTCTGATTCTCCGTGAGGAAAAAGACGCTCTTTCTAGTATTTCTAAAGGGCGCGATTTCCTTAATGCGATCTATAACACTTCTTTGCCAAGTTTTTGTAACGTCCTGACTCTAGACAAACTCTCGGCTAGCAAATTTCAGACCGTCTAACTTTCTTTTCATTTTTTGGTACAAAAGGCGACATCTCCTAGCTAAGTCCTGTTGGAGATCTGAGTTTTATGACGAGACGGTTTTATCACCTTATCAAGCTACAGATTACTGTTTCGGTCTACCCCTACTATATTAAAAGAATTGATTGACTTTAAACGTGGCAGAGGAAACTAAACTGTATAGCTAGACAGCCTTACTTTTCAGTGAAGTACTGGTCGATTTTGCGCTTCATTTGCTATCGTCAAACAGAAAATCACGCAACGTAGTGATGTGAAAACAGAATCAGTTGCAATTGTGTTCTCTACAGGTGGTGTCTCTATCAAGCGCTTATACTGAAAATGAAACGCTATGCGGACAAGGTAGACTAATGTACATGTATTAAAATTCCCTGTCATAATACCGGAGAAAATACAACACGAACGGGAAATACGCAATGTTTGGATGGTTCTGGGTTTTTTTTAAACCGCTTTATTAAAAAAAAACCGTTAATCACGAATACAAGTAGTTTGATAACTTTGCTGTCAGTTGTCAAGTGTGTATTGTACTGTTCTTATTGTCAGCACACTAGAACAGTCACGAACTTCAATCACGTGAACTCCACGAACCGGGATCACAATAGATTGATCTAGATCTATCCTGATTATATTTCTACGTGAAGAGAGGCGAAAAAAACCTTAAATATCCGGAATTTTTTTTTTTACAAGCTATTTATTTATTTCAATTGTGCAATTGCCAGTCGTAAAAATAACCCGGGACCAAACTTAATAGTGGCAAATGCATGTAGAATCAAAAAAATACTCACGTAAACTTATGCAACACTAAAACAAGCAAGAAAAAAATCGTCTGTCAGACTTCAACAGCAATAAAAATTAACATTAAAAGGAGCTGTGTCGAGAAGTTTATCAAAATTCGAACTGTGGGACTGTCACCAAATTGAGTGAAACAGAAGAAACTGCTCCAAACGTTAACTACAAATTAAAGAAGGTATCAATAACAGAGCATGGAAATGGAAGATTTTTTTTCTCCGGTTTGGCCCTCCATCCACACGTATCCGGTGAAAACGGTCACCGAAAGCGCACTCCAGGGTGAGGATTGTTGAAAATACCTGCTTCTCGTTTACGTGTGGACGGACGAAAACGGAGTTTTTAGAATACGATTCATGGTGTCTTAATTTTCTAAGTTTTCTCTAGACGCAGGAGGCCAGAACAAACTGCAGATTGAAACAAACGCCGGGTTCACAAGGGACCAATTTTTAATTAAACGCCAGGGGCGTTTAATTGAGAAAATCCGATACTACGAGAATTACGTATGCTCCGCAAGTGATGCGTATTTCCATCGTATAATATGCGTTTTCGTGTGATTCGACTACGTTACGTGTGGAAGCGAATATTTTTAAAAACGGAGAAAAATACGGATACGTTTGGATAAGGCCTAGCCGAAACGGATTGCGATCGTGGTTTTAGTCTAACCCTTTTTTTCTAAGTTTAGTTTTTTTCTTTGTAACGTTTGATAATTAAATTAATGGTCTGGAGACAAAATGTTTGACACGATGCTCTGATTTTGCCATTTGCAGGTAATTTTTTCAAGTTCCATAGCTAATAAGGACGGCCGTAATTAGTATGAAAAACAAAATCAAGTAGACAGCCATGAGGTAGCTCCTTTAACTGAACTAAAGAAACCTCTTGACTTACAAGTCCAAAAATGGTCCTCTTGGGTCAATTGCTGAGCTTGGAATTTCTGTAAGGCACCATTCTAAAAGGAACCTCTTGCCTAAATTGACTGTCCTCTGATACGCTGCACGATCTAAGAATTAAGGACCATGAAAAATTTACTAGACTTAGCTTCACTAAGTACAGAACTGTCTTCTGTACAAGTGCACTTCTAGTGAAATTCATAATAATCAGATTTCGCCATCTGCCAAGGTTTGTACAGTAAGGATGTGTAGTGTACAGACAGAACTAACTCTGCTGCCTACCACAACTTATAAATACCCGGGGGTAAAAGCAAGGAATCCTGAGGTTGCAAAGCATTCTGGAACCTCTCCTATGGGACACCTGTATTGAAGAGACATCTATATTCAGGAGAATGGGACTAACCTCCATTCAGGGTTTAGGGGAAATGTCTTAGCTCTCAAAATGTACCTGACCACAACGAGTGTTGTATACACAGCCCATCTCACATAAATCCATGTACTGTACTTGTGGGAATTCAACAAACAAAATCACGGAATTAACAAAGTTAACCATGACTTTTTGTACATTATCTAGCTGGTTGAAATAATGGCTGCATATTAAGTTTCCTTAAGGAAGAATAATTTTTTTTGTTGGTTAATTATTAAAAAAAACCCAGCCCAACCTCTATTCAGGGGGCACTTGCCTCGGTCATGAGGGTGTCCCCTTGATAGAGGTTGCACTGTAGAACATGTACTAACTTGCACTGTGAATTTCAAAATGTAAGATGATAAGCCACAAGATGTCCAGGATAAATTTGAGCTTCCCACTTGAAATGTCTGAGACCAAAAGAAAGAAAAAGAAAGCGTGAAAAGATAAAAATTAAAAAAAAAAAAGAGGAAAAGAACCTGAGCCTGCGATCACTTGAAAACTAGTAAAATGTAACTTGTCAGCAGATAATTACAAAAAAGAAACACCCCGCCTCAATGGGTCGACACCTCAACCCATGATACGGTTTTGCAATACTGGTCAGCAGATACTGTTTTGACAGCTGTCAACTGATCACAACATAATGGATGTGCAAAATCAGGTTGCAGCCTCCTACACTAGCTAGAAAAAGCGAGATTTCACATTGGTTACCCTCTGGTGTCTGTGAGGACGGCCAGGTGGACAGACAGGCGGACATAATTAAATAATGGTCATGTGACAACCAAAATTTCTCGGATGGATGGATAACCAAAATTATTTTTTTTTGCTATATGTGGCTCCACTAGGATGCAAGAACAGAAAACTCGGTCACTTGGTACTTATTGACATTTGCACTGAAATTTTTTTGTGGTATTGTGTCCTTACACAAGGGACCCTACTCCACTTTGTCTCCCTTCACCCAGTGTATTTAAAATGGGTACCCGATTAACCGGCGACATACTGCTGGTGGTAAGCCTGTGATGGACTAGCACCCCTTCCAGGGGGAGTAGCAATACTCCTAGGCACTGCATGGTCCATGCTAAGGAAACTGGGATAAGCTTTGGCTGTTCGGACCTTTGGTCCATGTGCACCATCTCCCTTTTACTTAACATTTTAAATGCGATTCTTAATCTCTCCAAATATCAATCACAAAGTCACCAGTTGGCAGTGTGAAGTCTACGGTCTGAAGTCTGCAGGTCGAGTTCTGCAGACTGTGAGGTCCGCAGTCTGAATTCTGCATTTTGAGCTCTGCAGGTTGAGTTCTGCAGCCTGAGGTCTACAGTCTGAGGTCTGCAGTCTGAGGTTTGCAGGTCGAGTTCTGCAGCCAGTGAGCACTGAGGTCTACAGCCTGTAGTCTGACATCTGCAGTGTAAGGTCTGCAGATCGAGTTCTGCAGTCGAAGTTCTACATTGTAAATAGATTTTGATTGAGGCCTGCAGTCTAAGGTACAGTATGCAGTGAGAGTTTAATACAGAGTACCCATGAGGTCTGCTGTATACTTTATGTTCTACCAGACAGTACATTTATGTAGGTCCACTGTCTGAGGTCTCAGTGCACTTAAAGGCCCACAATTCATGGAGAATATAGAGCTGATGATTCATCAAAAGCCGACCAAATTCCTCTCTCACAAACTTTCATTACATGTATAATAATTATGAACTGTAAATCCTCTATTAAGCTCCTCGGGGGGCTTATTTATTTCAAGCCCATTTGAGGGGGAGGGGGGGGGGGTTAATAGGGATGGGGGCTTATTTGAGAGGGGGGGCTTATTTAATTTAGAAACAACGATGGTATCAGTTCTCTATAAAGAACTAGAAAACAAAGTGGAAAAGCTCAAGTACAAGAAGTTTTAGGTCATGCAGCCAAGGATCAGAATCAAATCCGATCTTCCAGTTGGTAAGTAAGCCATCCCGGATCAGTCTACACAAAGTTTTACAGTCGTGGTTGATTAATACAGTCTATCATTTATTAGTAAAGATGAAATAGGGAAGGGGAGGTGGGGGGTGGGGGGCTTTTACAGAGAGGGGGCCTTATTAACTTTCTTCCCCTGAAAAGGGTGGGGGCTGAGTAGAGGAAGGGGGCTTATTTGAGAGGGGGGGGGGGGGGGGCTTAATAGGGGATGAATGCAAATGAAAAAGTTGAGAGGTTCAGAATCTTGTGCCTCCACTGAGGACAACATAATATTAAATTGAAAGCACTTAAAAGATAAAAATTTTACCTTCAGCTTGGCACAAGACATCAATTCCTTTACTTTTCATGTAATCTATAACAGGTTGCACTAAGTGTGTACTCTCTGATACATGTTCATCTTTAACCTGAATGGGGAAACTGAAACTTCAGTGAAATGTGATGATACACAAAGAATTAACACAATAATTTAATAATTATTTGTAAATATTATAATTTTCTTTTTTGAATACATGTATAATATAACTACAGTCAAACTTCCATATGTAACCACCTCTACTAAACTAAAGTGACTTATGGCCCTCAAGACATGAAATTATTTTGAGCCGGAAATTTGGTATGGTGACGGGGTTAACAGGGTTTGATTCCACTGTACCTACAATGGCACTTGTAATTTCCACTTAAGTTTGAAAAGTAGGCATTTAGCACAATATAACTACAAAATTATAATGAAAAGTTAATACCAGTTGACTTTGATCAATCTCCTTTCCTGTTGTTAATTTTATCAGCTGACATAGCACAATCCCATCTTTTAAGCCCTCAGCCAGATCGTTGATCTTGGTTGAGTCACCATATTCCAATAAGCAGCAATTCAACCAGGCTTTGTACACCTTAAAGTATGATGGATTAAAAAGAAAAGACTGAGAAACTAAGAATTGCACCATTATTAGTGTCCACCATAACAGAGATGTCCCCATCAGTAGAGAGGTATGAAGCGAAGGCAATTCCACTTTTCAATCTGCCCATAATTCTAGAGACATTTCTTTGGCCTTGTTTAACCTGGCAAGTCCATGATTCTTCTTTGACTTTCATTGGTGAATTAGCAGCTGCCATTTTTTGTAAAAACAACACATTAGGGTGCAAAGAAAATCATTTTTACAGCTTGCCATTCGAGCAAGCTGAAGCTAGCATTAAAAATTTTACTAGCTTTGATCTTCAACTAGCCCCCAAAACTTTTTGACTAGCAGAATTGATTTCACAGTTCTTCTGTTATTCGAATTCCTCAAAAAACATCACTTGCCCATTGGGCAAGTTAAAAACAGAATTTACTAGCCCAATAACAAAATCCACTAGCCCCGGGCTATCGGACACTACTTTTTTGAATGCTGCACATGCATCTCGGTTGTTCAAATTGTAACCTCAGCAAAATTGATAAAATGCATCCCTTTTCTGGCAACCTGCCTTGATAAGAAATGCTGAGACTCGGCTCCGCTGGTAGTTAGCACCCCAAAAAGTTAGGGCACCAGTGCCAACCTTTGGTGGTAATGATATCTTTACTCGTTGGTAAATTGTAGTGTCCACAAGTTCGTTGCAAGCATAGTGAAAATGAATGGTGCTGTGCCGATTTTTTGCACATGTAAGTAATCGTAACAATGTTTTGTTACCTGCACAGGATGCAAAGAAAGTCATTTTTACAGCTTGCCATTCGGGCAAGCTGAAGCTAGCATTTACTAGCCCCGAATTCATTTCAACTAGCCCCAAAAGCTTTTCGTCGAGCAGAACACTTCTTCTGTTATTCGAATTCCTCAAAGAACATCACTTGCCTGTCGGGCAAGTTAAAAACAGATTTCACTAGCCCGATAGCAAAATCCACTAGCCCCGGGCTATCAGACACTACTTCCTTTGCATGCTGCTGCAATTAATCATAACTTTAACAAAATAGCTAAATGTGTAATGAAACTGTAACTCAATCAAAATAAACCATATTTGTTTCTAATGACAAACACATCCCTTCTGGACCCTGTGGTTTTATCTGAGACTCAAACGCTGCTGATTCAAAACTAAAAGCAATTAAGCCGTGCACACCCAACTGTACGCTTATCTTAAGAACAATGGTATCCTTACATCTAAGCAATTTGGGTTCAGGCCGAAGTTAACAACTGGAACAGCCCTATCTCATTTCACAGACAATATCCTCCAGAATATGGACGCTGGTTCCTTTACAGGTGCTGTTTTTCTGGACCTGTCTAAGGCCTTCGATACAGTGGATCATCCCCTGCTGCTGCAAAAATTGACGCACATCGGTCTTACCACCTCTACCACCCAGTGGTTTAGATCGTACCTCACAAACAGATCTCAAATTACATCAGTTGGAGATGCTCACTCTGCATCTACCGAAATGCCTATTGGAGTACCCCAAGGCAGTATATTGGGACCTTTATTGTTTTTAGTTTACGTGAATGATCTTCCGGATTGTCACCTGGCAAGCGATATTATTCTTTATGCAGACGATACTGTACTCTATTACTCATCCAAAAGCGTCAGTGATCTTGAACATCACATCAATGCTGACTTGGGGACAGTGTCTGAGTGGTTCTCTAGAAATCTCCTGACACTAAATATATCCAAATGTAATTTTCATCTTTGGAAGTCCTCAGAAACTGAATCGTATTCAAGGCATTTCGGTTAAAGTAGAGGGCACTAGCATTGAAAGAACACAATCATTCAAATACCTAGGCGTAACGCTTCAACAGTCTATGTCCTGGGCAGATCACGTCGATGCTATCAGCATGAAGATTAATCAGAGAATAGGCCTAATTAGGAGAATCAGGAATCTATTGCCGCTACATGTACAAGCTAGAGTTGCCTTGTACAATGCCCTAATCCTCCCTCTTTTTGATTACGGAGATGTTATATGGGGGGACAAGAACAATGACACCATCATGTCAGAATTACAGATTCTACAGAATAAAGCTGCTAAAGTTATGCTGGGGCAACCACCCCGAAGCTCGTCAACTGAAGCACTGAAAAGTCTAGATTTGAAGACACTGTCCACAAGAAGGTTTTTTTCATCGCTGCATTGCAATCCACAAGTGTCTTATTGGAGAAACCGATTTCAACTTTAATTTTACTAAAAGTCAAGCTGTTCATTCATATAATACAAGACGCTCTAATGATATTCGCTTACCCCTACCCAGAACAAACTGGGGTAAACAAACTTTTATTTTTCACGCCGCGAAAGACTGGAACAGCCTTCCAAATGATTTAAAAGAGTGTAATATTTTATCTATTTTTAAATCCAAGTTAAAAACTTTTTTAAAAGATCTCAGCTAATTTTAAACCTTGATGTTTTTTTGTATAATCGATTTTAAGATTTTTAATTTTTAAATTTGTTTTACTTGTAAACATATTTTACTTTTTTCGTAATTATTAATTAATTAGTTAGATTAATGCATGAGGGCCCCACTGAAAATCGCCTTGGCGAGTTGGGCTCCCTCTATAAATATTATTATTATTATTATTATTATTATTATTATTATTTGAAGGGCGGGAGATGATAAACCCCTGGGGGTATTGCCATATATGGGCTATACAGGTATGTGCTGACTGAAGGGTGTGGTTTTCAAGCAGTTTTCTCTGGGATAGGGTATACGAATCAGAGAGTTTGTAATGGTAACAGGACTGAGTAGAGACCAATTCGGTCTGTAATCAATCGAGTGACGCGGGAGTTCAATTTGTTTAATCACAAGTATGATTACAGTCCGAATTGGACGACACGAAGTTCTGTTACCAATTAATCATGACTTTAACAAAATTTGGATCATTTTACATTTCTGGGAAACTGCCCAGCTACCCCTCCCCTAAGCCAACATTTTGCCTTAAAGGGAACCTCCACTTCAACAAAAAGATAACATTAAATCACAGGAAATAACTGTTACAGTCAAGTCAATCTAAAATATTTTTAAAGAAAGCATTTGTATCCGAAAGAAATAACTTTTAGATTCGCCTATTTTTGTTTTCAAATTTTGCGGGCGTCGCCATCTTGAATAATTGTGACGTGTAATGGTTGCCCTATTGTTATTAAACAAAAGCTCTTTGTGTCAGAACAATAGAGCAAACGTAACACGTCACAATTATTCAAGATGGCGGCGCCCGCGAAATTTGAAAGTGAAAATAAGCGATTTTAAAATTCACTTTTCCTGATATAAACACTTTTTTTAAGACAAATTTCGAACAAATTTGTTTATCAACGTAATTTTTTTCGATTTAAACTTATTCTGTAGTAAGAGTGGAGGTTCCCTTTAAGTGAGAAGTAAGTATTAATGTTGGCTTAGGGGAGGGGTAGGTGGGCAGTTTCCCAGAATGATCCCAAAATTTGTGAAATATAAGGCTCTTTTTTAAATCAAAACAGAGGAAATTCCATTTTTTTGCTAGCAATTACTTAGGCATGACGCATAGTGTCCTAATAAATTGTCCTATTAAAGGCTGATATATAAGTTGATAGCCAATCAGATTTGAGTATTTTGTTATAGCTATGATTAGTGGGGTAATTAAGAAGAGATGCAAATACAAATGTACATGTATACAGTGAAACGTGCATTAATTTAAGGGAGCGTCATGTTTTTCAGACACCAAAAATATTATCAAATATTATCAAATTGATAATATTGTCTATTATATACCGTAATACTTACAAATATAATACTTAAAAATTACTTACAAGACTGTGTTCAAAAGCAAAGCCATTATTTAATACTGCCCAAGATTAGTTTATTTTAAAGAATAACTTCCCTTTAATGCGTTTCTAGTCTAGAATACTTGTCCATCTACACAGATAACGTTTGTTTGATGGCGGATTAGTTTTATCTGCTACGAAACATGTATTTTATAATACTCTCACTAATTATTTACTCTACGCAGAATTAATACTTGCACAAAGAAATTTTAAAGCATTCGAGAAGTATTTATAAGCCCTACAGTCGATTTAGTTTCAAAGCAAGAAGTAAAATCACGCTATTACGATCGGAAGTAAATTTGGCTCTCTTTGGATAATTTTAGTCTTTCTCTACGCACATCATAAATTCACCGGGCTCAAGGTCAGACTTCGTTAACAAAACATCGCGCAATAAATAATTGATTTCACTTTATGTGGCTATCACATCATTAAATTAAAAAAACAGCTGGAGACGAGTTGAAAGGAAAATAATTGGAATTTTTCAAGGACCTGCAAGGTATATAGTTGTCCTAGCGTGTGAATATTTGACACTCAGGGAGAAAATAATTATTTTGTAGTCTGCTGCAGGAACAATGTGCACACTGTGTATGACTCTCAAATCTCCGACAATATTTGACTTTTGAAAGAAACTATCTGCGGAATGGACTGAGAAAAAAATTTCATACCTCAACTGGTGATCCCGATAACTTGCGGCGTAAAGCCATCGAATAAATTCTTTCACCCAAAAGTCGCGATCGTCTTCAACGGTTGCTCCAACATCATAACCGTCAACACCAGCTACATGTATATTTCCACAAGACAATTCATGGCAATTTCATCTCCAAAACAGCTTCACAAGGATCTCGACGAGGCTATAATTTGATGCTGTGCATTCGACCAGAGAAAACAAAACATTCAAAGAAGGCGATCCTGGGTGAAAGCAACTCAAAATTCAAATAGGATGCAGTGGCCACCAGCCAACGTTCTTCGCGCTTCGTTGATCAGAGCTGTCAGTAACATCCGTGTGCAACAAAGGATCACGGAACAATAGTAAACAAAGAGAAACTAAAATTAATACTGTTGGAGCAAAAACACAAGAAAAACCCCGTGTTGCTTTTACTAAATGGGAACTCGATTCGGGTGAACACCAGGGCTGAACAATGGTTATGTTTTTCTGATAGTCTTTCTTCGGCGTGGGCGCGAGCTGGTCACGTTTTCCCAGACATGTCACACACTCATGCAGCACCAATGTAGCGGGGGAGCGGAGGGAGGGAGGAATGAAACATAGGGAGGGGTAGCTACCGGGGATGAAGTCACGTCCAGTAAAGGTCCCTTTTTCATAAATGCCGGATCCTGCCGGACGTATGTCTCAGTCCGTACGCTTTAAAACTAGTATTCGGACCAAAAGAAACATAAAAAAATCACAAATGCCGACAATATCTATTGAATTTATTTTTACAAGTTCCCTTGGACGGACAGTTTTCTTCGGCAAAGTCGAAAAGTCATACTGGTTTGTGAAAACACCGTAACTTTCTTTGCTCGCAGAGTGCATGTCCCTTTATAGGGAGACGAAGAAGAAAGTGATTGGGGTCATTATCGCTAGATCAATAGGGTACCAGTGACCCTCCCCTCCCTTCTTTAATGGGGGAACCCTTCTGTTCCTTGTCCCGTGTCCCGTTTCCGAAAACTGGGTACGAGTTCTTCACACTTTGTCCCAGACTGTCAGGGGATGCCTGACACATTTTACCGTTCACGAGTGCGAATGCTATCAGAACGGCTATTTTCAACCCATAAGTTTTTTTTGGAATTACTGCGGAACAGAGTTACAACTTCCCAGAAACATTGCACCTGCCGTTTCGAGGTGTTTCTGTGGTTTTAAATTATGATATTGGAATGCCCTCAAAGACCTCAAAGTGTTATGGAATTTGTCCTAATTGTGAAAGAATGTCAGTATTCCGTTTGAATGGAGACCAGAGAGATTAGCACTCGTTCTGACAGCTCTGGCGCTCGAGCTTAAAAAAGAAGGCATTGACGATACCGTCTGTCGCTGCATAGTTTTCTACCTTGGAGGCGAAAAGAAGGCGAGGCAGGTGTTTGGCGCTAAAAAAATGTAAGTTGGATTTTTCAAAGGGGCTATTGCAGGTTTGTACGTGACGGCGGCTATGTTGGTGGTCAAAAACAAAAACACTTCTCTCCTCTGGGAAGTAAACTCTATTTTCATGTTAATTCTTCGAGAAAAATTCTACTGTATTGACCCGCAACATGGCCGCCTTGTCATATCATATCATGTGGTGGCAAACCAAGAATTTTGCATTCAATACACGTCTCCCCCCCTGTCCCCCCCCCCCCCCCCCACCACCCCCGTTTGAGGTACCATAGAATACTTCCTGGGTGAGTTATAAAAACTGAGGATTTCCTTAGAGTAAAAATTCTTCAGAGACCATAGAAACCCTATTCTTCAGGGGTGAGTGCATTTTTTGTTATCTTCAGGGGTAAGAAGTAAAGACAAATCCTCAACCGTGGGGGTGGGATATGGATATTAAATGCAATAAACTGGTATTTAGAATTTACCACAACTGGCCATTTATGAATTGGCATATTCCATGAAGACTTTTAGGTATGACCATACATACAATCATGATTTTTTTGTCTGTTACAGTATCTTGGGCAAGTTTTCCACTCAGCCCCATACATTTGTTTTGCATACATGTTTGAAATCTATTCATATTTTAAACTCTTTGTGTGAAATGGAGACTGCTGCATGGAAAAGTAATAAAAACCTGTTAAAAAGCCATTGTCAATTTGCCAATCAACCTCGTTCCCGGGGTTCTCTCCTACCCGTCCTTATGGAGCAAGAGAGAGAGAAAGACCCTGGTTGGGTCTGGTCATGTGGCTCCAGAAAAAAATTAATTCTGAGGGAGAAGTCCTTTGTCTCTCAATTTTGTGTCTTGTTCACACAATGATTGCAAAGGTCTGCAAGAGCAAGATATATTTGCTAACCCTATAACTATAACTGAATCCAAGGGAAATTTTTGCCTAAAGTTAATTATCTTACCAGAGGAGAAAGCAAAAACTCACATTGTTGCAGTTTAACTGACCACACCAATCGCTAGTAAAGATCTACGATCTTGAGTTCTACACTATTGTGTTTATATTAAAGGGAAAATCCCTCTGTAGACTTTAAACTTTCATTGAAAGTGTCAATGTTTGCCTAACATGGCTGCTCGTAATCGGGCTGGATCAGTATACTGCAAAACCTACGCCATTAGCGGTCTTCGTGCTAGGTATGGGAGCAGGAAATTCATATCACATTTGCTGAATTGTCAAGAAAATATTTTATTGCTGTATAAACAGAGACAAAACAGACAACATAACCTTCCAAGGCTTTTTTGTACATGGTCCATATGAAAACTTTATTTAAAAACATATGCAGCCCAGTGATTTCTTAACATCCTCTAAACCTAAGCATTCCTAACCCTCCAGAAAAATAAAAAAAAGGATTTAATAAACAGTTGGTGGTCCTGTAAGCCATATTTTTAACAAAGATGCTTCCGGCCATTCGGTTGCTGTATTCGGTTGATTTGAAACGACGACGAAAAAAACTGAAGCGCACAGAGCCATCGATAAAAATATAAATTGAAATACTCTTTCAAGATTCTGTTTACCTCCTTTCATTTGAACAGTCAAACTGTTTCCAGGAGGCGTATTCTCCCTTCCTGTTGCTTTGATGATGATCTATTTTTTAATTTATTTTTGAGGTCGGTGAGGACAGCGATGTTTGATCTTTTCGGTACCCTTTCGAACTATATAATCCTAGTCTTGAAAATACATACATTTGCTTCTAATGTGGCCTTCACTACATAGAAATGCCAATTCAAATCTAGTCAGTTTCAATCAGTATGAATATTACTGTGTAAATTATTTTTGACTACTGTCAAGCAGTGAATTTGCGATGTCCTCTGCATGTGTCAATATTTGGAGAGGAAAGCATTCCCGTAAGATCCAGATATTCTGAAGTTCATTACGCTTTCGCTGTCAAAGGATTTTTTGCATTATTTTTGGTGTTCAAGGTTTTTTTCTTAACTAGTCATGACCTTTAAGCCAAGGTCAGGCACAGTTTCTTGGCTGCACTTTCCATCTACCCTCTGCAGAGACAAATTTCACACTTATCTGCCCCTCCCCCAAATCGTTTGTTTGTAATCTCCCAGATTCTGAGAGACACATGACCAGACCCAACCAGGGTCTCTCGACGGGTAGGAGAGGGAACCTTGGAATGAGGTTGTTTACCAATCAGGTTAAGAGAAAATTTGAATTTCCAGTGACTCCATTGGAAGCTCAGAGCAAGGATTTTGGCACTGCTTCTCAGATGTTACTAACCAGGGTTAAATTACCTCTGCAACACAGGCCAATTAGCACATTGTGCCCCTAAGTTCCATCCGTGGCCTAGCAAAGATTTGCAATTCTCATCTTTTTTTTGGTTTTGCAGTGGTCCTTGTTCAATTCATTTTCACTGATGGCTGAGTAAAAGTTTGAAATTCTCATAATTTTTGTTGTTTTCACAAGACTCTACCCGAATTTTGTGACTTTTTAAAATTTCACATGAGTGTGTTTTAACCCCATGGGCATAACAATTTGTCTTTAAAAAATTAGTCCATCAGTTTGTTATGTGGATTGAGTTACCATACTGTTGTTACACAATCAATGATATTTTTTCCTAAGGTTATGATCGACAAACATGCTGTGGAAATCAAGAGAGGATAACTAGAGGCAACTTGAAATGGTGAGAAATTCAGATTAAAGTTGAAATGTAAGTAACTTTTACGCATCTGAAATTACAATAACACTTCCTTCCCTTGAATGTGCTTCAAGATTTTTTTTCCTTTGAATGAAGTCACAATAAAGTTAGGCACATGGCAAAGCTTGATATGCAAATTAAGTTCAGTTATTGCATGTCCTTCTGAGGAGGAGTTTTCAATTTTTTTTTTCTCAGGTCTGACCTCAAATTCTTTCAACTCCTTTCCTTTCTGTGTAGCTTTCAATAGCTCTAAATGCCTGTTAATTTAATCCAGTCATGGCTGTCAGCAAACAAATTAACTTTAAATGTTAAGAAGACTAAATACATGCTTATAGGGAGCCAATTTAAGTTATCCCAAATAAATAGTGACTTCACAGTCAAAGTCAATAATACACCCTTAGAAAGAGTAATTAAACATAAATCCCTTGGAGTTCAAATTGATGAATCTTTGAACCGGCCCCCACACATTCATACCATTTCATAGAAAATATCCGCTGGTATTGCTATCTTAAGGCGTGTAACTCATTTTATACCATTTGATACTAGAGTGAATATGTACAATGCACTGGTAATGCCATATTTTAATTACTGTGGTGCCGTATGGGGTAATATCAATAAGGGACTAGCAGACAAACTTCAAAAGCTGCAGAATAGGGCTGCTAGAATTCTCACCTTTTCAAACTATGACGTTCGCTCAAGTGTTTTGTTGGATGAGCTTGGCTGGGAAAGGCTAGAATATGTAAGACTTAAACAGTTGGCTGTGACAATGTATAAAATCCATAATAATCTTTCCCCATCGTATCTGAGGCGGATCTTTACCAACACCTCAAATGTACATTCACACAATCTTAGAAATTCTGAGTTAAATTATTATGTCCCCAGACCCAGAACTGAGTCTGCAAAAGGGAGCCTACACTACAGAGGATCTGTTCTGTGGAACAAGACTAGTTTAAATGTTTTTAAAACTTCAACTCATGGGAAAGATTTTTCTAATACACCATGACCCATTGTAACTCTTATTATTCATAATGTAAGTTTTTGCATTTTTAACATTATAGTCAATAGTTCCTTAGAGTATTTTAGTCTAGTTTTAAACACGATTCCTAGGAAGACCATGTAATTTCGTGTATAAATAAAGATTGATGATAATGATGATGATGATGGTTAAAACTGCAGAGAGGAGGATGGGGGGGGGGGGGGGGGGAGGGGGATTTAAAATTTTATTTGTTTATTTATTTTGAACAATATTTATTCAGTGGTGCCCAGGTCAGCGAGGCCGGTTTGAATGGGGCCCTGATGAAAAGAAAAAAGCAACACAAAAAACAATAACAGATAAAAAACAATTTGAACAACTGAGTATAGTGAAAGTATTGGAGGCTCAATTTGTCTTGGATCTAAAGTGCCCTTTTAGGCCAAACCATAGTTAATTGAGGATTGTGCACTTTCACGGTACTTCCAACATAAACTGCAGCACTGTTGTTCTTATCGTTGATGTTTGCCGCTTTTCATAACCAGGCTCCTCTAATAACTATGGCCAAACCCAAACTTATTTAAATCATGCTCGCTCCTCAGGGCCAGTGGAAGCGTGTTCCAGATCTTGGCTCCGCTGAACCTGAAGGAGCCCTAGAACTTACATGTAGTTGTCCGAGCAAGCGGCAGACGGAGCAAATCTCTATGGTGCGTGTTTTATGAATGGAAATCGCGCGCGTGGCTAAACTCATTATTATAAGTAAATATGCTGGCGCCAGGCCATGGAGGCCCTTAAACACTAGCATGTACTTTAGATAGTCCCGGCGGGACTGGAGCGTAGGTCAACCGAAACTGTAAGATATCAGCGATTGTGAGACTGCGTAGCCTTCAATAATACTGGCGGCACGCCTATGCAGCTTATCTAAGTACTCTCGGTCAGCCTTACTGCAAGAGTCCCATACGACAGCGCAACAGTCGAATACTGGAAGTATCATGGCGTTATAAAGTCAGCGTGCAAAGAAAGTCGTGTCCGTTTGCTCGGGGCTAGTGGATTTTGCTATCGGGCTAGTCGTTTTTGTTCTTAACTTGCCCGATGGGCAAGTGCTGTTTTTTGGGAAATTCAAATTACAGAAGGATTGTAATCAATCCTGCTAATCAAAAGGGTTTTGGGGCTAGTTGAAATGACTTGTGGGCTAGTACATACTAGCTACAACTTGTCCGAATGGCAGGCTGTAAAACTGGCTTTCTTTGCAGCCTGTAAAGTGTTAAAATGAGTGCACTGTCAGCCACAGGTTTGTCAGTCTTAATTGAGTACTGTTAGAATTTACCAACATCAAATAAAGACCTCTATTCCTTTATACTGTTCCCTATTATACCCTTTTTGGTGGGCTTGCATATGTACTAGGTCAATTACCATCTCTACAGGCTCAAACACCAAGAACAAGCACTCTGATGAACGTTTCGGTAAAAGTAAAAACAAAACAGCAACAACAAAAGAAAACAAAAATTCAATCAGATCCTCACACAATAAAATTATTTTATTTTTGATTTAAGCAATTGGTACAGTAAAAGAAAAGACATGACACTTTTTAATACTAAACAACAATTTGACTATAACTCATATATGTTTACATGTGATTTAGGACCACAGACAGATTAATTCACACTTTCAAGTAAACCCAGTGTTCCTGCTTAACTTGTTCTTGATTATATATAATGGGGGAATACTATAATATAACTCTTGTTAGGTTTTTGTATCATTCCTGTAGGTACTCGAGGCGGTGCACAAAGTCTAACGCCTCCTCAAAAACTAATAACAAACTTGATCGACTACTATAACAACATAATATTAGTACAGTATGACTCTTTTTGCTGTTTGCGTCATTCCTTCTGGTACTGGGTAGCACAAAAGTTCAAATGCCTCACAAAAAAAGGAAAAAACTAAGAACAAAGCAAAAGCTTATTTAAAATAAAAAGAATTACGAAAAATACAGCGTTGGAATGAAACATTAAAGAAAGCGAGGGAGTTACACTCACTGACCTCTTGTACACAGAATTACTAAGAGGTTGAGCCTCTTCAATGGGAGCTACAGTTGTTTAAACTGCACAGCTAAATAGCAAACTAAGCTAACTCAACTCGAGAAGACTAAAATGATGTAACTTGTGCTTTGTATTTACACGCAAGTAAACAAGTAAGTTATTAATAATATGAATAATTTGTCAAAGCCCTCGAACCGCCATAGAGACCTCCCGTCAAAAATCCGGCTGCAGTTGAAGCAACAAAGGAGAATATGCGAACAACGGCTGACTTGGCTCCATCCCAAGCATAGCGCAGAAAGGGCTTGCGTACACAGCGGCCATAAATCTCGCCATCGGCGTCTTCAGAGAAATCATACTCCCAATCTCCGTTTCCAGAAATGATGACAAACTCCCTTCCGGGTTGTCTAAGAATGAAGGCACAATTTCTCATGTTGGCGCCATCGTCTCTAGCATCAGGGATAAATGAGTTGGCTGCTCTAAGAAATCTCAATGTCGTCCAATCCACGTTATTCAGATATCGATGCTGCCCTTCGTTTCCGCAGCGTCGAGTGATTTCTCTTCCTATAGCTCGACCATTGATCTCCTCTACAGGGATTCTAACGTTGTAATCATAGTACTGCAAACAGACAAATCAAAATACGATTATTGTTAATGAAAATATTTAAGTGTGGATTCATTTCCACAATAAATAGGAAGCTTAAGCAAGGACGACGGCGACATCAACGAGAACGGCAAAAAAGCAATAGGTTTAGATTGGTAAAACAACAACTTTGCACGTGCGTCACGCTTTTTTGTACATTTCCTTGCCGCCACTGCACGACCAAGACGTGAAAATACCTAATTTCACGTTTTGTGAAGGACGGGAACACAAGACGACAACCGAACTGACCTTTGATTCAGTCTTTTAGAATTCAACTCCAGAAAAAATTGCCAACATTTGACGAATTGAATGAGATGTAATAAGCGCGAAAAGTCGGTAGAGCGCTTGACTGCACAGGACCATACTCAGGGTCTTAAAATAACTGAGAAATAAAGGATATGACATGGCCGCGCGGGGGTACGAATTTTATCTTCGAGTGCTGAAAGTGTCCCTCACGAGTGAGCGAAGCGAACGAGTGAGAGATACTTTCAGCACGAGAAGATCAAATTCGTATCCCCAAGCGGCCATGTAATGTTCTGTTTATTTTATAGATATTGGTGAAATTCCTACATAAAACACAACTTTTTCTTTTATTTATTTTCGTAACCACGGCAACACTAATATCCTCACACGTGAAAGTAAAAATAGTATCTTCACTGCGCGCGATGAAGATGTGATTTTTGGTAAAAGGAAAAATCCTGGTCAGTATTTCATCAGTATCTATATAATAAAGTAAGGTACTCCCTTTGCACTGCAAGTGGCTAGACCTTCGCGGGTGACCATAAAAAAATAGCGTTCCCGTCTCCAGTTGGAGACGTTAAAATAGTGTCCCAGTTAGTACTTTCGTGCTAAATACGTTGACACTCAAAGAAAGTGCTTTTTTTTACTAATTGAAAGGGACTCTTTCCAACGGATTTGTGGGATTTTCCCATGTCAAAAGTTGAAAAAAAAACCGTGGAACCAATAAGTCTATTTCCTAATACCAAAATGCTTGCGAAGCAGAAGATAAGAGCGTTCAGACTGAAGAAGTGACTAGACGTTATTCAAATTAGTACTAGTTCTTTTTGATGGCCGACTTGGCATCAAGTAGTTGTGTTTTCAGTTCATAGGGTGAAAAAAATATCAGGAGCACCCAACGAGAATATAGTTTAAAACCATTTAAACAAACATCGTTAAGCGTATTTTAGTATTTAAACGGTAGATATAGGCATATTTTTATACCCTAAAATTTTTCATCTGTTCGGATTTCCTAGCTGAAAGTCTAGTGATCCGAAAATTATAGGGATCAAAACTTACCTTTTCGAAAATTTCAGCCAGAAAAAAGGGCTCCCGTAAATTCTAGGTGACCTTTGTAGGGTAAAAAAAATCCGTTTAAAATGGGCAATTATACCATTTTTTTGATGTTTGAAAGTCCTAGGAGAGGCAGGCAAGCAAGAAATTTTACAACAAATGTTCCGAAAATTCTAGATCCCAAATCGTCTTCCGAACAGATATTTTCCAAAAATTGACGTGGGTGCCCCTGACAATATGGATCCTCTGTGTTAGATCTATAAACTGGCCGACTGCTCT
>OZ037781.1:5438586-5441086 GCA_964035525.1 Porites cylindrica | reverse complement strand
GTTTTCATCCTCGATGGAAATCCTACCCTTGAGTTCTTCTTTGTCAATTACTGACTCGCATTCCCTGGGAAACACGGCTGCGGCCATTTCCTTGTGTGCCTTTAGGTAATTGACAAGGGAAAGCTCATTCATTCCTGCAGCAAGATCTTTCAGTTCACGGTGGCGCTTTTCGATCACATTGTGCAGCATTATCTGCTGGAGAACCAAGTGCCGTTTCTCTCCCCTTAGCGGCACTTGAAGTACTGACGCTTCATCACGATAAGGCAAGAGGAATTCTTTAAGTGCATCTGAGGGTTCTTCATCCTTATCAAGACTTGATAACTGCAAAACCGTTAAATTGCTATGGTGTTGTGACTGAACAATGAAATGCTTCTTACGACAAATTATAAACTTATAGTGTCATTATAGATGTATACACCTATTTGGAACACACTTGTGCCTTTTTTCAAATATAAACAGGACAGTACAAGTGCCATATCAAACAAAAATTAACCAGAATAAATATTGTTAGTAACACTAACATGTTGCTGAAACATTACACAGAAATACGTAAGTAATGTCTGTACAAAACAAGATCATCAATGCGAGTACCTGCTTCAAGGCTTGTCGAAGGTCATAATCTGGGATGTCCTCCATGGTAACAGCTTCACTGATGCTTTCACGAGTCCAAAATTCAAGCACTGCTGGGGAAAGTCCATAAAGTGGTGGTCCTCCATGCAAGAAAGAATGTGCAATCATCCGTCCAACACTAGTGTACAGTCCAGAATTACACAGTAACGCATTTGGGACTGGAATTTTGTGGTCAGTCTGGCCCTCAAATAACATAGTCAGCCGCCCAGGATCATCCACGTAAAGACCATTTTGAACAAATCCCATTAATATGCTAAAGAACTCTCTGACAGGTCCCTCGCCAACTGCTCTTTCATTTTCAAATTGCACTCGAAGGTTTGAGCGAAAACATGGGTTGGCTTTCTTATAAATGGATAAAACATCTGCAGTGAACTCCTCCGTCATCCGATTTACATAGATTCTCAGTGGTGGGCCATTTTCATCCAGAGTTTCTTGTTTGTACTGTGCAACAGGGTCAGTACAGGTACTGACAGTACTTGAGGATACATGTGCTTCAAATGGTGATTGCATGAGGTCACTGTCTTCTTCTGTACAGTATTCATTACCTGAGTCCCCACTGTTCATTAGGGCACCTTGCAGAAGAAATTGCAAAAAAGGGGAGTTCAGTAAATTATCTGTTATGAGACTCTGTAAAGCTTAGGTCATGTTATAAGTATGCACCTCTAAATCGAATGAAGGGCTCTTATTTCAAATGAAATGAAATAACAATTTCAAAACCAAATGAAAGAACAGATAAGTATAACTGTCTCCAATGAAGGGTTCCATGGTAATCAGAAAAATAATTATGTTGGAGCAAAAAAATGCACGCAACCTTACCACTACACAATACCAAGGACCTCTGCTTTGTTGTAATAACATCACAGACAGGTAAAGTTCAGAGATCTACCATTATTCACATTTAAGTAATAAACTTGTATAGGTAGCTTACATGTCCCAGCAGACCACTGGATAAGCCTTGATGCAGCCACACTTTTATCTCCTCCACTGTCTGCCAAGATTGCTCGGATAGTGTCTATACTTTTGTCTGGAAAAAGTGCACTTAATTCAGCCACAGCATCAGATTCCTACAAAAAATATTAAAATAGTAAGGGCATCCATATTCTGCAGGAATACCATTGAAGAACTACCAGCCACATTTGTCACTAGGATAAAAATTAGTACTTCTTACGGAAACCTATGAAGTAATATCCTTCATTCCATAATCCAACAGCAGCAGTATCGTTCACCTATTTATTACCTTTTTGCTATAATTTAGTGTCACCTTTACTACATAAATTGTTCACTTACTGGCTGACTGATTGAATGACTTACTACTTTTAAAACATTTACATCTGATAGACAAGTGGTAATGATTGTTATGCTAGATTTCAAAACCTGCATCACTGAATTACAAAATAAAAATTACTGCGTTATTGACATTTAACGTAGTATGAGGGTCAGTCACAACATTTAACATAATCATTATTTTATGTTACTCAAATAAATTGTAATGGTCCATTCAAATATCTGAAGAGAAAACAAAAAATTGTCGATCTCTTAATTGTTGATGTCAACACATTTGCAATTGTACGGGAAACAATGTTTTTTAAACTTGAAGTGGAAATACCTGGAGAAAATCTTGATTGCTCTCAGAAGGCAATTTATCCTGTAAGGTAGTATTGGCCATTGATGGGAAGTAACACTGGTCTTCAAGATCATCCTGCTAAGTAAGTGGTGTGTTAAGTATAAGTAGTGTAAGAAGTATAGCATAGTAAATTTGTAAGTATAATAGAAGCGCTGTAAGTAGTGTAAGCATTAATCCTGTAAATAAAAGTGCATTGAGAAAAAAAAAATTTTCCTACTAAAAATGGAAATATAATTCAATTATTAA
>OZ037781.1:5311086-5433586 GCA_964035525.1 Porites cylindrica | reverse complement strand
TAGCGGCAGTCTTGTATGTTAAAATTTGGAACTGCTACTTAATCTAAACACTTCACATGTTTTGCCAGGTATTGTCTTTTTTGTCACTATTTGAGATTTAAGTGTTTGGTTCAGTTTCATGCCCAGTTTCAAGCTCGTTATTTGTTTCATGTTTTTGCATCCATTTTGGCCACTGTGTAATGAAATTTTGTTGTTCTCGGTTGAAATGAGTGCACTGACTCAGCCTCAGGTTTGTAAGTCTTGACTGAGTACTCTTAGAATTTACCAACATCAAATAAAGACCTCTATTCCTTTATAGTGTTCCCTGTCCTTCGATAAACGTTTCGGCAAAAGTAAAAACAAAACAGCAACAACAACAACAACAAAAAAAAAAACAAACAAAAATTTGATCAGATCCTCACACAATAAAATGATTTTATTTGTGCCGTAAAAAAAGATATGACACATTTCAATGCTAATGCAACAATTTGAATTGATTGTAACTCATACGTCTGTACATGGAATACGACCACAGATTCATTCTCACATGCACTTTTGAGTAAACCTAGTGTTCCTGCTTAACTTGTTCTTGATTAATATAAAGGGGGAATACTATAATATAACTCTTGTTAGTGTTTGCATCATTCTTTCAGGCACTGGGCAGAGCAAAAGGTCTAAAACCTCAAAAAAAAAAAACAACAACAACAGACACACACACACACACAGGCATAACCAAGCAAAAGCTTATTATTTTAATAAGAGAATTACGAGTAATATAGTACAAGATTCAATTCAATTTCAATTCAATTCAGTTTTATTATTCACACTTTATAACATATTTACATTATATATAGTAGGGTAGGAATACACTAACAAAGGAGAAGAAGAAGGAAAAAAAAAGAAAATTAATGGCTTGGGTAGAAGTGTACGGTGGTCAGAGGAGCTTCTTGACTTCTTCACTGACTTCTTGCACACAGAATTACTAAGAGGTTGAACCCTTTTTGGAGCTACAGTGCTTTAAGCTCCACGGCTTTAATAGCAAAGCTAACGCAACTCGAGAAGACTAAATTGATTTATCTTGTGCCTTGTATTTGTACGCTAGTAAACAAGTAAGTTATGGGTCAGGAACCCAGTCGTAAACAGAAGCAAAAGCAAATATTTACATCAAATCCTAATTAAAAGAGATATAGGTAGTTGTAACAATAAATGCCCAATCCCCCCCATGTAAGGAAATTCGGATTCCAGAATCCGGGAAATTTTTGCTTTTGGAATCCGGAATCCTGGGCTCCGGAATCCAGAATACAGCTCAAGGAATCCGCATCTCACTTACGATTGGAATCCAGAATCAAAGTTCTACTGACAAAGAATCTAGAATCCAGTACCTGGAATCCTGAATCCAAGACTGCTTGGATTCCCTTCCACGGGGCGACCCAAAATTATTTTTAAATTGCAAATAATTAGTGCTGAAAAAATTCGAGATAATAAAAAACCACGCACAGGAAAAGCCTATGACATAGCAGTTCTGCACGTAACTAAAAGATGAATGGAATGTACAAGACAAAAATACGTCATATAGATAGTTGAACCAGGAATTTGACTAAATCGTATTAGAAGACCTTTCGAAAGTTTCGAGATAAAAAGTTAAAGTTGACCTGCTTATGTCATACAAAAATGACAACAACAATAGTTTATTTAACCACGTTATCGTCTAAGAGCACAAGTGCTCTTTCAAAAAACGAACGTGCATTAAATCTACAATTACAATAGTAATATCTAATATATATATATATAAATTAAATGTATAATCTAAATCTATGTACACGTGAATAAAAAAAATTATAAAAATTACAAAAATATATTAAAACATAAAGATTACAGCTGAATTGATCTTAGCCTAGACTTAAAAATATTAACATTAACGGCCAGCTTAACATCTTCTGGACGTTTTTTCCACAGTTAAGCGCACTTGTAAGTAAGAGTTCCTCATAAAATTAATATTAAATTTGGGCACGCAGAGATTAACACCATTTGCTCTTAAATTGTAAGACGTTTCTCTTATGCTAAAAAAGTCTCTAATGTATTTCGGCCTTATGTTCCTAATGCTTTTAAATAATAGGATCAGAGATTGCTGCTTTTTCGTACACTCTAAAATGTCCAACTTACATATATTTAAGAGTTCTTGGTAAGACAATGATTTCCCGTGCCCTGTCAGTGTTCTTAATATATAATGATTGGCGTCTTTAATTGCACAATAAGCCAAAAGAAAAAGTAAACTATTGGTCCCAGATGTTCAAAAGTTGGATTACGCTATCAACTGGATAAATCCCTATCCAACGGATTAACCGCCGCCGCCTGGTTAGCTCAGTTGGGAGAGCGCCGGTCTGCCAAGCGGGAGGTCGCGGGTTCAAAACCCGGCCGGACCAACACTTAGGGTCTTTAAATAACTGAGAAGAAAGTGCTGCTTTTGAAATGACATCTGCAAATGGTTAGACTTTCTAGTCTTCTCGGATAAGGACGAAAACCCGTATGTTGTTGTGGGACGTAAAAGAATCCACATCACTATTCGAAAAGAGTAGGGGTCGTAGGCCCCGGTGATGTGGCCAACCTTGCGCGTTGTGGGATTGGGTAGGGATGGCACCTCGCATGGGACCTAAGTCCCGTTCGTGCACGTTCCCTCTGGGCAGGCCTGTGTCCAGAAAAGCTGGTAAATAAATAAATAATTAGCATAAGGGAATCCAATTTCATTATGTAGTGGATAGAGATTAGTGTACTTATTCAGTGGATAGCGTTTTGCACCTTTTGAAAAACTGAGGTCTGTTGTCTGCATAAGAAAAAGTATAACCAAATGATGTTAAAATCCTCAACAGAAAGGCGTAAAGTGACAACGTTACGCTTTTCACTTCTTTCTTAATATTATTTCAAAGCCCTCAAACCAGTTGCAAATACGCGAACGACCACCGACCTGGCTGCATCCCAAACATAGCGTACAAAGGGCTTGCGTGTACAGCGACCATAAATCTCGCCATCGGCTCCTTCGCAGAAATCATACTCCCAATCTCCATTTCCAGAAATGATGACAAACTCACTTCCGGGTTGTCTAAGAATAAAGGCACAATTTCTCATGTTGGCGCCATCGTGTCTAGCATCAGGGATGAATGAGTTGGCTGCTCTCAGAAATCTCAATGTTATCCGATCCACATCATCCAGATACAGATGCCACCCCTCGTTTCCGCATCGTTTTCTGATTTCTTTCCCTATAACTAGACCAGTGATCTCATTTACCTCAATTTTAAACTCGTAAAACTGCAAACAGACAAATCAAAATACGAGTATTATTAATGACAATAATGAAGGGTGGATTCATTTCCCGGGGAGCTTCTTCCTACATTGACATCTACGGGCAGGCTCCACCCGAAAGGAGTATCTTTTTCAGGCTTCGGGTATTTGAAAGGGTAGGGCTTTCACTAGTTGAAGTATGTGAAAGGGTAGGAAAATCTGTGTTTTCGGTCTGTAAAATGATCAAAGTGATCAAAATGGGCTACAGAAGGATTTTATGCGAGACAATTTTCTAGTTTTGTGATTTTTTAAATTAATATTTAAAGGAAAAGTGAATTTACAGCAATTAAACGGGATGCAAAGTTCTAAACTAGGAACGAAAAGGGGGTACCAGTTGCCAACGAAACGTATGTACTGTAAAACCTCCATTAAGCTGACCCCCAATTAAGCGGACATCCTTTATTAAGCGGGAACTAAGCCGGGTCCCGAAATTAACGTCTTCTATTTCCCTTTCTAACGAACCCCTATTCAGCGGTCACCTCTATTAAGTGGACGTGGACGCTAAAGCTAATTGAATTTGGCTAATTCCTGTTGTTTAAAAACTTCCATTTTAAAAAGCGGGCATTGGACTGAATTGACGCTAGTAGTATTAGATTGCGTCCTTGAAATACGTACTGTAGTCGATTAATAAAGATAAATCAATACATCATGATACATTTAGCTCAGGAGTACCCAACGAGCCTTTTTCGAAAAATTGATTGTACAATGTCGTAAACGCTAACAGAGTGCTTTTACGTTAGTTTAATCTGTAGATTAGTATGACCGATATCCGGCCGTATGATTGTCATCCGCGATCAAAGTTCACCCAAACGTCTTGCACAAAGTACGGACAGCTTCCTTAGCTTCCTTAACAATATGGATTTTTAACACAGTACAAAGTAACCATTTAATGTTAATTGTTAAGAAACATTGCGCAATTTTTATAAACCTGGATTAAGCGGACACTTGGAAAGGTCCCGAAGGTGTCCGCTTAATTCGAGGTTTCACTGTATCTTCGTTAGTTTTAACAAATCGCCTTCAAACTAGGCAATTTTCTGAGGGGTTCGATCTATTCAACGGATTCGACGGATTTTCCCATGTCAAAAGTTGAAAAAAGAAAACCGTGGAAACAATAGGTCTATTTCCCTACCAAATAGCCTGTTAAGCTTAAGATAAGGGAGTCCAGAGTGAAGAAGTGACTAGACGTTTATATTCGAATTTGTACTAGTTCTTTTTAATGGCCAACTTCGGCATCAAGTGGAGGAGTTTTGGTTCACTGAGGTTGAAACAATATCTATCCTTGTTTCTCTGTGATAGTTCTATAAATTGCTCCACCACTGACTCCTACCTGAACTTGTCTTCCTCTTCCTAAAAATCCCCAGGAAGCTGAAGGTAATCGTTGTGCGTGTGCCCTACTTTGTCCCGATCCCATTGTTAGATACTCAACAACAAGGGCATGTTAGTCACTCCTCTGCGGCCTTCTGCTGAGTGCGCTGTTTGGATCGATTTGCATCAATTACATACACATAGTCTGTGTCCAAACAAACACGGAAGTTTTTCCCTCAGTTTCTAATCATAACTCTAACAAAATTCTCAAATCTGATTGGCTATCAACTGCCCTGATTTCAGCGTACGTGTCTTGCCTAAGTAACTGGACAGTACGCGCCATCACGGGCGCGCTTAAATGGAATTTCTCCTGTTTTGATCATAACTACAGCAAAATTCTCAACTCTGATTGGCTATCAACTGCCCTGATTTCAGCGTACGTGTCTTGTCTAAATAATAGGACAGTACGCGCCATCACGGGCGCGCTTAAATGGAATTTCTCCTGTTTTGGTATAAAAAAAAGCCCTATATATCACAAATTTTGGGATCATTTTACATTTTTTCATGTTTCCCAGAAAGGTAAAATGATCCAAATTTTGTTAAAGTTATGATTAACTGGTAACAGAACTTTGTGTCATCCATTTCGGTCTGTAATCATACTTGTGATTAAACAAATCGGACTCCTGCATCACTCGTATGATTACAGACCGAACTGGACTCTACTCAGTCCTGTTACCATTACAAACTCTCTGATTTGTATACCGTATCCCAGAGTGAACTGCTTGAAAACCATACCCTTCACAGCGGCACATACCTGTATAGTCCATATATGGCAGTCCCCCCGGGGTTTTTCGTCTCCTGCCCTTCAAATTAATTGCTTTCATTTGCGAATCAGCAGCGTTTGAGTCTCAGATAAAACCACAGGGTCCAAAGGAGATGTGTTTGTCGTTGAAACCACGAAACCAGTGGAAAACCTCTAAAAAAAATGGGTTAATTTGATCGCGTTGCAGTTTCGTTACACATTTAGCTATTTTGCACTAGTAGTTATTATCTGTTTCACGGACTGGTAAAGTAAAATCCCTCTTCATGGCTAATTCTGTGTTTTCACTCACGTGGCCAGCATCTATGATCTATGCAAATTTATTGGAACAAAAAAAGCGTTTACATCAGAAAAACTCCCACAGGACTGGTTTGGTACACAAACATGGCCGCCGTTTCATTGTTTTGGGACACAAATATGCCCGCCATGACGTCATGTGAAAACACACAATAGAAGCGGAGAAATTAACTAATATCTATGATGTTCATCAAAATAGCCTACTCAATCCTTTACGTAACAAGGGTGATCAACATGAATTTTCTCTCAACAATATCAGTACATCATCAAGAGAAAACCCTATGAGAATTAATAAAATGATCGGTGATGGGAAAATGCTTTTCTCGCAACATATTTTTGAAGGAAATGTATGGAAATCAGTCTGGTGAATTGTACGTGGATACTCATTACTGGGGCCTGAGGGGTTTAAAGAAACTTCTGGTAGGCGGGGTCTGGCGAATTTCCCCCGAGGACCCTCGATTGCTACTGGCGAAGGAATAGGCCATTTGCACGATGGCGTCATTTTACTGCTACGACCACAATCCTTTTCATTTTTCCTTCCATATTTAAATTTTGTAATCCCAGCAATGTGCAAATAACAAAAGACCTAATTTGCACAAGAAAGCAAAACCCTGAAGGATTCTGGTCGTAGCAGTAAAATGACGTCATCATGCAAATGGCCTATTTTAAATGCACTTTGCGCGAATCACATTTCTGTAATTGAATGGGTTCTACTGCTTAATTATTTCCAATGGTGATTCAAACGTCCTCGTTTCCTTTGTGTGGAGTACACATAGTTAATAAATTTAAAGGTGTGATATGCGTCAGGGGGATTTATTTTAAGGCAGAGGGAAAAGGAGCGCCATCTTTACTATTTTACCTTTTATACTTTTCTACGGTAGTCATCATAGATAAGTTAATGGGTTCGAATTTTTTATGCTTTTAGGTAAAGGTGATAAAAACGTTTTTAAAAAGATTAACAAAATTCTATGTTCTCTACGTAATGGTGAAAAGAAATGAGCGGTAGACCGTAGAAAGCGTTATTTGGTAAGAAGGTAAACATTAGTCACTACAAAGTCCAACAATAAAATGTCAATGAGCCATTTCTGCACGATTATCCAAGCTCGGAGTGGGGAGGGGGTTATTCCCTATAATGACCCAGGGGCGGATCCAGGATTTTTTTTTAGGAGGGGGTGCACTCGTCTCTTGCTTTACTTCAACACCATAAAGCACATAGTTTTTTTTTTTTTTGCAGAATACCAGTTGTATTAGAAAACCGCGGGTCATCTGGGGGGGGGGGGGGGGGGGGTGCGCACCCTCTGCACCCTCTGCACCCTCCCCCTAGATCCGCCCCTGTGATCTATACGGGAAGGTTTCACCGGAAACGGGTACCTTTTTCAGGCTTCAGATTTATATAAGGGTAGGGATTTTACTTGTTGAGGTTCATATGATAGGGAAGGGAAATCTGTCATTACGGTCGGTAAAAAGATCCTAAATTAAAGGGCTAACCAATGGCGGATCCCGCCCCCCCCCCCCCCCCCCCTCTTATTTGGAGGGTTTTTTGCGTTACCGGTTTGGGGGGCTTATACATACAGGGGCTTATTTACGGAATTTTACGGTATTTCCCATAAAAGACACCGTATTCTTACAAAACTACACACCAAACTCGGCTTTCAAAACCATATAGCATGAAGAATGTTGAATCCCCAAGCCTCCATCCAATAGCTCAAGAGATCACGTATATCATGTTCTCCTGTCACGTATAACCCATTTTTTGGAAACCGCTCCCCCACCCGCCACCCCCCCACCCCTTTTGTGTGTGAAAGGGATAACATTTGCCAATAGCAGGTACGCGAAAAGGGTACCTTTCCTATATGATGATTTTTAAACGCCGATACGTGCCACCAGTTAAATGATTATTAACAACTGAAGCAGTTTAACAAGGAAATGAAGGGATGTTTTTAAAAACCACCTTGATAAGCTTCACTTAATTGACTGACTATAAATCAAACACTTGATAGCTCTATATACGGATGTCCTGACTTACCTTTTTACTGCTTTTTCGAGTCCGTCCAAATCTCATAAGAAACTACAAAATCTTGCAGCAAGCATTCTCACTATTATTTTTATTTTAAGTAACGGTAGATCGTAAGCAAGCGTAAAGAACGAGGGCGAGAGCAAACTCCTTTTTACCAGTTATTTGCATATTTTTTTTCTTTTTCGCCGCAGCACATGGCTTTGAGGAAAGACGGATGATCGCTTGCGGTCTAGATCACTCTTGAAAATAAAAGAGAGTACATCAAACTGAAGGATCATACCTTTTCAAAACAATTTGACGGTGATCAACACAGATTTAGGGACCAACTGAAAGCAGGCATGCATAATTAACTTAATTTATCGCCAGCGCTTAAGATTCAACGAATGAATATTCGTTTACAATTTTAGTTGACGTAAAATGTTAAGGCTTCAGCTCATGAGGAAGTCTTACCTCACGTTCTCAAAGGAGGATGAACTTCTCAGAGCAACAAGGAAGTGAATATAATCCAATGGTGAAAAATGTCATGCGGTTCGTTTTATACGCCGGGGGGGGGGGGGGGGGGGGGGGTCTCAAAAAAGTTAACAAGGAGGCTCTGCCCCGGGGTCCAACCTCTTACCCTTACACAGAAAAGGTACCCCTTTTGTACACCTCATATTGAAAAATGGTATCCATTTCACATACCTACTCTAGAACTTTGCATCCCTTTCAACTGCTGTAAATGCACTGTTTTTACAATGTGAATAAATCTCAAAACCAGAGCGTTTTCTTGACTTTTTCACAGCCATTAAACGCATCTGTTAGCCATTCTTGAGTCTTTTTACCGACCGAAATGACAGATTTCCTGCCCTTTTACCTACTTGGACAAGTGAAATCCCTACCCTTCAAGAAACCTGGAGCCTGAAAAAAGTGCCCTTTCCCGGGGGACCCTCCCCTCTCATGCCATTGTAGAGAGTACCCCCTCCCCCTGGGTTATACGTGACAGGAGAAGATGATATACGTGATCTCTTGAGCTATCGGATGGAAGATTGGGGATTCAACATTCTTCATGCTATATGGTCTTTAAAGCCGAGTTTAGTGTGTAGTTTTGTAAGAATACGATGTCTTTTATGAGAAATACCGTAAAATTCCGAAAATAAGCCCCTGCATGTATAAGCCCCTCCAAATATAAGCCCCTGAAACCGGTAACGCAAAAAACCCTCCGTTAAATCGCCCTTCCAAATATAAGCCCTCCCCCCCCCCCCCCCCCTCCGGGGGTTTGTACTTGGGAAATTGCCTTCAAATGCAAAGTAAAACCAAACAAAAACGGTAAATTTACTTCCAGCTATAAGGCTAGCCCAATCGACCGGCCCTCCGAATATAAGCCTCTCCAAAAGGGCCTTTGAAAAATAGAAGCCCCGGGGCTTATTTTCGGAATTTTACGATATATACTATATATACTGTCAGAGTTTGAATTAAAGGGAATAACATTTGCAGTATAAAGTACATGTCAGGCTTATGAATCGGGAGGGAAAGGAGGGGGGAGTAGGGGTGGTAAATTTCCAGTAGACCCGTAACTCCAAATTTTTATGCCCTCTTGGTATCACGAAAACTATAACTAGTGGCACTCTTGTATGTTAAAGTTTGGAACTGCTCCTTGATCTAAACACTTCACATGTTTTGCCAGGTATGGTCATTTTTGCCACTATTGAAGATTTAAGTGTTTGGTTCAGTTTCATTCCCAGTTTCTAACTCGTTATTTGTTTTATTTTATTTTTTTTGCAGCCGTTTTGGCCACTGTGTTGTGAAATTTTGTTCTTCTTGTTGAAAATGAGTGCACTGTCAGCCTCAGGTGTGTCAGTCTTAATTGAGTACTGTTAGAATTTACCAACATCAAATAAACACCTCTATTCCTTTATAGTGTTCCCTATCTGGTGGGCTTGCATATGTAGTAGGTCAATTACCATCTCTATAGGCTCAAAGACCAAGAACAAGCCCTAATTGATAAGCGTTTCGGCAAAAATAAAAACAAAACAGCAACAACAACGAAAATTAAGATCCTCACACAATAAAATGATTTTATTTGTGCCCGTAAAAGAAAATGTATGACCCATTTTAATACTAATGCAACAATTTGCTAGTAACTCGTACGTGTGTACATGCAATACGACCACAGATTCATTTACATGCACTTTTGAGTAAATCTTGTGTTCCTGCTTAACTTGTTCTTGATTAATATAAAGGGGGAATACTATTATACTATAATATATCTCTTGTTAGTTTTTGTATCAGTCCTTCAGGTACTGGGCAGAGCAAAAGGTCTGACACGTCCAAGGAAAAAAACTAATAACAAATTTGATTAATGTTGTAATAATATAATTAAGTATAATGCTATAAATAATATAACTCTTGTTAGTGTTTGCATAATTTTTTCAGGCACTGGTCTAACACCTCAAAAAGACAACAACAATAACAACAACAACAAAAACACAATCAAGCAAAAGCTTATTAAAAAGAGAATTACTAAGACGAGTAATGTGGCACAGGAATGATACATCAAAGTAGGAAAAGGAGTTACACTCACTGACTTCTTGCACACAGAATTACTAAGAGGTTGAACCCTTTTGGGAGCCATAGTGCTTTTAGCTCCACAGCTATAATAGCAAAGCTAACGCAACTCGAGAAGACTAAATTGATTTATCTTGTGCCTTGTATTTGTACGCAAGTAAACAAGTAAGTTATGTGTCAGGAACTCAGTCGTAAACAGAAACAAGAGCAAATATTTACATCAAATCCTAATTAATCTGTAGTAGTTGAAGTAGGAATTTGACTAATTCGTTGTAAGAGACCTTTCGGCAGTTTTGAGTGAGAAAGCGAAAGATGACCTTCTCATATCTGCTGAATTGCATAGTAAGCCAAAAGAAGAAATAAACTCATGGACCAAGTTGTTCAAAAGTTGGATTGTGTTGTCTACCAGATAAGTATCTATCCATTGGAAAGCGGAACTGGTTTCCATCACTGGTTAGTGATTCAGCTGATGGACAACGTTATCCATCTTCTGAGCAACCGGGACCTGGTCTAGCTTGCGAAAATGGCCGTTTCCCTTGGCTCCTCTCCTGGTCTCAATTGTTCAAGTACGGCGCTATCCTAACCGGCCAAATCCCAAGCCAGCGGATTAATTAGCATTAGGAAAGTCAATTTCATTATGTATTGGATAGAGATTGTTGTATCTATTCAGTGGATAGGGTTTTGCACCTTTTGAAAAACTGAGGTCTGCTAAACAAAACGTTATAACCAAATGATGTTAAAATCATCAACAGAAAGGCGAGACTCCGTTACACTTTTCACCTCTTTCTTAATATGTCAAAGCCCTAAAACCAGAAAGACCTCCCGTCAAAAATCCGGCTGCAGTTGAAGCAGCAAAGGAGATAACACGAACAACCAATGACTTGGTTCCATCCCAGACATAGCGCAGAAAGGGCTTGCGTACACAGCGGCCATAAATCTCGCCATCGGCGTCTTCAGAGAAATCATACTCCCAATCTCCGTTTCCAGAAATGATGACAAACTCCCTTCCGGGTTGTCTAAGAATGAAGGCACAATTTCTCATGTTGGCACCATCGTCTCTGGCGTCGGGGATGAAAGAGTTTGCTGCCCTCAAAAATCTTAATGTTGTCCAATCCACGTCATTCAGATATCGATGCTGCCCTTCGTTTCCGCATCTTCGTGTGATTTCCCTCCCGATAGCTCGACCGTTGATCTCTTGTACACTAATTTTAACTTGGTAATTCTGCAAACAGACAAATTAAAATAGGTACGTCATTAGAAATATTTAAGGGCAAAGCATTATGCGTTTGGCTATCACATTAACCTGTTGTTATTTTTTTATTATTGACTTTAAGCTTGGATACAATAAAATACTTTACATGCCAGACACAACTGCTTTACGGAAAATAAATTAACCCTAACTATAACCCTTAAAGGAACTATGTAATAAAGATATTGCGTTTTTAGGTCTACTCTATCACCAGTGGTAGTGCCTTAATATCCATACACAAAATACTCCTATAGGGTTATAAATAAGTTATCAAACAAATTTTATCAGGGGGCATCAACTGTAATAAGATTTTTGGCGATTCGTTTGCTGGCATATAATCCATGTGCTCTCTTCCTAATGCCACCCGTTGCAACAGAGGACGGGAAACAATGTGTAAATATTAGTACTAGAAGTTCTTTTTACCTTATTTTAAACAATTAAATGCTTCATGAAATTATTGGTATTGGAAATTTAACTTTAATCACCCCCAATGTAAAGGGATCTAGCTAAGACGGTCTTGGATACTGGAACTTGGATTCTAGATCATAATTGTTAATGAGATTCGGGATTCCTTTGGCCGTTTTCCGGATTCCAAAGCGCAAGATTTCGGATTTCACAAGCAAAACTTTTCCGGATGCTGGAAACCAGGCTCTCTTTACGAGGCGAATTTAACGCGAATTTAGTGGAACACGACTAACTTTCAAATAAAGGTAATTAACAGCAAAGGGAGTATAGCATTTCAAAATAAGGGAAATCAAGAACGGGATGCTCACTGTTGAGACTAAAGGAACAAAGTTAAACGTGTAATTCGACATGGAAACTTTGTTCATGTGATTCGTGGGTACTTCGCCTAAACGCACGAAAGGGGCCAAGCGAAGCCACTGTATGCGAGAGTTCTTCAAGATTTAAATGATACTGGCGATCTCTACCCTGATGAAATACCCCTCTTTCTTTGGTGTCAAGGATGTCAAAAGTCTATCCAGAATTTGAGGCCAAAATAAGAGAATTAAGATCGCGGAAATTGCGATTGGCATCAAGTACAAGTGTGTTTTGGTTCGATCCTCTCAGTCCTCCGTGATGGTTCTATAAAATGTCCCACTGACTCCTACCTGAATGTGTCTACCTCTTCCCAAAAATCCCGAGGAAGTTGTAGTTTTTCGTTTCGAATGCGCCGTGCTCTGCCCCGATCCCATTGTTAGATGCTTAGCAACAAGGATATGTTACTCGTCTGCGGCCTTCTGTTGAATGCGGTCTTTGAAGCGATATGCACCAAATAGACATGTGCACTCAGTAGATGTCCTACACACAGGGGATTTTAGTTTCAGTTTCGAGTATCCTAAACAATAGCTTGATGTCTAAACAGACAGTGGGTTTTTTCCCAACACTCCATGGAACCATACAAACAATAGCTATACAAACAATTACGGTATCCGAGGCAATTATCTTGAAGTCTAAACAGACACAGGGGTTTTTCCCTACTCGCCAAAGAAACAGTTTCGGTTTTCCTTTACCTGAACGACAGCTTGTTTGCCGGTTCAATTTGAAACTCATTTTTCTTTTCTTTTTCTCCAATATTCGCTCCGATTTACTCTCTTTTTTTGTTGTTGCTGAATTTATTCAAGAAAAAAATCTGTTGTTCGAGTCTTGTTCATTATAGCACGGGGGACTTTATTTTCACTTTTGATTTTGATCGCGCTGATAGCCTAAGTGGGCACTGGGTTTTTTCCCGCCCATCAAATTAATTGCTTTCAGTTTCGAACCAGCAGCGTTTCAGCAGTCTCAGATCAACCAGGCAATAAATTTGATACTAATAAAAGCGGAGAAATGTGATAATATCCATGATGTTTATCAAATTAGCCAGCTTAGTCCTTTACGTCACAATGGTGATCAACATGAATTTTCTCTCAACAATATCAGTACACCGTCAACAGAAAACGCTATGAGAATTAATAAATCGATCACTAATGGGAAAATGCTTTGATTTTGTCAAATCGAATTCTCTCAACTGATCCTCTAAGGAAATGTACGGATATCGGTGTGGAGAATTTGTATGTGGATACTGGGCATGAAGGGCTAAAGAAACTTCTGGTAGACGAGGTCTCGCGAATCCCCTCTAGTGCTACGTGCGAAGGATTTTACATTTCAGGGGCGGATCCGGGGGAATTTTGTGGCAAATTACTTCAGTCACAGAGACAACCACATGTTCTCAATCTGTGTACGCCGGTTGCCGTCATTGGCGCGGAAAATACCGACTGCTATGCGAGCAGAGGTTATCATAGTAGGGTTCCCAAAAATAATTACAATTTTTAATATCCCTGGAATTTAGTTTGGTGGCAAAATGCAACGCGCGTGTCATTAAAAAGATCGGCCAGTTATTATAAAAAGTGATATACGATCCTGTCCGCGATGTCAAAATTTTAGTCACAAACAAGCGTCAAGTATGATAGGGGGTTCCGGACCCCCGGACCCCCCTCCTGGGTCCCCCACTGCCTTCTATAATTGAATGGGTTCTGCTGCTTAATTATTTCTAATAGTGAATCAAACGTTCTCGTTTCCTTATTTTTATATGCGGGGTACAATAAAATGCCAGAGAAAAAAAGAAGAAAGTGATCTTTAATGTTTTAATACCTTTTCTACTTTTCTGCAGTGGTCATCATGGAAAGTTAATGCGTTCGAGTTTTCTTAGCTTTAAGGTAAAGGTCAGTAAAGCCTTTTTAAAAAGATTAAAAAATTTCTATGCTTTCTGCGTATTCGACCTTGAATATGGTGAAAAGAAATGAGAGGTAGACTGTAGAAAGCCTCATTTGGTAAAAAGCTAAACATTAATCACTACAAAGTCGAACAAGAAAATGCCAATGAGCCATTTCAAGCACCATCTTCCCACCCCGGGGGTTGGACTCCCTATAATGGCCTACGGGAGGTGGTACCTTTTTCGGGCTTCAGATATACAGAAAGGGAAAGGAAATCTGTCATTTCGGTCGGTAAGAAGATCCTTAACTGCAGGGCTAACCGATACATTTTATGGTTGTGAAAATGAGAAAAAATTCTGGTTCATAGTGATTTGTTTATATCTGAAATCCTAGTAGATACAGTGCATTTGCAATGGTTAGAAGGGACGCAAAGCTCTAAACTGGGAGTGTGAAAAGGGTACCATTTATCAATAGATGGTATATTAAAGGGGTACCTTTCCTGTCAAAAATGGTATATAAAAGGGTAAGGGGTTGGACCTCGGGGCGGAGACTCGCCATATATAACGTTATTGAGTACCCCCCTCCCCCGGCCACCTCAGCCAACGTTCTAAAATTCCTATCAAGAGACAGTCGTTGATTAGGAAAAGACTGTCTCTTGGTAAATGCCGTTCGGTCCCAGAGGCAAAGCACGGTGTTAAGTCGCTTTTGCGTCATTGTGGTGTGAATCTGCTTGTTGTGGCTTGACGGGTTTGAGGACGTTGTAGTGTTTCGTTTTGAGTGTGCCTTGCTTTCTCCTGATCCCATTCTTGGATTCTGCGAAAATTGTAAGTCCGTCGTCCTGCCTTCGAATGGTCTGTCTGGTTCGATATATTTATGAATTGAACAAATTAACTGCGTCTCGGTGATAGAATCTTCAAGGGGATTTCAGTTTCACTTTCATAATCCTGAGCTCGCTCCATTGTAAGGACTTTCCGGATTCCGGATCCGGTAAAATTTTTACTTGTGGAATCCGGAATCCTGGGCTTTGGAATCCGGAATTCAGCTCAAGGAATCCAGAATCCAGCTACCAGTTGGAATCGGGAATCAAGTTCAACTGACAACAAATCCGGAATCCAGCACCTGGAATCCAGAATCCACAACGTCGAATCCAGAATCCACGCGCTTTTCTCTACGCGTCATATTAAATGCTTTCGGTTTCAGGTAACACCTTTTGATCAGACACAGTCTCATTACCTTTATTGAAGGTTTAGCTTGGCACTCATTTTTCTTCAGGTTATTCTCCAAACTAGACCTTCGCTTCCGTTATCCCGTCATGTGCTGAAATTCCTTTTTTCGAATCTCCGACCGGAAAGGATTTTTGTTTAGGTTTGATGTGAATCCCACCATCCCCAAAGTTTGGCTAAAAGCTGGGTTTTTACCGTCTGACTTGAACAAGGCGCGTTTCAAACGTCTACTAGCGGTTAAGTCCGTCTGCCAAGCCAGCGCCGAAATCCTTGTTCTGTGCCCCAGCTGTGTACCGGGGTTTTCGAGAACGCGTCATGATCGGCCTGTTAAAAAAGCCATTGCCGATTTGCCGATCAGATTGAAGGGAAAATCTAAACAGACTTAATTCGTTTGAGTCTAGGGACCCAGAACAAGGAGCTTGGCGCTGCTTCACAGACGTTACTAACCTGGTCTGAGACGCAGGCTAAGCTTAATCGGTTAAGGGGTCATTCTAGATTTAACTACTCGGATACCTGTTGGTCAGCCTTGAAATTGTTCTCCATGACAGTATAATTCGGATTGTGTCACAATCTTGTTGACCGTTCTGGCATTCCTGTGAACCAAGGCACCAACATGAGCCTTGGGTTGACAAATAATTTGTATGAAATTGCTGACCCAGAAGGCCTCAAACTCGTTCCCCGCTCACTGGAAAAGAATGCGGAAAAGGTCTACTATAGTACAACGATTCAATCAGTGATCGATCTGTTTCTTTCATTAATTTTATTTTTTCCTCATACAATGAGTCACAAACGTGTCCTTTAGCTCAATTTAAAGTGTTACACTTTTGTAGAATTGTGTAAAAGCACTCTTTTCAGTTTTACGTGGGCTCATGGTTTTGATCAGTCGGGCCGCAATAACGCAGCGAACAACCCTATAGATCACCCCTGCCATCAAGGAAGTAGATGTAGTAGCTTCCGCAGTTTCGGATCTTTATGGTTGTGCTCCAATAGCAACAATAGTCCCATCGGAAACAGACTGTTCGGGATACCACGCCATCCGCTACTTTGGAATGGCCACTAGTCATGCAGCCTGTTGCACTGATCTCCAGTGAGGCGTACATAAAGTTTCCATTCTCGTCCCTTGCTACTCCTTCGAATCTGAATTAGCCGGGGCCAATTTTGTCGTCACATTTGAGCCCGTAAGTACGGCTGTACTTCACGTTTCTATCGGATTCGTTTAGACTTTGATAATTCTGGCACTCTGAAAAGTGAAGCATAAGGATATAGGATTGCATCGTGTAACAAATTTATTGTTAAATTTATTAAATCTTGAGCCGATCTGATCGGTTGAGGACACCCACCAGTTTCTCCAATTGTACATCTTTTAAGTTTAATTCATTATTCTTATTGTTATTATTACTACCACTACTACTGCTGCTGCTGCTGCTGATCCTACTACTACTACTACTGCTACTGTGTAATGCTACTGTGTACTGCTACTACTACTACTACTACTACTACTACTACCACTACTACTACTACTACTACTACTACTACTGCTACTACTGCTACTGCTACTGCTACTGCTACTGCTACTGCTACTGCTACTGCTACTGCTACTACTTCTAGTACTGCTGCTGCTGCTACTACTACTACTATTATTATTATTATTATTATATCATTGTCATTGCCATTATTATTACTACCATTGTTGTTACAATTTGTTACAATATGTCTATACCAGAGCTCCACAAAGCAAGCTTTCAGTAGCTGTTAATTACCGAGCTCGTTAAAGAAAAATTGCTCTCAAAAACTTTTAAAATTATTTCTAAGCTTGCGATATGTACCAGGTACTTACCCGCCGCCACAGGATGCGATCTTGTTTTTCCATTTCCTGTGGAGGGATGATTACAGGAACAACTGTAAGATGACAATCGTGTACCCCACTTGCGCACTCGTCGATGTCTGAGGGAATGAAAAAGAACGGTAAAATCTTCGAAACTCGAGGCAGAAGCACAATTAGTTAAAAATATAGAAGTAAATTATATAAATTACTAAGTAATGACAATCCACCGCCGCCATCGATATCAGCATTTAAACAACAAACCCCTCATCGCAATATAAGTTATATTAAATGATATTTGGGGGGCTTCATAGCATCCATGTTACCAAGGTCGAATCGAACATAATCATCGTAAAGAAAATCAAGATTTTTGGAGGTGTTCAAATGGTAGAGTAAAAGAAAGTCATCCTCGTCTATGATATATTCGAAGCTGCCACAGCTAAGGCAGTGGTCTCTAATTTCCCGAAAGGTTGCCATTAAGTTTTCTCTTAAAACTGGGACAAACGGCTATAAAGTCAAACTGAGGTACGTAAACAAAACACAAACCACAACAATTTGGCAGCCGCACTTTCCAACTTCCCGCGAAATGGTGGCGGCCTCGACCCATGCACTCCTTCACGTTAACCGCCTCCAACGGCTTTTAAGATGTTGACTGAAAAGGTCTACCAAAAAGCCCTTGATATGCGTCACCAAAAAAGCTGAAGATTTGTCAAACGTTTGGACTGAATCCGAGGTTGCCTAAAAGGGCCATTTACGAGTTCTCCCGGGCCTCTGTATCAAAATGAGGTTAAGTGCTCAGCCTTGGATATGGAAATGATTTTTCAATCTCATGCAAATAAAACTCATTTTCTTCACAAGAAAGGTTGTGCACTTGGCCTCATTTTGAAAGTGAAGGTTTTTGAAACTCGGAAGTGGCTGTGAACTGCTCCACCAATGCCAGTTTGCAAACGTTTAGGTACCCTTTGACATTTTTCGATACACAGTTTAAAGTAATGTTTAATAAACGAGCAGTAGTGTTTTACAGGGTGTAAAATTTAGTTTAGACCCGACAAAACACGTGACTGCGAGTTTAATTTATTGAACGACTTCGAAGACATTCCTGAAAAAGCGTGCCTCAGTAGAGTTCATAACAATAGTTGGAAAAATAAGGTATGAAATTAGTATGCAAGAAAATCTAATCTCACTAAATGTTTTGAACCTTTCTTCTAGTAACCGAAGAGGACATGGTGTCTTGTTCCAGAGCTTTTTGGAAGGCTAACAATACCGAGGAAGAGAGGAAGTTAATCTAAAATGCAACATAGAGTCGCTTCTGTCAGCAGATCTTGATTTTTGAAATTGAGATGATGCATTGACTGGAGTAATGTAATAGAGAAATTTTTTAGATCTGTATTTAACAACTGTACTATTAATTCTGAGCAAAAGTAAAATTTACTGCGTGTGTAATTAATTGAAAAAAACTTAAATAATCACCCACTAAATGTTGTACCAGTTGCTTTGGTGATATGCATAAATAAATCAATGTGAATATATATTCATAAGAGTGTATATTGACCCCTACAATAGCTATGTTACCTTGCCATGGAGTTGGATCTTGCTTGGATCTTGCTTGTCAAGTCCAATCTGTAAAGGTTGAATAAAATGCCTGGCAGTAAGGGGAATAAAACATAATTTATGCACGAATCTTCAAGCGATTTCTTTTGTTTTACACCCCTTATAGCCTTGGAGCTGAGTATGAATTTTGATAATTCGAAACTGGCCTAAAGAGGCAAAGTAGATTGAGATTAGTGGATGAGATTAGCGGCTCTTTGATTTAGGCGTCTCCCTCTTGAGTGTGTGATTCGAGGAGAAGGCTGAATCTCAGGCTACGGTCCTGAGGCGGTCAAATAAAAAGTGGGTTTGGCCTTATTTTTTCTTTAAAAATGGGACTTCAGTCACCTAAACAGACTGAGATTTGCCGACTGAGAATGGGTAAAAACTCCGAAAATAAAACTGTGAAACAACTGAATACAATGTGATTGTCTGTAAACTTGTTCACTCAAGGGCTACTGGTATAATTCGAATTTCTGTTTTAACTCTGAAAACAGCAGCTTAAGAATGCCTATTTTTGCCCCAAACATGAAGTTAGTTTCTAAGTGACTGCGAGATGATGTTGACAGGCTATTTATAATTCCTTTTATTTTCAAGTTTACCCCATCCCCCCATCCCCCTATCCCTACTTGTACGCGTAAATCCTCTATTGAGCCCAGGGGGCTTATGTATTTCCAGCCCCTTTCGAGGGGGGCTTATTTGAGCAGGAGGGGGCTTATTTGATTTTGAAACGACGATGGTATCAGTTCTCCATAAAGAACTAGAATACAAAGTGGAAAAGCTCAAGGACAAGACGTTTTAGGGCATGCAGCCGAGGATCAGGATCAAATCAGTCTCTCGTTTATTAGTGAAGAACAATTAGGGCAGGGGGCTTATTGACTTTCTTCCCCTGAAAAGTGGGGGGGGGGGGGGGCGCGTATTAGAGGAAGGGGCTTATTTGAGAGGGGGCGCTTAATAGAGGATTTAGGGTACTAAAAATGACTAATTCTATTTTGTTTCGCCGCAGAACCCGCATGTACATAACTGTCCGGTCTTCCGAAACCTGGGTATCAAGCAGTTGAGTTTTGGTGCAGGTTGAAAACATTATCCATTTGACGTAATGTCCTTCCTGAAAGTCCCATTTAGTCTTCGACTCACCTCCCTAAGCGTGCCTTCCTCCTGCCAAAAATCCCGAGTAAGATGTGGGTTGTCGTTGTGAATGCGCTTCGCCTTTGCTTTTCTCCTAATCCCATTGCTGGTAACTTGCAAGGGTCTATCAATCCTCCATCTATTTTGAAAGCTTCCTGGAAATGCTCTGTTGGATCAACAATGGATCAAGTAAATCGAGTCACTCTCCCGTGGTATGTTCATTGTTTTAGTTCAGATCGACCGGATTTTAGTTTCAATTCCGGAGCCATTTTAAGGTTCAACGTGAGATTGGCCTAGGGTCTGTTTTGTGTCAAAAAGCTCGGTGTGGGAAACTGGATCAAAGTTCCTCTCCCAACACAGCCACACAGTACAACTGCACGGAGTTAAAGACCTTAAAACTGAAAACGCCGCTCTGTGCGCATTTTCTCTCCTCGCCTGCAGCATGTCAGTGTCCACTGCAACTTCAGAGAGTTGATTTTACACTATAATGGCTGTAACAACGCCTGACATAGGTGCGGGATCTACGATATATAGAGAATGACTGATCTCTTAGGGTGATGAATGGTCCATTAAAATTTTTAAATGCTCGCAAAATTTTACTTTTTGTCGATTAGCTCGCAAAATTTAAACGAGTGCTCGCTTGCTCGTGCTCCCAAATTTTTTTGCAGTTGCTCGCATGCTCGCTTTCTTGTCAGTATTAGTCGAAATTTTTGTGTATAAAGTAAATGTAATTCTGTATAGTGCTTAATTCCTATAATATTGCTATCAAGTTCAGTGGAAATGCACGCGATAAATATTAAATTAGCTGATCTAGCTATATATGGTTATATATGGTTGTCATATATGGTTGTTCTTCTTGTGACCTTAGTTTGCTTTCTGATCCGTACGAACACGTGCGTGATGAAGTGAACTGAAGCGAAAATATGACGTCATTTGGCATCAAACGCGACTGTAATTGGTTAGATCTCAATAAGGTGTCACTCAAACGAGCTTCAAAGAACTTGGTGCGCTCTAAATTAAAACCCCGTTTTAAAATATTTTCTGTTTTATTTTAAAGAGAAGAATTTCCATATGAATTGCTGCAAGCGGAAAATATAAGAAGCGCTCGCTGCTCGCGAGTTGTACTCTCTAAACTGCTCGCTGCTCGCAAAGCAAATTTTTTATCTCTGCTCGTGCTCGCAAAAAAATCGCAGTGCTCGCATGCTCGCGAATGCTCGCAAAGACCATTCGTCACCCCTATCTCTGGCTCTTAAGCGCGCACAAGCTATGCATGCATAGAAGACACTCCCTTCTCTATTGCCCTTGAGAGAAATAGGTGAGCGTCAATAGAACTTCATATAAAGAATTAAAAAACGCCTATCACGGTCAGTGATTCCTCCAAGGTATGACCATACTGCTCTTTAAATGAATTAACGCAGCTTTTTTAAGCAAAAGAGGAACTGTCCTGTAATTGTTTATAGGTCAGCGTTAACGCGGCTTTCCATATGTCCTCATCCCCCTCTCCCGACCATTCAGAACTTCTACAACTCGGGCTTAAAGGAAAAATGGCTGACTACGCCCCTGTTTTATCTATTCTGCGACGCAAATTAACCTTTTTTTAGGCATAGATCAAGAGAAAGTCATGATGTATTGCTCTTGAGCTATTCAAGCTCTGTTTACAAATCGCTTCAACTGGCCACCTGGTACCCAACCTTAATTGGCTAATCACAAGTCATATTCACAATAGCAGAGTCTGTCTTTGTCATTTTGTGAGCCAAAAAAAACAATCTGAAGTTTTTTCCCTTTATAAAATGTCGGTGTCCCTGCTTAGATTTTCGGAACTGAAACCCTTCATACATGCGCACATCATTCGATATCGCAATGAACTAAAGATTTTGTGACTTTTGAGTTTGTAAGTGCATGTAGTAATTTTATTTGAACGCAATTAATTTTCTTGTGTCGTTTTGTGCAACGTCCAATTAATAGTAAGCTGCAATGCCAGCGCTTGGAGGTGAATATCTCGCGAGTCATGTTCGAAACAGTCGGTAATCAGATCGAGAAATACAACAGGATTAATAAAGTGGAAATATTCTGGCCATTTTGCAGTTAATCTTTCTCTTTTACCGCATAGTCATTGTAAATAATCATGCATATCATACTTCGTAGCATAAAGTGAACTTTTATACAAATCACAGCCTTTTTGGGCAACCCTCAGACAAACCTTCACGACCATGCTACTCATGTTAGACCATTACACCCATGCCAACCAGCCAAACCTGCATAGCCATTGCGCTTAAGCCACCATGGCAAACATGCCACTACCCATGCAATCCTTGGACAAACCTCCACGACCATGCCACTCATGACTATGTACTTCACCCAAATATTACTTTGCCAAACCTGAATAGCCATTGCGCTCAAACCACCATGACAAACAGTTTCACCCAAGCTACCCATGACAAACATGCCAAGACCCATGCAACCCTCAGACAAACCTTCACAACCATGCCACCCATGACTAACCACGTATTTCACCCAAGCACTACTTGCCAAACCTGAATAGCCATTGCGCTCAAGCTACCATGACAACTCATTTCACCCAAGCCACCCCTGACAGTACATTACACTCATGCCACACCCATGATGTCCCCATGACAAACTATTGTAATTATCCCACCATCAGAAACCTTTTCATCCATACAATCCATGACAAACCATTTCACCCATTCTACTATGGCAATTACTTCACCTAACTCATGACAAACCTCTTCACATGTTCCATCCCTGAAAACGATAGCTCCCATTCCACCGGGACGAACCATTTCCATTTCACCCATGCTGCCCATCACAAACCATTTTACGTATTCAATCCATGACATATCATTTATCAGTAAAATAAAAAGGTATTTCACCTACCTAATGTGTCTCTGCAGAGGAGTGACATTTCCCGGTCTCTCCTTTTTTAGCAATGGTTGAAATCATGTTGCAATCGATTCGTCAGTCATTCGCCTGTAAGATGCCTGGTGAATAACACAACACTACATTTAGTTAAATCATTATGAATCTCCACATGTACAGTTTCAGAATCAATTCATCTGGTTGTCGTTTGGTTTACATTGTTAGCTCTCCTTTGTTTAGTATGTTTTCAGTCCTTGAAGGAATTGTCTTTAATTTGTCTCATATTTCCCCCAACCTTAGGCCTTGAAGGAAGCGCGGGATTCTGCAAGCATACATTTCTTTTTAGAGTTGAAACTAACAGCCACCTTTGTGAGACTTCACCAGTCTATGGCGAGTGACATTTGTGCTTTATATCTTGCTTTATGTTGTAGCGGTCACTAAACGACACATGTAACGTTTGAGAAAGTTCGTGAACCTTGCGTTATTTACCCAAGATGCATTTTAGGTTTTCGCACTTCTTCGCTATATTTCGTGATCTTCGTTATTTCTTTTATAAAATGGCGATGATTTTAAATGAAAAGGAATAGATTCGACATGTAGAAAATAGCTTGCACATTGCTGAAGAGGATAGTCTCTATTCTTGGGACTATGACAAACCTTTGCAAAGATGCCACCATTATGATCCATTTCATCCATGCCACTATGACACACCATCTCACTCAGGCCATCTAAGACAAACCATTTCACTCATTCCACCCATGACGAGCTACTTCATTCATACTATACATGACAAACCATAATAAGCCATTGTACCAATGTACTTTATGACAAACCACCAGACCCATGCTACCATGAGAAACCATTTCAGCCATACCACCCATGACAATGCACTTCCCTCATGCCACCACGACAAACCATCTCACCCATTCCACACATGGTAACCATTTCAATCGTGCTACCCATGACAAACAAGTCGACACATGCTACCATGAAAAACCTATAACAGTCATGCCACCGTGACAAAGTAGTTCTCCCATGTCACACATGCAAAATACATTGCCCTTAAGCCACTATGACAATCCAGCTATCCAAATCCATCCATGACAAACTATTTCCCCGATCCACCCATGCTACCCATTACACCAATACTGCCATAACAAACTGTTAGGCCCATTGCACCCATGACAAACCATTTCACCCATGACATCAATAAGAAAACATTTCGTCTACCCTACCCATGACAAATCTTTTTACCTATGCCACCCATGACTAACGATTAGGCCCAGTCAACCATGACGAACCATTTCATCCATGCTACCCATAACAAACCATTGCACAATTGTACGTTTTGACAAACCATCAGATCCTTGCTACCATTGGAAACCATTGTAGTCATCCATCATAACAAACCATTTCAGCCATACCACCCATGATAAACCATTTCAACCATTTCTCCCATGAAAAACCGTTTCACTCGTGCTACCCATGACAAACCATTGTGCCATTGTACCCCATTACAAACAAGTTCACGCATGCTCCCATGATATGTCCAGACAATCATGTCATTATGACAAACCTTCGCAAAGATGTCACCATTATGATCCATTCCATCCATGCCACTATGACAAACCATCTTACGCAGGCCATCTATGACAAACCATTTCACTCATTCCACCCATGACGAACCATTTCATCCTTGCTATACATGACAAATCATTTCACCCATGCTACACATAACAAACCATTGTACAAATGTACTTTATGACAAACCACCAGACCCATGCTTCCACGATAAACCATTGCAATCATGTCACCATCTTAAACCATTTCAGCCAAGCTATCTATGACAAACCATCTCCCAATTCCACCCATGACAATCCCTCTCACCCAAGCCAACTATGACAAACCGTTTTAACTCTGCCATCCATGACGAACTATTTCCCCCTATTACACACATGAAATAAAAAACATTAGACCCATGATGTCCCCATGACAAACTATTGCAATTATCCCACCATCAGAAACCCTTTGACCCATACAATTCATGACAAACCATTTCACCCATTCTACTATGGCAAATTAATTCACCTAACTCATGACAAAACTCTTCACATGTTCCATCCCTGAAAACGATAGGTTCCATTCCACCAGGACGAACCATTTCACCCATGCTGCCCATCACAAACCATTTCACCTATTCAATCCATGACATATCATTTATCAGTAAAATAAAAAGGTATTTCACCTACCTAATGTGTCTCCTCAGGGGAGTGACAGTTCCCGGTCTCTCCTTTTTTAGCAATGGTTGAAATCATGTTGCAATCGATTCGTCAGTCAATCGCCTTTAAGATGCCTGGTGAAAAAACACAACACTACATTAAGTTAAATAATTATGAATCTCCACAGTTTCAGAATCAATTCATCTGGTTGTCGTTTGGTTTACATGGTTAGCTCTCCTTTGTTTAGCAACCTTAGGCCTTGAAGGAAGCGCGGGATTCTGCAAGCATACATTTCTTTTTAGAGTTGAGACTAAGAGCCACCTTTGTGAGACTTCACCAGTCTATGGCGAGTGACATTTGTGCTTCATATCTTGCTTTATGTTGTAGCGGTCACGAAACGACACATGTAACGTTTGAGAAAATTCGTGAACCTTGCGTTATTTACCCAAGATGCATTTCAGGTTTTCGCACTTCTTCGCCATATTTCGTGATCTTCGTTATTTCTTTGATAAAATGAGGAAGATTTTAAATGAAGAGGAATATATTCGACATATGGAAAATAGCTTACACATTGCTGAAGACGATAGTCTCTATTCTTGGGACCAACTGGCATTCAGGTGAGTGAATTGTAAATTCAGGTTTTCGTGTTGTGTCAAAGCATGCGCTATGATATTTACTGAAACAATAGATATTTATTTGCCTAATGACGAGAGCTGTTTAGCAGCTATAAACCACAAAAAATAGTAATATAAATTGTTATACTGAACAAATAAATTTGTCTGATTTTAGAAGAAAAGGTACTCAATAATAAAATTAAAATTAAAATAATTGGCTCTGTGACATAATCTTCGCCATTTCCTTGGTACTCATGCCGACTTAAGGTCTTAGTTACTGAGCCTTAAGATGTTCTAAGTTTGGTAGATATAAGCTAGCGCACTACTCCACCCTTCCCCTACCCCGCCTTTGACCTATCTGCTGGTAGAGAAGGAGAGCAACTAAGCAACAGTGTAATAATCAAATTGTTTACTACATGGCCACTTCTGTAGCAGCAAGATTGAAAAATAAACTAGCCAATAGCTGGAAGTGAGGGATAAGTGTCCAATTAATTATCAACATTTTTCTCTATTTAATGAACTAATTTTCTCATCATTGCTTATCTTCTGCATTAATTGGCCTGATTTCGAAAGAAAGGTACCCCATAACACATGATCTGTGATTCTCATATTTATTTATTTTGTCTTAGTTACCAAGCCTTAGTTTGCCTTTACCTCCCCCTTCCCTCTCGAAATCAAACTGAAATAAACAATAATATAAAAAGAAGCCTTAGTCTATATATATATACAGCTGTTTGCAAAAGTTTTGAACCCCCAGGAAATATATATATATATATATATATATATATATATATATATACATATTGGCGTGATCTGTTAATATGGTAAGGTGCAATTTACCTTTTGGCAAATATTGTTTTCTTTTGATATAAGAATGCATGCATGATGATGCAGTTACAGGCAGGTGTGAACTTCTCCTGTTTAAAGACTTTTTGCAATTAACAATGAATGCACGTATTTATATTTAAAAAATAGTCATCCATAAACAGCTGTATATAAACTTATCTCTTGAAACATTGCTGTAGAGTAAGAAATAGGTAATCCACGTCTATGGTTAGTCAAAGAAAAGTCCAGTTTACATAAATGCAACAAGTGAGCAGTTGGTGCTGTTAAATAGATCAATTATTTTATATGTACCTGCCGTTTGACAATTATTACTACAAAATATTAGTGACTGTGCACCACAAGGCATTTTTCTTGCAATCATCTGAACTTCTAGCTATACTTTATCGAGAGCCTTTTAATTCTTTCTTCAACTTTTTCTCCTTTGCTTTCCAGCGTTGCCCAGTTTAGTGACGAAAATGCTTTTAGCAACCAACGAAAGACAATGTTCCTTTGTGGAATGCGCAGGACTAAAGTTAAGGAACTTGTGCGGGAAACTCTTTTTGCCCCAGACGACCATTTTATTGAACCAGATGGGCTGACACATTGTGCCCTAAAGTCATACCCTTACGACGTGGGAGAATTTGTCCAATTTGATGACGTGGGCAACCTTATCACGAGATTGTTACGAGTTGTAAAAGTTATTTTTCAAGTCAACGAACATGGGGACTTTCTGGTTATTTCAGCGTACCCAACACATGTAAGCATGAAATTTCTCATTGCCAAACAGAATATAGAATCTTACATCAGTAATTAATAAAATTTAAGAAAATGATAGTGCTGGCACAACTGTGCCTTTTGCCTTTCGATAACCAGGATGTAAACGAACTTGCAACTTTAAATAATTGGGCCAACTTTTTGTAGTTCAATTCCTTTGTTTAGAAAAATGAAAGAACGTTTTCATCGTAGTTTTCTCTTCAAGAGAATCACTTGATATATTTCTTTTTCATTTTCTAGTATGAGAAACTATGGCCAGGATAATTTTAATCTCAGGTAAGTTTTACTTAAGAAACTACATCTCTTCAAGACTTACTTGCAAACACAAACCCTCCAAAACTAAATGTTTTCATATTCAACTAACTACTATTAAGTTGCTATTATAAAAAAAAACTGTTGATATGAGCTATAAGTTCATGGATTGGTGAATAAGTACTACAGGGGGTAGTAGGCCGGAGCACAAAGAGTTGTGGGTCACCACATTCTTAACCTTGCCAGTGGGTCAGATCATGCTATTTTCAGTATCAGATGAGGAAGGGGTATCATTTTGTGAGCGTTTAATATTTGATACTCTTTCGAAGCCCTCTGCAAGCCTATGGGCAGATAATTCCTCATTAAATCTATAAAAACAAAAAACAAATATAACATCTGGCATAACGAGCAATGGAAGCTCTTACTGGTACTGAATTTTTCTTGTAGGATGTGGACAATCAAACTATAATTTCTCGTTCTAAAAGATATCTGTATTATTTAAACTACCTGACCGTATTATCATAAAGAACTTATATAAACTTAATGTAATTGACAAATCATCCTATGCTCTGGATTCGTTCAAGTTCACTTCATTAAAAATTTACTCCATGAAAGCCTCAAGTCTAGTTAATCTATTTATTATCACCAGAAAGTACAAACGTAATGATTGCCGAAATTAATGGTTTCATTCTCTTTTGCCAATTTTGAAATATTTTTAAGAGTGCACTTGACCATGTACATTGCTGATGATCAAATGATGCTTATCCAGTTCATATCCATTCAATAATTCTTTCTGAATTATAATAATTTCTTAAAGTTACTCTTCTACTGTATTAAGAGACCACATCTTATACTTTGAAAGCTGAAAAAAGCATTTTAAAAATATATGAAAGTGATCAAAAGTAATTGTTTTAATTTTCTTTTACCTTTTTTTCCATTTTATAATTATTTTGCAGGTAATTTAATGGACCATTCTGGGAGCTAAGATGATCTAAAGTTCAAGAACCTTCCTGAGGCAAATGAAAGAGCTAAATATATCAAAACTAAATGAGGTTTCTAATGAGTGTTTTTATGTTTACACAAAGAACAAGTTCTTATTATTACTAACAATTTAATGGTAACATTTTACTGTATAATTTATTTCGCCGTTACACTACAATTTTTAAACCTAAAGCCAAAGGAATTATTGCAGAATAGAATAAAATTTTAATTGCTTAATGAAAGGAATTAAAGCAAATACCGTCCTATCTCTGGCTTTAATGAAAATTATTTGTAGGCTTAAATAGTTTACCTGTTATATAAATATCTGTTGCGCATGCGCATTCAAAATTTTTGGCTTTGTTTCAGTCCGAAACTAATTGAAACCCAGACACTGAACCGCTTGAGATTAAATCATTTACCGAAAGAAGTATTTTTCATTACTCAACCGACTTTAAATGTTACACAACGTTTCTTGTATTGCTTGGGAGGAAACCACCTCAAATATCTCTGTCCAGTAACAATATTATTAACGATTTGAAGTCTACGAAATTTGTCTTGCGACCCCAAACGCGCATATTTATTTAGCCAAAACATAAATAAAGCGATCGTATTAAGAATAAAATGAAGCAATCGATCTGAAATCTGAACAAAGCTAGTGTCATCTTGAATTTTCTACAGAGATAAATTTACTTCTCGATTTATTTTTCGATTCGGGACAAAATTTTGAGATTAAGAACCTCGCAAACTACTATAAAAGTTGTGTATCGTAATTGGTTTGAAGGCTTGTTAGCATCACTTTGGACGATTCTAGTTTTCCCTACATCCTTTCCTTTAAATCAGTCTTTTCATTACCAAAGTATAGATTGCTTACATTTCTAAGGCCTAGGCTAAACGACGTACTTTTCATAAGACGAACCAAACTCTAATTTGGGTCGACCTAAATTAAGTTAAGATCGTCTGTTGGGTGAGACGTCGAACTTAAGACGCGTCGAACCAATCAACTGAATCAGACCAAGATACAATTTTCTTTAAAATTTAGCCCGAACGAGGCTAAATATACATTTTCATACAATTTCTCCTCAATTAGTTTACTTTGTAGCATTTGAAGATCGACGTTTGTCCCGCAGACGATCTTTAGACTTAATTCTATCCGTCTGCTTCGGACAGAACGTGTTGGACGATCCAAACTCGTTCAGACGAACTTAATTAACTGAGCCAGACGTCAACTTTTCATGAACCTAACGCACTAAGTTTGGTTCGTATCATGAAAAGTTCGACGTTTGGCCTGCACATATTCAACAACTCTGTAGTATTCCCTTCTAGATCAAACTTGAACGAAAGTGAAAGCCACTTGCATCATGTAAAATGTCTAACTAATTCACCCAGGTATCATTCAACTTTAGTAAAGAAGCTGGCAAATGAAAGGATGCAAAAAGTAACTAAACGATCATATTGGGCTGTCACAGCTATTCAGTGTTTTGAAAAGTCGAGTTTGCTGTTAGTCGGGAGTTATAAATGAAGCAAACTTTTATGTAAAGGATGGCACATCATGTTAATTCAATTCGCCACACAACTGGTAACTAAATTTTCCTCACTATTTTCACTAGAAATCGCGAGGCCAGGCGCAAAATAAGACGAGGGAATGAAATTAAAGTAAACTTGCGAACAGTCTTCACCATTTCTTAGCTGATTAAGTCTTCGAATGTTAAAACGTGACAAAAATTTTTAGCGTTACATGGCTACAGAAGGGCATATGTATTAAGCAACATGTAAAGCCCTTCTGCCGTCCATCATTTTGAAGGAGCAATTCAAGTTTTCGTATTATGTACTGAAAAGAGGCACACCTCGCAAAATATTTGCAATAGTTTTGTTGTATCTCACTTTGAAATTTTGATCAGTCTATATAGCGAAAAGTCTCGTTCTTTTAGCCTGTCCTCAGCGTTTCATAAATTTTAAACCTTCTGTTCAATATTTTGTGTAACTGACTGAGAGCAAATGGAACATAATGATGATACTGATTCACGACATAAAGGAAGATTTTAATATTACCTACCTTAATGTGAAGTCTAGGCCGGCGCCAAAGCAGGACAGGGATGACTGAAAAAGAAGCCTTGAAACAAATGCGCAAACCAATGATTCATCTGGGTTCATTCGAAACTAACGAAAAACAAGCGGAAAGAAAATTATCCGGAAATTTATACGCGGAGGAAAGGAAGACACAGCTGGGGACGAACTCAAACTGTTAGATGTGATAATCATATGCATTTTCAAAGCAAAACTGAAAGTTCTGCAATTTACAGCGACAAACGCAAAGTTCCTTGAGTGGAAAGATAAAAACATTCAACTTTTTTATTGTTTCAAATCACTGGTGGTCCCTAAATAATTCAACTCTTACGAGAACACACTGTGAACTTGAAAAATATGTTGTTCTGATTGGATAAAAACCAAAGGCCCTAGGGCTTGCTTTATTTGCACCCAGCAGAGAAGCTCAGTTATAGGCTAAGCATGGCCAACTAGTTTTCACCAGTCCAAAAATAGCCTGTACTGGCTACTAACGGATTTTGGATACTTTTAAACACTTCGAGGACCACCGTACTGATTTTTTCCTACAATAACAAAGGATGAAGTAAATGCCTGCCTTCAAGCCCATACACGTCCCTTCAGAAGTAATACAGGGGAGTGCTTTATCGTTTACATAAATAGACTTGATTTGCACACTAGTCTTTGCATAATCATTAATAAATAATTTTAGAGCAGTTCTTTGAGAAAATGGTGCCAAGTTAAAAACGAATACAAATTTTTTGTATGCAAGTAGGTTCCTCAGGGGATGGAAGTAAACCACTACTTTTTGGCCAGTTAATGCATCGATGACAAGGTAACCATTCTCCAGCCTCAGGCCCGTGTTTTAACCGCAAATTTTAATCTCAAAAAGTAACTATATATTAATGATTCTGGTTCTCCGCCGCGTCTTTAACAAATTCGGTGAAACTTTGCCGGAGGGTAGAGTAAAACTTCTCGTTTAATATAACATATTAAAAAGGATTTTTCTGATCAAGAGCGAAATATGGGATTCCTCAGGTTACTCTTCTAAGTTGTCTCTCAGCCACTTTGAGAGAGCAAAAATTACCACATTTCACGTCTCAATTTGTCTGGTAAGAAAGTTGAAGTTTGTTTATAAAATGAATTTGGAAAACAACTCATACGGCAGTGTTATTTGTTAAAATTTGAAGCTAAATGACAAACTTCATCCCGTTCGCGCCGAAGTGGATAGGGCTTCCTTTCAGTGATGCACTCGGCCACATCAAATGAACTGTCAGTCCCTTTTTGTTTTCTCTTTTGGCAACTTTGATTGGCTAACTTACTGAATCGTGCAGGTCGGCAAGTATTTTCCCTCGGTTTTTCTCAAAATTGTGGCTCCTAAGAGAAGGGTGATGGGAACGGGGTCCTTACCACAAACGGCATATCCGCTGACGATATGAACGCATTTTAGCTAAGTATTACGTAGAGTAGACAGGAAAGAAAATTGTAAAGCGTCGGAGTTCATGCTGGAAAGAAACATGTCATTAAGGTAAAGCACTGGAACTAGTCTCGTATTTTTTCGCGCATAATTAAAAAGGCAGCATTAAAATATCAAAATGTCCCGCGTGAAAATCTATTTGCCAAGAGCTGATTTAGAGCCCAGTTCCTTCCTTGGTGTAGCAACGCCTGGACGATGTTTTTATAAAATGGCGACCTTCGAGTTTCATTTATGTGAAATGTTTGATGTTTTGTTGACGTGTATCTAAAAAGGAGAGATTAAAAATAGTGCAAAATGAATTTATCTTGATTTTCTGGCCTGGATAGGAATTTTTTTAGAAAAGCGGTGCGAGTCTTCCAACGCACTTTAAAGGTAAGAGTAGGACCAGATTGAGTCACTGTTGAGCGGTAAGTGAGTAAGTACAACTCGAAATCTAAAACTCACCAAAACGGCCTCGATGGCTCTAGAAGCGAGAGGATGGTAAAAGACACAACGCAAACAAAAGGTGAGTTAATTTTATTTCGAATATTTCCAAAGAACTCCTACAGAGTCTGGGCTGCCTGTGATTGAATGATATACATTTGTAAAAGGTTCGGCAATTTGTTCATCGTTTATATTCTGGGAATATCGTTGAACCGAATATACTGTTAAATTAGGATTCTTCCCCAAACAACAGCTGCTCTGAAAAAAATATGAATTGTAAACTAAAGCTTCACTCCTAACGATTCTACTGAACGAACTTGAGGTCGTTACATGCAGCTACATGCGCTAGAACTACTTTTTGAAATTTTCTATACACTTGCCAGTACAAATTTACCGGAAAAAATTGCAGACAACTGATATGGAAAATCCAAAGCAAGCGTCTTGAGAAATTTAAGCACAGTAACGGCCCCCAATGTTTGATAGTAAAATTTTTTACTGTGTAGCTTTAGTTTACAGTTCATATCAGTTTTTTTTTTCAGAATAGTTTTTTTTACGGAAATTATTCGACATTAGCTTGTCGTACAAACACGGTAATTTCCCACGCGGTTGCCTACTCGTCAAAATGGCGTCGAAAACCGTGATAAAGCCTATTTACTGTAACTTTTACCTGGACACAGAAATCCGTGGAAACCGTACCATCGCGAATATCGTTAAATCGACGATCGTAAAACGGGGTTTCCGCTGTATATTTGTACAGGTGACCATTTAAGACTAAATGTAAGGTCCAGAATCGATTCATGTATCACATCTTTTGAGGAGCATTCTTTTTGCATATTCGATAAACATGTGGCCAGATGATTGAAATGAGATATTGCTGATGCCATTCAACCCCTAAACCCAGGAAATACCGATTTTCTTTTCTTGTTTGCCTTCGCGTCATTATTATTATTATTATTATTATTATTATTATTATTATTGTGAAAGGTTTGAACCCAGGAGGCATTTCAAAAGTAGGTTGAGTTTGATCGTCCGAGTGAACGTAGTCCTGAATAGGACTGTTATTGTTGACAGTGACTGACGTTTCGACAACCTGTGCGGTAGTCATCGTAGGAGTTTAGTCACTCTTTAGTTGTCTCTGCTTTATTACAAGACGACAGTGGCTATGCGATTTCCCGCCAAAATAACCTCGAGTTGCATTTGGGTTGCCATCCTGTTGATTGAGTTATTTTACCTTGGTATGCCTGTGGTAAGGACGGACGGACGATCGGTCGGGCGGGCGGGCGGGCGTACGGTCACGTGATTACCAAATTTTCTCGGATGGGTAGATTACTTCATTTTCTTACCCATGGTGCTACGCTGCGCGCGAAGCAAAAACAGTAAATTTACTTCCAACTGTAAGGGTAGCTCAATCGATTTTGAAACTTTCCCTCCGTAGATAAGCCCCTCGGAATGTAAGCCCCTTCAAAAATAAGCCCCGGAGCTTATTTTCGAAATTCTACGGTATGAGACAGGGCATTTTCCACATGTGCCCGTAAACTTTAGAACAGTATAATATTTTCTTAGGCCCGGTTCAGACGCCAAACTTTTCATGAGCCGAACGGCTAATACATTGAATTAAGTACATGAAAAGTTCTGCGTCTGAATCAATTATAAACGCCTGTTTCAATTTGACACGGCTCAGTCGTTCTTTTCGCCTAACCCGACTGGGAATTTCGCCTTTGGAGCGACTTTGGAACTGCTTTGATTCAGACGCCGGACTTTTCATGTACCGAACCTAACGTACAAATTATTAGAACGTATTTTGTAACCAGTTTGACCTAAATGAGCCTTTTTCGTCTTTTGAACTTACTTCAGCTGCAGTTAAGATTGGCGTCTGAATCAATTCAGCCGGTCTAAATAATCTGAGTCGGCCTTAATTTGAATAAGGTTCGTCTGAACCGGGCCTTAGACATTCGTAAATCGATCAGTGTTTGTACTTAAAGAAAAAAATTAAAAACCTACCTTGTTAGGAAATTTATTAATAAAAGTTTAATTTATTATTAGAGTTTAATGTTTTATATCTCCTAATTTCTATTTTTATGTATTTATTCTTATAAAATTATTATTTTTAATTTGTTGTAAAGCGCCACGAACAACCAGTGGATGTGAGCGCTATAGAAGTGTTTAATCATGCGTTCTTATTATTATTATTATTATTGTTGTAAGTGCGAGGGTTAAAGAAGTATCGAAACTCCCTGTGACACACCTCTCCCAAAAATGCAAAATTGCAAACCAAAGTTTGATACGCCGCTAAATTATAGTTGGTGTAATGTCGAATTACCTTTCACTCGGGGAATGGACGACTGATTATCTTCAACAAAGCAACACCGGCTGTTTCTTCTTTGACTTTTTTATTAGTTGTGTAGTTCAACATTCACTGACTTAATTTCCAACTCTCTTTAACCAAAGTTGCTTCACGTCGTTTTATAGCGACTAGAAAACCCTCCTGGTTAGAGCAAGATAAATATTACGCACGTTTTCTGTAATTGGCAAAAGCAGACTCATTTGCGTCATGATCTTTCTAGACTCCGTAATAAAAAGCTTCTGTTGGCTAGTCAATTGCAATATCAAACAAGGGTACAGTTAAGAAATAATACAAAGCTCATTCTTGTACAGCTAAGGTAGTTAACTTAAGGCATGACTCAAAACGTCCATAAAATTTAGCAAATTGTACGTAATGTTCATGGGTCCTTTTGGTAAGCAAACCCAAATATGGCAAGCAACACATTCTTGGTGACCTGCCGGCCTTTAATAATATTGTTGACGTTCAAACTCTAGTCGCGTGACCAGGAGTTGATTTTTTTTAAGTAAAAAATCTGTAGGGTAAAAAGGGAAACATAAAAGAAACTAAGATTAGTTAAATCTTTTTTTTTATGAATGGCTAAGTTTAAAAATTATGACGTAAGTAATGCAAATAGTCACGTGACTTGATGAAATGGCTTAATAACTTAATAGAAATGATATATACCATTTTAAATGACAACATAATAACGCACAAGCAGTTCTTGGAAAGATTCTCCTGAACCCGAGGCTAGACCTGCACATTTAAAAGAGTATAATGGATTTTTTCCGAAAAGCCTCTTGATATAACTATCAATCTAGTAAAATGAGTATCGAGAAAGAAGAATTACCTCAGTGTTATTTATTTTCCCAATCACACACATGATATATTTTTCAACTTTAAAAACTTCTGATGAAATTTCAACAGCCGATTGAAACTTTCCCATAAGTCGTAATTTGAAACAAATTTGCTTGGAATACTTTTCATCGCTGACACTTTTTATGCGGTAAGATAGCGATAATGTATTCATTTTAATGTTTGAACTAGCTATAGTTTGTCTAAGTTTCTCCTAAAGTATTTTTCTAAGTAGAAGAACGATAAAATAATTTTATTATAAGATTAATAGTTTTCTAAAAAAGAAACAAACAAACAAAAAACCTGTTTATCTCTGCTGATTTAGCCAAGGCAGCACATGCAGTGCATATTCAAAGTTTTTTCACATGCAGCATGTGTATAGCAAGGTACGTACGGTGAGTCCAGGATCACACCAAAATCACACCTAAACTTATCAGGAATCAGATCGTAACCACGAAGAGACTTGGAACTTTGACAACTTTTTCGAAGATCAAGTGGGGCGGGTTGGTGAGGGGAAAGAGGGGAGAGCAAAGGCTGAGGCTCTCACCCTTTCCCTGTAGAATTGGTTATGATGTATGGTCCTCAACTGTACGCACAGTAATGCAAAGGAATGTCACTGGCACGTGAAATTTTGTCAAAAAAATTACTTATTTTGGCATCCGCCATTTTATAGAATCACCGTCATTACCTAGCTGCAACACTGGCAAAGGTGTACCCCCGTGGGGGGTACTCAACAAAGTTTTACATGGGGAGGCTCCGCCCCGAGGACCAACCACGTAGCCTTTTATATACCATTTTTGACAGAAAAGGTCCCTTCCTTTTGACAAATGGTACCCCTTTCACATACCTGGTTTAGAGCGGTGCATCCCCTTTTGTAAATGCAAAACAAAAGTAAAACCAGGAAATATTCTCGACTTTTTCACAGCTATAAATTCTTCAATTAGCTCTTTTAGATCTTTAATCCTTTTATATACTGCAACTAGTGAAATCCCTACCAGTTTACATACCTAAGGCCTGATAAAGGTACCTCTCTCGGCCGTATAGGCCCTTATAGGGAGTACGCCCCCCCACCCCCCCTCCCCCCTCTGGGGAGTGTAACTCAAAATGTCAAGCAGGAAAAGGCAATGGGTGCTTTAAATGTGGTGGCAAAACACGGATAAGGTCAAAAACCGATGATGAGGAGCTGGAAATAGGTTCGATACACCAGGATATTATGACGCATTTTTGGCGCCAAAAGCTTTTTTATAAGAGACAGAAACGGACAACCGTGTTACTGGGTCACCAAGCAACTATTATTATTCACTTAAAATCCATTTGAAAGTCTTCAATTCATGTGTAATTTTGTTATTAAAAAATTAAGAAATAATTGAAAATGAAAAACGTATGTTACATTGCTTTTAATAGGACCAAAAATTACAATTATGATATTTTTGTGAAGTCCATCGAACCGCTTATCTTCCCTGAGACAAATTTTGAAACTGTCCTGAGTTGACCCAGAATATCATGCCGTCTTGTGTCTTTGTGGATTCTCCTGATAAGGGCCATGTATAGGTCGAGGGGAGCTGAGAAACGATAGAAAATAAAGAAAAATGATGAGGAAGGAAAGAAAAGGGGTTAAAACGCTGTAACTACAAAGTAAGACAGTAAATGATTTCACGTAATGCGCCAGAACACCCGAACTGAAGCGAGAGCTACACTCCTTACGTTATATTTAATAATATAACATACAGATTTAGCCAGGGCTAAAAGCGAAGCTCTCGATAATATTTATAGTTTGTTCAAACAAAATATAAAATCGTGTAATGCTAAGCGGCGAAGGCAACGCCGGAGAACGGTGAAAAACAACAATAGGTCTAATTAGCAAAAAAGGAACTTTTGCACGTGCAACACACTTTTTTGTACATTTCTTTGCAGTTGTTTCGCACAAATTCAACGGGAAACTTCCAGAAAAGTTTATTATGGAGGAAATTTCGTACGTGTTCTTGTTCACGTTTTTTCACTGCCGCTCATTTTCTTCTTGTATTGGTGTCCGATAGCATTTCGCATTTTGTCACCGCCGCTACACTGATTTTCATGTTGTTTTTCCAACAAAAAATGTCTCCTTTGTTCTCGCTCTAGAGCTCTGTCGTCCTTTTTCTCGTTGAGCTTCGCTGGCTGGCGCCCACTTTCTCTTTTTCTCTGACTTTCTCTTGCTCTATATTTTAAATTTGTGGGCAATTAATCTAAGCTTAATACTTTAGAAAACACGGATGCAGAAATAATTTCCGCTTTCCGTTTTCGAGTTTATTGACTCTTTAGGTTCCTCTGCTTTACAAGACGCGGGTGGCTATGCCATTTCCTACCAAAATAACATCGAGTTGCATTTGGGTTGCCATACCTGTTGATTGAGTTATTTTACATTGGTATACCTATGGTGCAGATGGACAGACGGATGGTCGAGTGCACGGTCACGGGATTAATAAATTTTCTCGGATGGGTAGATTACCACATTTTCTTACCTATGGTTCTCCACTGCGAGCGCTTCGTGCGCGAGAGCTCTTCTATGAAGTACTTATAACGCCTTGTCTCGCTTTTCCATGTTGGTAAGTGAGCATAAATTAATTTATAAATCAATTAACTTTGCCCTACTAAAGCTCCGTGCAAACGGACGCAACATCGTTGGGAGTTGTTGTGATCGTTTTCACACGTAGCTAAAAGTTTGACAGGTTTCAAAGTTAGCGCAGCAACTCCCTACAACATGCAGCAGGGTGTAATCGCAACAATGTTGCGTTTGTTTGCACGGGGCTTAACGTTCTAATGTTATCTGAAAAAAACTTGTTTGCCAAAGAGGCTACCGAGCTAAGAAGCTGCGAGGCTGATCTGACTCGGCAGCAGATTCACAATGCCGCCCAATATATAATAGACAATTTCTCAAATTCTGCGTAACCCCTTTTTTTGGCCCATATTTGGGAGTAAGTAATACCCCATATTTGGGCAGTGACGTCACCGTCTTGCATTTACTCCTCGTGGACGGAGGCCGAGTGATCCAGTGTGTAACTGGTAGTGGACAATGGTTGCGTTTGTGAAGTTATTACTGAGGACCTAACAGGTGAGCAAGCTTACGATTTCTTGTTTGAAAGGGCCGGTGCCATGTTTTGCTCTATAAACTGGGTTGAAAGCAGCAGCTGTATGTTCAAGGAATAAGGTTGTACGCTCAAATTTTTGTTAGAAGCAACGTGTTCTTCGCAACTTGATTTACACTGTGCCAGCCCTCAACTCCTGTGAGGAATGCAGTGCATGCGGGCATTTACGGACCTTTTGTTTTAGAGACTATTTTTATGCGTCTCGAGAGAGAGACTGTTTGTCCTGTGACACTCCCTCATTAGATCGTTGTATTTTATTCAAATTTATATATAAATACTTCGCCCCATTCTCACGCTTTTCACACACTTTACTTAACACCATTTTTTTTTTCACACATATAACTCCAAGCGAAATATTTTTCTTATCCCTGTGATGTCGTTGATCGACGAAAGCTGGGAATTTAATTTTTGTCTTTAATTACAGCATTTAAAGGCCTCACTCGAACAATATTTTACTTTCTAACGTTTACAGTTTTGATACAGAGGAATTTATCACGAAACATAAGAGCTAACTTGGTCCAATTTACCAACAAAGCTTCAAGCTATGTTGTTATTGTTTAATAAAAGTGGAAAACTAGAATGAGCCCAAGTGGTCGTTTCAAACTTGGGTGAAATTTTTTAGCCATCCTTGTCTATAGGGAAATCAGTTGTAAACTTCTAAAATTATGTAACAATTTGCGAAGAACCATCTGGCACATTCCACAAAAGATATTAACGAATTCGCCATGTTGGCACTTGCCGGAAGGTACATCTAGTTTGTATTTTTCACTCTGTCAGCGGTCGTAAACGAAAAACAATCCGAAAAGTACTTCCTCTGGACCTAGTGTACGTTTGTCGTGCTCTTAGGAAAGTTAAAAGCCCAGATAATTGTTAATAAGTTGCTTAATTATTTGGTCAACAAAAGGTACCAAAATGAACATTACAGAATCTTTTAAAGGCTCTCATAGCTGATTCAAAAGAACTATTCACGTTTCGTATTACATTTTCCCCAGACCTCTTCCGCGAAACGAAGCAAAAACAAAAACAAATAACATCCAAACAACAAAGCCTATTCTTTTCCTGTCTGCCTGAATCTAATTTTTACGGCAAAATTTTTTTTCCATTTCTACCCTGGTTTCTTAACGCCAAAATCTTGTGTGGAACGTTTTTGCTAGAATCGAAGAACCTTCTAATTCGGAAGTGTTAATAAAGTTTGTCTTGTATCGTAATTAAAACACCATGCACCATTATTGAAAGAGGATCAGACATTCAGTTCAAAACTCGCTCAAGAGGTAAAAAGCTATTCTAGAGAAACTCAGACGTAATTGAGGACACCAAACTTACATGTTGAAAGGAAATCGTTTTACTTTCTGTTCCTGTGGTCCAAGAGTCCAAGGAATTGGTTCCCAGTTAAGCCCCTGCAGGAGCAGCATGTATTGCCAGAGAGATAAGCTGTCCAGTACCCCTGGAACCGTCGCTAAATTCTAAAACGCAGGCCTTAAATCCATATTGGTTTTCTGATTCCAGCTAGCAAGCGGCGCCATCTCCACCTTCTGGGTTCTTAACCCAGTGACCGAATGAAGTCAAAATCTCAAAAGTCCTTCACATTGCCCTGCACGCGAAAAGGTTTTGAGTATAGAAACTGCAAACAGGCTTCTGCCTGATGTGCTGACATTGACTTTCCCAACCTTGTAGTAGCCTTCGAAAAAGGAAAAGACATTGGGTTTCATTCTGAGAAAATGATTGGTTTGTTTGCTCTCACCTGGCAAACTTTTACAACTCTGACTGTGAACTGCTATCACATGCAATTAAGTTATTTCCAAGCACTATAAGTGTTTGTAGACGTGATTCATTGCATATTTCCTCTCACCTTTCAGCACCATTCAAAAGTGTTGTAAAAGTGTAGCGGTCGTATTTGACTTCATTTTTGACTAGTATCAAAGGTGTGGTCACAGCTAACTACACTTTTGACTTCATCTTTGACGTGCATCAAAGGTAAAGTCAAAGTTACCAGCATATTTGACAACGACTTTGATAAGGGTTAAAGGAATAGCAAAGAATTGATTCATTTGACTTCATCTTTGACGCGCGTCAAAGGAGAAGTCAAAGTTGTTACCAATTTGACTTCACCTTTACCGAGGTCAAAGGAGTAAGCAAAGAGGTTATATATTTGGCGACATCTTTGACGCGCGTCAAAGGTGAAGTCAAAACCAATACCATATTTGACCTAACTTTTGACGCGTGTCAAAAGTGCAGTAAATCCAATTTTTCGTCCCGTGTTAAGCTTATTAAAAGGCAAAGTGAATAATTATATAATTCAAATCATGCACCTATATTTCCTTCTATAAGCAACAAAATTGTAACAAGACGGTTTGGTAAGTCGATTGACAAACGTCATCTGTTGGTTGCTTCACTACCTGATTGGCTAGCATATCTCACCTCATTTTCTCTTTCAATCAGAATTCAAGACCACGTATCTGTCAAAGTCGTTTCAGCGCGCGCTTCACGACGCATGTGCTTTTTTCGCGTTTTGATTGGTTGATTGGATTATTTGCTTCAGCAAGTGCTCATGCCGGTTCTGACACCACACCGTTCTTTACAATGCAAATATATCTAATTTTGTTTTATAATATCCGACCCTAAAACATGACGCTTCTTAGAGTGGTTGAATCATGTTAAGTCATCGCGACAGGAACTTCCTTGGAAAGAGCAAAGTTTTTTGAAAACGAAAAAAGAAATGACATCATAAAATTTGAGCTTTGCGTAGTGACTAGGATTGCATTGAACAGGCAGATTAAGAAACTGATAAGGATAAAGCATAGCACCCTCGGTCACAGTTTTTGCTAAATGGATAAAAATAAAACACTTTTTGCACTTTTTCATGAAACCATTGTATTGATTGATGACTTGTCACTGTTTTTTTATTATTACTATTTTATAATTCAAATGAAAAATGACATTTTAAATGGTTAATCAAAAGTAAGGTGGCAAGGTATGGTAAGGAAATCTTTATTTCTGCACTATAAAATTCGAAAGGTACAAAAATATTACAAAGTTGAAAACCTCGTAAATTGACGGACGATAAAAATTACCGCGGCCGGACTATAACTGCTAATTACCAGAGGTATGCCCGAGATGACAGTTTCTCCCAATAGTACGGACCGCCCTACGTCGGTTAATAACATTTTTATTTTTTTCCTACTGAGATTTTAATGTTTCAGGAAATTTTTACTTCAGCTTCCAACCTATGTGTGTTAAGGTAGGACGAGTTCGTCTTGATGAAGCGCGCGATCGATTGCAGACCAAAACAAAACATTACAAGGATTATGATTTTTAGCTTGGTAATTTTATATTATTATACATTGTACTCACTATCTGTCTTCTCATTGGCTAAGAGTCTGCAGCTAATTTTGGAAATCAGCGCAAACTACAAGTTAGTTAGTTATCTGTTAGGAGATAACTGACTAATCTGCCAGGTCCCTTGCGACGGTGTTTGTCGTTATTTTCTTCAAAACAATGTATAATAAAACAATTATTCGATTCCGTTTTTTGCGATATCCTAAATATAATCAAGGTCTCGGTAAGTGTTATCAGCCTCGGTCTTCAGCTCGGCTGAAAAGCCCCAGAAAAAAAAATACGGTAAGGATTTTCTTCCGATAAATAATTACTTTAAGATTAGTTCAGTCGCGCGAGCGGGATGAAAACTGCTCAAAGGCTTTATAAAAAGAGCTAATTATACATACCAATCTCACGAGGGAACACAAATGGCTTTTACTGAAAGTACTTCAGACTTAATCCCAGTTATATGCCGCGCTCCTCTTGTCGCTTTTCTTGTCGTGTATTAGATTTCTAGATCAGCATACATTTTGTTAATCTTCATTTTCCGCCAGAATAAGTTAATTAGTTTGCGTGTAAAAGGCTTCTAAAAAAATCACAAGGTTTGTCCCACTTCGAGTCCTCCTTCTGGAGATACACCGGCTTGGTGGCATTTTTTCCGAGTCACTCACCGTTTCTGGGCAAAGTGTCATAAAGTATTCGATAAAAATCGTCTCGATTTTAAGGCCTCTCGATTACGTATTCGCCAGTCCAACCGAAAACGTGAAATCGAGAGAGACATTTGTTTATATTTGTCGTGATAATGCAGTACATATCGGTGGATTTTACTTCATGCGGCTTCGTGCGGCTTGCTACTTATGAAAGAAGAGTGCCGGATTTCATCGCTTTGTTCGCCTTTAATTTGTTGTCGAATGCAAGGCAAAATAACCGACCACTGTAAGGTAAGAATTGAAGTGTTCAGTTTGTTTCTCGGCGAAAAATCGTGCATAGAATTCGTGAAACCCGTGAGTATTATGCATCGGTCAATTCCAGCTGGGCCCAGCACCCCTCCCCCCCCCCCCCGGGCTACTGCGGGGCATTTGCCCTCCTATTCAGTCCTGGGGGTGAAGCATTTGCAAACATCCGGGAGCCGGGCATTTGCCAACCCCGGGGCTATTCCCGAGCTTTTGACACGCGCGCGGTTTCCTGTCAGAATATAACTACACATAGGATATTACCCGGGAGCTATCGACGTGAATCAACGTTTTTTGGTTAATGAATCAATTTTCTGTTGATATTTTTTGAAAAAGATCCTTTCAAATTTATAACCTCTTCATAACATATAATTTTACAGCGCTCTATTAATTTTAATGTCAATAATTTTATATCAATACTAAAACCATAAACTGGTGCAAGTCTTCGCGGCGTGAAGTCTTAACCCTCCGAAGTACAAGCAAATTCATACCCCCACCGTGGTAGAAGGGGGGGGGGGGGGGTAGATGGAACCCCTCCCCGGAGTTTTTGATATGTTGCAGTATTTTGAAACGATTTTACCTTTAGTGGAAAGCCTTTGACCTTCATAACAAGATGACGTATGTTTTACGGGTGCTGGAGACCTGGCGCTGCTGGAGGCCTTTGACGTCACCAACAATGGTCGCCATCTTGGTCGCCATCTTGGATTTTACCAAGAATTGGAAACCAGGTTAAAACCGCAAGAAATGGTAAATTTTTTGTGCTTTACATGAAAAATAACACATAAATGAACATTTTGCATCATTTTAGCCACAAGATTTACTTTTATTGTTGAAAGAAGTTGAAAAAAAGATGTATTTTCACCCAAAATTGGCTTCGCCACCTGCTACTTATGACGTCATATATCGTAACCATGGAAACTGACCATCACTAAACTCGTCTCAAAATCTGCGCGAGGGATGAACGAACAGCTACTGAAAACGTCATGTGCTGATGTTTTATGCTCTAGTAAAAAAACTCAGAAAAACCTTTTTGGGGGTGGCATTCTCTCCCCCTTGTACGTATGAGGGTTAATTAGAATCCTAGTGCTATTACAAAGGAAGACGTTACTTGAAACAAAAAGTCGCACATTAAAATGTTTAAAACGGCACTTTTCGACTGTGCGATCAATGAAAAATGTTGCAGTGTTGACAGAAAACAGGGCATTTGCCTTCTGTTTTCGTCCCTACCCCGGGGAATTTGACAGCTGAAGAGTCCCCACCCCCGGGAATTTGCCATCCCAGGCAAAAAAGATGCTAATGCCCGGGGGGCAGTCCGGGGGCGGCGGGGGAGCTGGGCGCAGCTGGAATTGACTGATGCATTACCTCTGTTATACCTAATGTCATGCGATGACTCCTCGCTTTTTCGATGGATATCACTGATACAAACAATAGTTTCTTTGGCAAAGTTAAGTATAATTTAGTTATCGATACCATTTAAGGACGATGTTTCGTTATATGCTTCATTACTTGATTTATTCCGGTTACGTGCGAGGATTTAGATGACAATGTTTGTGCGCTTTAATTATGCTGATAATTTCTTGTTGAAAACTTGTTTAACCCTAACAAAAAAGCTCTTCTATTATGAAGAAGCTTTTTTCTTTGAAGAAAGCGCGAGCCTTACGCGAGCTTTTATCCCCGTGAGTGCAGTGTAACCCAGTGATTCTTTAGGTATAGCTAACAAACATAGGCTGTACTTTAGGTGGCGCAGCCATGAATACAGTGTAACCTAGTTATTCTTTAGGTATAACTAACAAACATAGGCTGTACTTTAGGTGGCGCACCCATGAGTGCAGTGTAAAGCAGTGATTCTTTAGGTATAGCTAACAAACATAGACAGTACTTTAGGTGGCGCAGCCATGAGTACAGTGTAACCTAGTTATTCTTTAGGTATGGCTAACAAACATACGCTGTACTTAAGGTGGCGCACCCATGAGTGCAGTGTAACCCAGTGATTCTGTAGGTAGAGCTTACGAACATAGGCTGTACTTTAAATGGCGCACCCATGAGTGCAGTGTAACCCAGTGATTCTCTAGGTAGAGCTTACAAACAGACTAGACTGTACTTTAGGTGGCACACTCATGAGTGCAGTGTAACCCAGTGATTCTCTAGATGTAATACTCATCATACTTCGACAAAGTTCGTGTATTGGTATCGAAGAATGGAATGTCATCAACGTTATCAAAATAATCTTTGAAGTCGAAGAATTTTCTGTCGCGGTTCCATAGCAAAAATAAAAGAACTGCTAATTCCCCTCGGGCAAGGGTAATTTGAAGTAATCTGAACTTAAAATAAAGTGAGTGCCAACTTGAATGTTCTGCAGCAAAATCTTTCCTTCACTTTAAAATTCTTTGTCTGGAGAAATATTTCAAGCATTTTTATGGATTCCTATTTATTTGGAAGTTCGTGGCAAACGCCAACTACTACGAAACATGTGTATCTTGATAGACTTGTTGGCTTATTATTATTTTGGTTGATTCAGTTTTCTGTATCCTTTTGTCTTAAGTCTTTGAATAATGATTTACAAGAGTAGCGACTGCCTACTATATGTTTATAAGCGCAATATCAACGTCACTCAGAATTAAATTCTAGGAAAAACTTGACCAAATTTGAAATTCCTTTGTGTTAACTACTTGACCAAGGCCACATCTTATTAATTTTTAAAAGATAAGCAGACGAATAAAATGATGCAAAACGTGACTAAATCTAGTTCTTAAGGGCTGTGTTATAGCAATCTTTTGTATTATGTAAAGTTAAGTTTGCTGTTTAGTTATGTGAGAGTTATAGATTAAACAATCGCTGATATTAAATAACGAACGGATGTTGATTCGATCAATTCACTTTAGCATATTTTCCTCACTATTTTGATAACAAAGTTCCAACAGTTAGAGTACGATAAAATAATATAAATATGAGGTATACGTCTAGCTAATGTCAAGTGAGTACATGTAATCCTCTCCATATTTCATCAAGGAAGTCGTCTAGTGTGAAAACTAAACAAAAACTCCCAAGTGTTGCATAATGGACGGACCAAGATAATTATAAGAAGGGCAAATTTTAAGTCATAATTGTTTTTTTTTTTTAAGCCACGGGGTTTTATGTGAATTACTACTTCTGTCTATGTCGTCCATCTTGTACAAAGCTTTCTGACAGTAGTCTAAATCTTTTGAAAATGAAAGTTTGGGTTTCGTAGTTCCGGAAAATAGACATACCTCTCGCATACTCTTAGCAATATTTTTTGTTGTGATTAAAATCACTTAAAAATCATGACATGTTAGAAATAACTATTTTATGACGAAGAAGCTTCTTCTTTTAGCGCTTCCGTTTTATCAAATTTAGAACCTTCTGATGAATATTTTGAGACAAATAATGATAAGTGGAACATCGATAATGATGCTTGCTCCCGACATAAAGGTTTTTTTTTAAAATATACAGTAAACACCCGCATACAAGAAACTACCTTTTTTGAAGTCTGGCAAAATAGTTCTGACTTGTGTTTTGGGGTACTTATTCACTTTGGCGCCTCAGGCTAAGGTTCTTAATAAGGTTCTTAATTTATGTGAAGGAAACAGACTTGTTGACTACCAAAAAAGTACAGAAACTTGTGAGTTTGGTCCTTTTCAATATTTATTCACAACTGTACCTTGCAAACCTCCTTATGCAAGGCCCATAAAGACAATTGCAGTTTGTTCTTTCCATAAACTTTTTTTGTTGTAGTAATTGCAGTAACACTTTTATTAGGAATTACACTTTGCCACAGTATTTTCTTGTAATATAAATTTGCAATCTTAAAGTCAAACTCGCTCGTTAAAATCTTTATCATAATATAACTGTAATCCATAGTTAAAAACCGACTTTATCTTGCCAAACAGGTTCCTTGTATTTTTGGGTATTAAAGTCGCAAATTTCCGCCAGAAGGCTGTTAATCCATAGGTTTATATATGCGGGCCAGTTTATTGCATATCATGTACCTTTTGCGTGATGCTCCGAACTGACGCCAAAACTGGGCAAGGACTACTGAAAAGAACGCTGGTAAAAGTGCACAGAACAATAATTCTGTACCTTGCCAATAACAAGCGGAAAGTAAAGCGGTGATTCCGAAAAATAGAGCACCTGAGATCTTTTAACATACCGCGTTACGTTGTAACGAAAGCTAAATGACACCATGTAACGCTTAACGATTTCCCAAAATGCAATTCGCCCTAAGGCCCGCTGATACTTTTGAAACCGTATACTTTTTTATACGAAATCGGCCTTCTGTCCACACGAAACCTGTGAATCCTGAAACCGCTCTCCAGAGTGTTTTTTTTTTAGATCCGACAGGTTTGGTGAATTCGTGCGGACGACAGAAACCGGATATCGTAAACTCGTTCCAGTCCATGACGGGCTTAGGCTACAAAAAAAATTCTGACCAGGAGGTCTTCTAATCTCGTACATTACTTGTCACCGCCTGCCGGAAACAATCAATGAAGCCCTTTTTTTCTCTCAGCATCTTGTTTCATTTGTTAGATTTACTGAGGTTGTCGCGACTGTCGCGTGTGAATATTTCGCTAAAGTTTCTGTCGCTTTACTGCATAACGCTGGTTGCATTTGCGAAGCTATGAGCAAAATGGCTAGATTTCTAATTACTCCTGGCAAGTGTTAAATCTGCTTTAATTTAACGGGAAGATGCCGGCAAAACGAATCCGTTTTAACCTACGTCAAGTTCGACCACTACACTGCTAAACGAGAGTGGCAAATTATTTCTGTAGGAAATCCTTACTTGGTTATCGACTTTGGTAAGTTTAGCTTTGTTTAGCCGAGTAATTGATGGTAAGTCGTGATTTTTAATGTTTCGGTTTTTTGTCGATGAAAAATACCGAGAAAAAATATCGAGCCGAAATTATTTTTTTCGCACGTGTTCTCTGATGGTGCATTTCACATAATTTTTGATAATGTATTACAAAAAGATTCTGTCCAGATTTCTCGATATTTTGTCAGTTTCACTCTATCACACGCCGCCCAAGAAACGATCGCTAGCCTCTAGCAATTTGGCGCCAGCTTTCCTATTTTGCTTTTGCATTTTGATCACCGTCTCATGAAAGTGCTTTTAATTATTTGTGGCGGGAAATATGTACCGCGCGCGTTTGTTTGGCGCCCAGATCATTGACATCAGTGGAAGAGACTCCAGACAGGTAAGAAAACTTAATAATTATATCAGTCGCATTTGATGTTTAAAATTATAATTCTGGATTATTCTATTCTAGTTCAACACTCGAGGGAGTCAGCTCTTTTCTCAAAAAAATTTCGCAGACTAGCAGCCTCGCTGGGTCATGCAGGGTCCCCTTGTTTCCTGAGCTTTTGTTATCTGCGTTGCAGATATCCTGGGTAGTGTATACCTGAAATCTACCGTTAACTCAAAAAATGCTCTAATCAATGCTGTAGTATCCTGGGTAGCGTATACCTAAAATCTACAGTTAACTTGCAAAAATGCTCTAATCATTCCTGTAGTATCCTGGGTAGTGTATACCTGAAATCTACAGTTAACTCGTAAAAATGTTCTAATCATTCCTGTAGTATCCTGGGTAGCGTATACCTGAAATCTACAGTTAACTCGTAAAAATGCTCTAATCATTCCTGTAGTATCCTGGGTAGCGTATACCTGAAATCTACAGTTAACTCGTAAAAATGCTCTAATCATTCCTGTAGTATCCTGGGTAGCGTATACCTGAAATCTACAGTTACCTCGTAAAAATGCTCAAATCGATGCTGTAGTATCCTGGGTAGCGTATACCTGAAATCTACAGTTAACTTGCAAAAATGCTCTAATCACTCCTGTAGTATCCTGGGTAGTGTATACCTGAAATCTACAGTTAACTCGTAAAAATGCTCTAATCATTCCTGTAGTATCCTGGGTAGCGTATACGAAAAACATTTTCCCGGCCTTTTAGGAAGCGGCTTAAATAGTTTCAAAGTTGCAGGGCAGTCACAAAACTGAATTCTTGAGTTTACCTCCATTTCATACTATAACTTACTGCCCGAGACTGAAAAAGGCGCAATGTAAAATGTTTATGGCGTTTTATTATTACCAAAATAGTAAGTGTCTCGGAAGAAGGTTAGCCGAGCAGAAAAAGATTTAAACCTTGCTTTAATCGGATATTGCGGTTGCTTTCATTTCAGTTTATGGTAGCTTGAGTTACTCTTTTGTGGGCAGTTTACGGAAGTCCTAGGGAATTCAGCTAACACCTCAAGAGCCTAGAGCTGTCAGACCTTGGTTTTGAATTACTTATGCAAATTAGCTGGCTGCACATTGAATGTGCAGCCAGCTAATTTGCATAAAATTTTTTCGCGCTTCAAAGCTCGTCATGTTTTTCTCGTGGTCTTGAAACGAGGGGCTTAATAAGCCGAGTAGCTCTGGGGAAGAGAAATCAATGCGCAAAAGCGTATTCGTATCGATTTGTGAATCGAAATCGGACTCGTGTTGACGCAAATATCAAGTATTTGGTTTCAGCTTAACCTGATTCGTGTGGACGAGGCCTAAGTTACTCTTTAAAATGGCCAGTCCAATATTAAATCCACAAGAGCTTTTTCACCATTTGCAAGAACATTTGCACATCCCTAAAGGGTTCAAATCGTGGGACAAGCTTGCATTTCGGTGAGTGCGTTCTAAATGTTGTTCCTCCTCGTAGTTTTTTGGTTCTCTAAAAAAACAATCCTCCAAAGCCTTTACCTTTCGCTGACGACACCAGTTACTTTTATTTGCATTCGTCCCAACTGGTTACAGTTTGTACTAAATGAGGAAAAGCAAAAAGCAATAATTAATAAACTATCTATTTATATTTAATTTAAGTACCTGAGACAAAATTTGGTGTCTATGTGGATAAGTATCTCATCAAGAAACACGATATATATAGTATGTGTAGTAGCTGTATTTAGTGAGTTGCTGTAGTTGGTGTACATGTAGTTGATGCAGTTTCTGTAGTTGGTGTAGTAGCTGTAGTTAATGTACGTAGTAGCTGTAGTTGCTGTAGTTCGAGTAGTAGCTGTAGTTACTGTAGTTGGTGTAGTAGCTGTAGTTGCTGTAGTTGCTGTAGTTAGTGTAGTATACGTAGTTGGTGTAGTTAGTATAGTTGGTGTAGTATGTGTTGTTGGTAAAGTTGCTGTAGTTACTGTAGTTGCTGTAGTTCGTGTGGTTGGTGTACTTACTGTAGTTGGTGTAGTTGTTATAGTTGGTGTAATTGGTGTAGTTGGGGTAGTAGCTGTAGTTGGTGTAGTTAGTGTAGTTGGTGTAGTATGTGTTGTTGGTATAGTTGCTGTACTTATAACTCCAAGCGAAATATTTTTCTTATCCCTGTGATGTCGTTGATCGACGAAAGCTGGGAATTTAATTTTTGTCTTTAATTACAGCATTTAAAGGCCTCACTCGAACAATATTTTACTTTCTAACGTTTACAGTTTTGATACAGAGGAATTTATCACGAAACATAAGAGCTAACTTGGTCCAATTTACCAACAAAGCTTCAAGCTATGTTGTTATTGGTTAATAAAAGTGGAAAACTAGAATGAGCCCAAGTGGTCGTTTCAAACTTGGGTGAAATTTTTTAGCCATCCTTGTCTATAGGGAAATCATTTGTAAACCTCTAAAATTATGTAACAATTTGCGAAGAACCATTTGGCACATTCCACAAAAGATATTAACGAATTCGCCATGTTGGCACTTGCCATAAGGTACACTTAGTTTGTATTTTTTACTCTGTCAGTGGTCGTAAACGAAAAACAATCCAAAACAATCTGAAAATTATTAGACTAGACTTAGTATACGTGTGTCGTGCTCTTAGGAAAGTTAAAAGCGCAGATAATTGTTAATAAGTTGCACAATTATTTGGTCAACAAAAGGTACCAAAATAAACTTTACAGATCGATTTTTTAAAGGCTCCTCATGGCTGATTCAAAAGTTAAGCCCTTTTCCTATGTTTGCGTTTCATTTTTTACGGCAATGTTTTTTTCCATTTCTACCCTGGTTTCTTAACGCCATAATCATGTGCGGAACGTTTTCTCTAGGTTGAGCCGCACTTCAAATTCAAAACAGGGAGGGGGGGGGGGGGGGGGGGGGGGTGGTGTTTACGGCTTCCACCTTTTATGGCTTCTTCAAACATTCAAAGACTGTGTACTCACTCAAGTCCATGGTTTGCAGTAGCGAAAATTATTGTCACTGAAAAACCTTCTAATTCGGGAGTGTTAATAAAGTTTGTCTTGTATCGTAATTAAAAAACACCATGCACCATTATTGAAAGAGGGTCAGACATTCTGTTCAAAACTCGCCGAAGAGGAAAAAAAGCTATCAATTCTAGAGAAATTCAGACTTAAATAAGGACACCAAACTTACGTGATGAAAGGAAGTCGTTTTACTTTCTGTTCCGGTGGTCCAAGAGTCCAAGGAATTGGTTCCCAGTTAAGCCCCTGCGGGAGCAGCTTGTATTTTCAGAGAGTTAAGCTGTCCAGTACCACTGGAACCGTCGCTAAATTCTAACACGCAGGCCTTAAATCCATATTGGTTTTCTGATTCCAGCTATAAAACGGCGCTATCTCCTCCTTCTGGGCTCTTAACTCAGTGTCCTAATGAAGTCGGAATCTTAAACGTCTATCACATTGCCCTGCACGCGAAAAGGTTCTGAGTATAGAACCTGGTTGCAAGAAAGCAGGCTTCTGCTTTATGTGCTGTCATTGAGTTTCCCAACCTTGTAGCTGCCTACGAAAAAGGAAAAAAGACATTGGGTTTCATTCTGAGAAAATGATTGGTTTGTTTGCTCTCACCAGGCAAACTTTTACAACTGTGAACTGCTATCACATGCAATAGTCATTTTCAAGTACTTAAACTTATTAAAAGGCAAAGTGGATATATAATTCAGGTCATGTACCTATATTTCCTTCTATTAGCAGCAAAATTATAACAAGGCTTTAATATTCAAGGTAAAAAAACTGAAGGTTTGATGGGGCGATTGACAAACGTCATTTGTTCGTTGCTTCACTAGCTGATCAACTAGCATATTTTCCCTCATTTTCGCTCCCAATCAGAATTCAAGACCATGCATTGGTCACAGTCGTTTCAGCGCGCGCTTCAGGACACATGTGCTTTTCTCAAGTTTTGATTGATTCATCTTGGCCGGCATCTTGGATTTTACCAAGAATTAGAAATCAGGTTAAAGCCGAGATAAATGTTTTGTTTTTGTGCTTGACATGTAAAATAAGCCATAAATAAGCACTCTGCATCATTTCATCCACAAGCTTTACTTTTATTGTTGAAAGAATTTGAAAAAACATGCATTTTCACTCAAAAATGGCTTGACCATCTGGTACTTATGACGTCATCTTTAGTAACCATAGTAACTGACCATCACTTAACTTAACTCAAAATGTGGGCGAGGGATGAACGAACAGCTACTAAAAACGTCAGGTGCTGATGTTTAATCTTCTTGGAAAAAAGTCAAACCCCCCCCCCCCCCCCCCCCCTTTCCCTTTTACGTCCGAGGGTTAAGTCATCGCGACGGGATTTTAAAAAAAGTAGAGGACGTCCCTGGAAAGACCAAAGTTTTAAAAACATAAACGAAAAAAAGGAATGATATCAAGTTAAAAATAAACAAAAAAATAAGAATTAAAAAATGAAAACATCTCTGCGCTTGCACCGACTAGCTTCAACATGCCTAAAATGATCATTTGATTCTACTTCTGTTCATTCCGCTGTTTAACTCTTTTATTTCTTTCTACGCAAAACTTCAAGTGTTCAACCAATTCATTTCCCCTGTGCTGTATTATTTCAAGTACTTAGCCGAAACCTCTTTGGTATTTTAAGATAATATCATATTTAAATAACGGAAAGAAGGCTATGTTAACAATTATATTTATCCCCAGTGAGATTAATTGTTAATTGATTTAATTTCAGTATTTTGCATTATAAAAATCAATTTGGACCTTTGTCTGACAAGGATTGCATTGAACAGGCAGATTAAGATTTTTGTTGTATCCAAAACAAATAAATAAGAATAAAGCAGAGCATTTTCCGTCACAGCTTTTTGACCGTATACTAAATAGATAAAAATTTTCAGTTTTTTTCAGTTTTTCATGAAACCATTGTATTGATTGCTGAATTCTCAGTGTTTTTTTAAATTATTATTTTATATTCAAATGAAGAATGAATTTTTAATGGTTAATCAAAAGTAAAGTGAGGCAAGGCATGGTAAGGAAATCTTTATTTATGCACGGTAAAATTCAATCAGGTACAAAGATATTAAAGTTAAAAACCTAGATTACATTATCATAAATCAAATGTTAAAACTGTTCAATTTTACCGAGAAAAAAAAAATTACCAGTTTTCCATGAATGCCGTGCCTTATTTGATATTATAGTAATTAGTGACCTGAAATTAATTAGAGATTCTGAGTGCCTTAAACTTGAGGATTACCATTCCAGAAAAAAGCACAACCATAGGGAAAACTTTAACGGAGGTAATTGTGCTTGACTGTGGAATATCTAGTTTATTTACATCTCGAAAAGTGTACATATCGAGGAGTATCAGATCAACAGATGACTTTGGAGCTAGGTACTCAAGAGCAAGGCGATTGAGGGATTTAAATCTGTCCCATTATGGCTCTTGTTAAAGCCCAATAAAGGCTTTTCAATGTCACGTTGAGTACTACCATTTTTCGCAAATAAGATTTCCGAAAAGCTGCGATGCATCTCCTGCGCCATAGCTTGTGAAAGTTAGGGATCGCGCAACATGACTTTGGAACTTCGTCTGCTAGTTTTATGCCACATTTTCCCCAAACAACATTGCATTAGTCGAAATCCGGCTGAATCAAGACGTCGTTATTGATATGCAATTTTGCTGGGGGAAATAATTGCCCGCCTCGTTTGATCGCTTCAATACCAGAGGCCAGTTTATCGATATGGCTGCCCCAGGTAAGGTTTGCATTGATAAGTATACTCTGATACCTGGTTTATAGGAGAACCATTGATGGTCAAAACACCTACACCTACACCTAACCACCAACAGAACATAATTATTTGAATTCGATGTTCTAAATAGGACTTGAACCAATTGTAAGCATTAAAATTTTTCTCTAATTCCGTAGGCACTTACAGTAATATCGTAAGGTCTATCGTACTGAAGGCCTTTTTTCAAATCTAGAAATACCACAGCGTTAACGTTATCCTTTTACACGATCAACATCAAAAGCGCAACTTCGGGACGGTATTTATAGGGTAGTCAGTTTATAATTGCGCATGCACTTTAAATGTTAGCTTTTGTCATAAAACAAACTAAATCTTAGGCATTGAACCCGCTTGAGATCGTGGATTCCGATAAAACTATTTGCCAAAAGCCGAGCTATCTGTCTTTAATCAATCGACTTTAGATGTTACACTCATCATACTTCGACAAAGTTCTTGTATTGGTATTGAAGAATGGAATGTTATCAATGTTATCAATGATCTTTGAAGTCGAAGAAGTTTTTGTTGCGGTTCCATAACAAACATAAAAGAAACTTTCTAATTCCCCTTGTGCGACAAAAATTAGAAGCAATCTGAAATCAAAATAAAGTGAGTGCCATCTTGAATGAAGTGTTCTGCAGCAAAATCCTTCCTTCACTTTAAAATTGAATTTCTTTCTCGGAAAAATATTTCAAGCAATTTTATGGATCCTTATTTATTTAGAAGTTTGAAGTACTACGAAACATGTGTATCTTGATAGACTTGATAGCTTATTATTATTTTGGGCGATTTAAGTTTTCTGTATCCTTTCCTCTTAAGTCTTCGAATAAATAACCAGAGTAGCTACTGCTTACATTTCTAGGCGAAAAATCAACCACGTCACTCAGAATTAAATTCTAGGAAAAACTTGACCAAACTTAAAACTCCCTTGTGTTAACTAATTAACCAAGGCCACATCTTTTTAATTTTTAAAGACAAGCAGGCGAATAAAATAATGCAAAACGTAATTAATTCTAGTTCTTAAGGGTCGTGTTCTAGCAATTTTTTTATTTTGTAAAGTTAAGTTTGTTTTTTAGTTATGTGAGAGTTATGTGAGAGTTATGTGAGAGTTATGTGAGAGTTATAGATTAAAGCAAACGTTGATATTAAATGATGCAAGGATTTTGATTCGATCAGTTCACTTTGGCATATTTTCCTCACCATTTTCATAACAAAGTTCCAACAATTGGAGTACGAGAAAATAATATGAATATGAGGTATACATTTAGGTAATTTCTAGTGTCTTCTCCATATTTTATCAAGGAAGTCGTCTAGTGTGAAAACTAAACAAAAACTCCCCAGTGTTGCATGATGGACGGACCAACATAATTATACGAAGGGCAAATTTTCAATCATATTGATTTTTTTAAAAAGCCACGGGGTTTTACGTGAAGCACTACTTCTGTCTATGTCGTCCATCTTGTCCAAAGCTTTCTGACAGTAATCTAAATCTTTTGAAAATGAAAGTTTGGGTTTCGTAGTTCCGGAAAATACACATACCTCTTGCATACTCTTTGCAATATTTTTGTTGTGATTAAAATCACTTTAAAATTATGACATTTTGGAAATAATTCTTTCATAACGAAGAACCTTCTTCCTTTAGCCCTTCCGTTTGTTGAATGAAGAAACGTCTGATGAATATTTTGAGAGAAATGATAATAACTGGAACATCGACAGTGATGCTGGTTCCCGGCATTAAGGTTTTTTTTTTAAATATACAGTAAACACCCGCACATAAGAACCTAATAGTATCGTTTTTGAAGCCTGGCAAAATAGGTTCTTGTATTTTGAGGTAGTTATTGGCAATTTAAGCAAAGTAGGTCCTTAATTAGGTTTTTAATTTCAGTACATGGGCAGAAATTGAGGACAGTATGGCCGCTAAGCATGCGCAATGCGGATCCTAATGGCCTTTAAAAATGTCTGACTCTAATAGAGAATTGTATGGTGAGAGAGAAATTCTTATAAATTACATTGAACTGAAAAGGAATTTCATACCTCCGAACGTCGATATGTTATTGTGGTAGGATGAGGTTACTTTGTGCGAAGTTTTGAGGTCCTTACTCATTTCCTCTCGGTTCCTCGGCAAATTTCGCCAGCGACGTACAACAGTCATATTGATCTCGCCATACAAACACTGTATATATTGTACGCGAAGAGAACAGTGCGGCCGAAAACCCGCGAACATCGCGGTACAAACTTGGGCCTATTATCTTTCATTTTAAAACATTTCTATGGCAGAATGTTGCATCCAAAAAGTTCCTCAAGACATTAAAGGTATTGATGAATTTACGAGCCAATGGCGCCCGAAATTGCCGAAGAAATGAACAGTTTTTGTCGCCTCTGCAGCACAAAACAAGAGTCTGCCACACACGCATGATCACACGCATACATCATATTTTGTATTTTCTCAATTTTTCTTAATAAACTTGAAACTTAACTTGAAACATGATCCACATAAAAAAAGAACAATTACACTGATACCACCCACGACAAAATATCGCAAATACACTACCATGACAAACAGGCCGCCACTTATGCAACCCTTAGACAAACCTTTACGACTATGCCACCTATGTAAGACCATTGCAACCATACCACCTATCACTGACCATGTATTTCACCCAAACATAACTTTGCCAAATTTGAATAGCCATTGCGCTAAAGCCACCATGACAAACTCTTTTACCCAAGCTACCCACATGCCACACACATGCCACACACAACAAACCATTTCACCCATGACAAACCATTAAGCCTGTGCCACCTAGGATAAACCGCTAAGCCCATTCAACGCTGACGAATCATTTCACCCATGACATCCATGACAAAACATTAAGTCTACCCACCTATGACAAACCTTTTCACCAATGACAACCCATGACTAATGATTAGGCCCATTCAACCATGACAAGCCATCAAATCCTTGCCACCGTGAGAAACAATTGCAGTCATGCACCATCACAACCATTTGAGCCATACCACCCTTGACGAAACACTGCCCTCATGCGTCCTAGACAAACCATCTCACCCAAACCATCTATGACAAAACATCTCACCCAATCCACTCATGTTCAACCATTTCACCCATTCCACTCATGACAAACTATTTCACTCATGCTACCCAAGAAAAACCATTGTGTCATCGTACCTCATGACAAACAAGTCGACCTATGCTACCATGAAAAACCTTTGCAATCATACCACCGTGACAAAGCATTTCACCCATGCTACCCATTACAAACTGTTTCCCTCATGATCATTTACTCACGACCAACGATTAAACCAATACTACGCTAACAAGCTATAAGGCCAATTCCACCATGATAAACCATTTCACTCCTGCTACTTGTGACAAGCCATTCTACCCATGACAAATGATTAACCCCATACCACCGTGGCACACCATTTCACCCATGACAAACAAGTGCACGTATGCTACTATGAGAAACCATGACAATCGTGGAACTCTGAGAAACCGTTGCAACGATGCCACCATCATGATTCATTCCATTCATGCCACAATGACAAACCATCTCACAAAGTACATCTATGATGAACTGTTTCACTCCTTCCACCCATGACGAGCCATTTCATCCCTGCTATAAATGACAAACCATTTCACTTATGCTTCCCATAACAAAACCATTGTACCAATGTAATTTATGGAAAAAAACCAACAGTCCCATACTGCTATAAGAAACCACTGTAATCATGCCACCAACACAAACCATTTCACCCAAGCTACCCATGACAAATTGGTTTACATTTTGCTATCCATAAGACAACTTATTTCTCCCATTCCACACATGAAAAAAACATTATACCCATGTCCCCATGACAAGCCATTGCAACTATGCCATCATGAGAAACCCTTTCTCCCATACAACCATTTCACCAATTCTACCATGGCAAATTACTTCGACCATGCCACTCATGACCAACCATTTCACATCTTCCATCCCTGAAAACCATGGGTCCTATTCCACCAGGACAAACCATTTCACCCATTCTATCGACGACATATCATTTATCAGAAACTAAAAAGGTATTTCACCCACCTTATGTGTCTCTGCAGAGGAGAGACATTTCTCGGTCTCTGCTTTTTTGGCAATGGTTGAGATCATGTCGCTATTGATTCGTCAGTCCTTCGCTCTTAACTTTCCTAAGAATAACACAACACTGCATTTAGTTAAATCAATATGAGTTTCCACGGCTTCAGGATCAACTCACGTAGTAGTCGTTTGGTTTACATTGTTGGCTATTTGTTTTCTAGTATGCTTTCAGCCCTTGAAGGAATTGTCGCTAATTTGTCTCATATTTCCTCTCGAACCTCAGCCTTGAAGGGAGCTTCATGTAGCGCTCACTATTTGACACATTTCGTGCGCCTTACGTTAGTCGTCATGAATGAAAGACTCTTCGATTCAGTTTTCGACTTTCTTCGCTTTTTTTCTATAATATGCGGCAGATTTTGAATGAAGACGAATATTTTCGTCATGTTATAAAACATTCTCATTTTCCTGAAGACTATAGTCTCCATTCCTACGATGAACTCGCAAAAAGGTGAGTAAACTCGTCGTGTTATGATGCGTTACATTTTCGCTAACACGGAAAAATATTTATTCGCCTACTGAAAAGAGCCTTTTAGCAGCTATAAAACATAAAATAGTAATATAAATTGTTAAAGCTAAAAAAAATCGGTCTGGTTTTATAAAAAAAGGTTCTCAATAACGCATAAGGTTTGTGAAATAATCTTCGCCATTTCTGCATGGGTCTCATGTTTTGTTTGGCTCTTGTCCCCCATTTTTGATCATCAAAATCGGAAAAGCTTACATGGAATATATTATTATACGTGGGAAAACCGCTGTTTTGCATAGATAGCAGCCTCCGATTCTACTTTTAATCTGGATATGGCGTGATGTCCTCGACAACCCGTGAAAACAAGCGTGACTACAACGTATGGGCATTGCGCAACTCTTTTTTAACGAAAGAAAGCTTTTGGTGCTTTTACATCGCCTTTAAAGATATAAAATATACTTCAAAGCTTGTTTCTTTAGTTTTAACAACAATTTTGTCATTTCTGTGCCAATATTTTGAAAGAAATGGAAAACAGGCATAAGCCCGCAAATGGACCGATGGCTGCCTCTGATTTCTACCCATGTCATGACAATCATGGCACTGTGACAAACTGCTGCAACGATGCCATCATCATGATCCATTCCATCCACGCAACAATGACAAAACATCTTCCGCAGTACATCTATGATGAACCGTTTCACTCATTTCCACCCATGACGAGCCATTTCATCCCTGCTATAAATGACAAACCATTTCATCCATGTTACTCATAACAAACCATTGTACCAATGTACTTATGACAAACCAGCAGACCCATCCCTTCCATGGGAAATCATTGCAATCATGCCACCATCACAAACCATTTCAGCCAAGCCATCTATGACAAACCATCTCCCCATTCCACACATGACAAACCATCTCACCCAAGCTGCCCATGACAAACCATTTTGGCTTTGCCATCCATGAAAAACTCTTTCCCCCTATTACACACATGAAAAAAAAATTAGACCCATGATGTCCCCGTGAGAAACCAATGCAATTATGCCACCATCAGAAATTCTTTCACCCATTCAATCCAGGACAAACCATTTCACCCATTCTACCATGGCAAATTACTTCACCCATGCTACTCATGACAATTTCACATGTTCCACTCCTGTTAACCATGAGTCCTATTCCACCAGGACAAACCATTCCACCCATGCTACCCATCACAAACCATTTCACCCATCCAATCCATGACATACCATTTATCAGTAAACAAAAAAGGTATTTCACCCACCTCATGTTTCTCTGCAGAGGAGTCACATTTCCCGCTCTCTCCTTTTTTGGCAATGGTTGGGATCATGTTGCAATCGATTCGTCAGTCATTCGCTTTAAAGTTGCCCGTGAATAACACAACAACCCACATTTTTAAATAGTTATATCATTATGAATCTCCACAGCTTCAGAATCAATCCATATGATAGTCGTTTGGTTTACATGGCTAGCTATCTGTTGTCCAGCATGCTTTCAATCCTTGTAGGAGGTGTCCTTAATTTGTCTCATATTTGATCAATGACCAATCAACACACGCATGATCCACATAAAAAAAGAACAATTACACTGATACCACCCACAACATAATATCGCTAATACACTACCATGACAAACAGGCCACGACTTATGTAACCCTTAGACAAACCTTTACGACCATGCCACCTATGTAAGACCATTGCAACCATACCACCTATCACTGACCATGTATTTCACCCAAACATAACTTTGCCAAATTTGAATAGCCATTGTGCTAAAGCCACCATGACAAACCCTTTTACCCAAGCTACCCAAGGCAGTGCACTACCCACATGCCACACACAACAAACCATTTCACCCATGACAAACCATTAAGCCTGTGCCACCTAGGATAAACCGCTAAGCCTATTCAACGTTGACGAATCATTTCACCCATGACATCCATGACAAAACATTAAGTCTACCCACCTATGACAAACCTTTTCACCAATGACAACCCATGACTAATGATTAGGCCCATTCAACCATGACAAACCATCAAATCCTTGCCACCATGAGAAACAATTGCAGTCATGCACCATCACAACCATTTGAGCCATACCACCCTTGACGAAACACTGCCCTCATGCGTCCTAGACAAACCATCTCACCCAAACCATCTATGACAAAACATCTCACCCAGTCCACCCATGTTCAACCATTTCACCCATTCCACTCATGACAGACAAACTATTTCACTCATGCTACCCAAGAAAAACCATTGTGTCATCGTACCTCATGACAAACAAGTCGACCTATGCTACCATGAAAAACCTTTGCAATCATACCACCGTGACAAAGCATTTCACCCATGCTACCCATTACAAACTGTTTCCCTCATTTACTCACGACCAGCGATGAAACCAATACTACCGTAACAAACTATAAGGCCAATTCCACCATGATAAACCATTTCACTCCTGCTACTTGTGACAAGCCATTCTACCCATGACAAATGAAAAAGCCCGTTCCACCGTTGCAAACCATTTCACCCATGCTACGTAAGACAAACCATTGTACAATTGTACCCCATGACAAACAAGTGCACGTATGCTACCATGAGAAACCATGACAATCGTGGCACTCTGAGAAACCGTTGCAACGATGCCACCATCGTGATTCATTCCATTCATGCCACAATGACAAACCATCTCACAAAGTACATCTATGATGAACTGTTTCACTCCTTCAACCCATGACGAGCCATTTCATCCCTGCTATAAATGACAAACCATTTCACCTATCCTTCCCATAACAAACCATTGTACCAATGTAATTTATGAAAAAACCAACAGTCCCATGCTGCTATAAGAAACCATTGCAATCATGCCACCAACACAAACCATTTCACCCAAGCTACCCATGACAAATTGGTTTACATTTTGCTATCCATAAGACAACTTATTTCTCCCATTCCACACATGAAAAAAACATTATACCCATGTCTCCATGACAAACTATTGCAACTATGCCATCATGAGAAACCCTTTCTCCCATACAACCATTTCACCAATTCTACCATGGCAAATTACTTCGACCATGCCACTCATGACCAACCATTTCACATCTTCCATCCCTGAAAACCATGGGTCCTATTCCACCAGGACAAACCATTTCATCCATTCTATCGACGACATATCATTTATCAGAAACTAAAAAGGTATTTCACCCACCTCATGTGTCTCTGCAGAGGAGAGACATTTCCCGGTCTCTGCTTTTTTGGCAATGGTCCTTCGCCCTTAACTTTCCTAAGAATAACACAACACTGCATTTAGTTAAATCAATATGAGTTCCCACAGCTTTAGGATCAACTCACGTAGTAGTCGTTTGGTTTACATGGTTGGCTATTTGTTTTCTAGTATGCTTTCAGCCCTTGAAGAAATTGTCGCTAATTTGTCTCATATTTCCTCTCAAACCTAAGCCTTGAAGGGAGCTTCATTTAGCGGTTACTATTTGACACATTTCGTGCGCCTTACGTTAGTCGCCATGAATGAATGACTCTTCGATTCAGTTTTCGACTTTCTTCGCTTAATTTTCTATAACATGCGGCAGATTTTGAATGAAGACGAATATTTTCGTCATGTAATGAAACATTCTCATTTTCCTGAAGACTATAGTCTCCATTCCTTCAACGAACTCGCAAAAAGGCGAGTAAACTCGTCGTGTTATGATGCGTTACATTTTCGCTAACACGGAAAAATATTTATTCGCCTACTGAAAAGAGCCTTTTAGCAGCTATAAAACATAAAATAGTAATATAAATTGTTAAAGCTAAAAAAAATCTGTCTGGTTTTATAAAAAAAGGCTCTCAATAACGCATAAGGTTTGTGAAATAATCTTCGCCATTTCTGCATGGGTCTCATGTTTTCTTTGGGTCTAAGTTACTAAACCTCAGCATCTTTTAAGTGTGGTAGATATAAATCAGCGCACTACTCCACCCTGACCCTGACCTATCTGTTGGTAGACAATGGAAACAACAAAGAAGCAGTGTAATTGCATGTTGGTTTTTACATGACGTCATTAAAATTCAAACTAAAAAACTATCGATCTTATCGAGATTTTACTTTCACGATGCATTAGAGAAGCTGAAAACTAATTTTCATACAAATTTTCGCTTCAAAAGGGTTCTTGGTTTTGTGATAGAGTAAGCTTGAATTTTTAAGCTTTTGCGTGATGTGGCATTTACATGACAACTAGAGAGATGTCGTGTAGGTTAAAAAAATGACTTATTTCTAAACAGTTCATGTATTAGAAAAAGTATTACTTTAATGTTTATGAGTTTCTCGAAGAATAAATTCACGCTTTTGTAACAAAACTCGGTAACAAATGTTTCTGTTGGCTTAGCTCATCCAGGTGAGCACCAGCATGGCGTCTCCATACAAATCTCTATAAGTCTGGGTAAAACATTTCTTCAGATTTCTCGTATACGAAATATTCCTCTGACCTGAATCTTGGCGAGCGTCTTTGTATATGTACCTCCTTTCATTTCCCAGATTCTGGACTTTATCTATTGAACGGTTTTGATTTTTGTTTTGATCTATTTTGAATGGCGTGACACTGAAAACCAGCAATAATAGAATTTTTCGCTTCAGGACCACTTTTTGGCAGCAAGTTTGAAAGCTATTCTAGCCAATAGTTGGAAGTGTGGAATACCTCTCCGAAGAATTATTGAACATTTTCTCTATTTAATGAACTAGTATACTCATCGTTGCTTATCTTCTACAGTAATCATATGATTTCGAAGGAAAGGTGCCCCACAACACACGGACTGTGGTCCTCATATTGATTAATTTGTTTTAGTTACCAAAGCTTAGGTTTCCTTTGAAGTGTGGGAGATAGTGGCCAGTGCACCACTCTCTCCTTCCCAGTAGAAATCAATAAAAAGAGGAATTCATCTATAGAAAAATCTATCTCTTTAAAAAAGTTTTTCAGTAGTTTAGTAGATGTGCGGCAAAACAAGTCATTTTTTGCAACCATCTGAACTTCTAACTACTTTATTGAAAACCTTTTAATTCCTTCTTCAACTTTTACCTTTTATTTGTTTTCCAGCGTTGCTGAGTTGAATAACCATGATAGGTTTGGCTACCAGCCAATTAAAACAATGTTCTGTTATGGAATGAGCAGGACCAAGATTAAGTCCCTTGTCCACGAAACTGTTTTCGATCCAACAAAATATACCATTGAAAAAGATGGAACACATGTTGCCGAAAAGTCTTTCCCTTTCGACGTTGGAGCATTTGTGTATTATGATAAAGCTGACAACCCCTGCACCTTATTACTGCGAGTGGTAAAAGTTGTTTTTTCAGTCAACAATGATGGGGACGTTGTCGTTATTACAGCATATCCAACAAATGTAAGCATCAAATTTCGTTATTGCCAAACAGAATATAGAATCTTAAATCAATGACTAATAACATTTAAGAAAATGATAGTGCTGACACGACTGTTCACTTTTGTTTGAACGTTTTCTGCTACCTTTACCTAAACTATAAGTACGTCTTTACGTTTGGATAACTAGGATGCAAACTAACGTGCAACTTGAGAAAAATTGAGTCTTTTCATTTTGTAATTTAATTCCTGTGATGAGAAAAATAACAAAGCGTGTTTATCGCAGTTTTCGCTTCAAGGGAATCACTTGATATATTTCTTTTGTAGCTTCTAGCATAAGAAAAAATGGCCAAGAATACTGAACTCAAGAAACTGCAACTCTTCATGAAAAAGCTATTTTAAGTTGCAACCGATTTTGCAACATAAACCCTCCAAAGTTAAATATATTCATAGTCAACTAACTACTATATTATATTGCTACAAAACTAAGTTCAAGGAACTGATCAATAGGTTCACGGGGTAGCGGGCCGGAGTATACATTCTTAACTTTACCAGTAAGACGGATCATGCTATTTTCAGTATAAGGGGGGGGGGGGGAGGGGGGGGGGGGTAAGGGGTATCATTTTGTAAGCGTTGGGTTTTTGATACTCTTTCGAAGACCGCTGCAAGCCTATGAAAAGATAAATCCTCATTAAATCTCTAAAAAACAAATAGAACATCTGGTATAACGAGCAATGGAAGCTCCTACTGGTATTGAATTTTTCTTGTAGGATGTGGACAATCAAAGCTATAAATTTCTCGCTGTCAAAGACATCTGTATTATTTAAACTACCTGACTGCGTTCTCATGAAGAACTTATGTAAACTTAATGTAATTAACAAATAATCCTATGCCCTGGATCTGTTCAAGCTCACTACTGTTAAAATTTACTCTATGAAAACCTCAAGTCTAGTTAATCTTTTTATTACCATAAGAAAATACAAATGTAATGACTGCTGAAAATAATGGTTTTATTCTCTTTTGCCAATTTTTAAAATACTTTTAAAAAATTACTTTACTATGTCCATTGCTGATGATTAATGATGCTTATCCAGTTCATATTCATTCAACAACTCTTTCTGAATAATAAATTCTTAAAATTAATCTACTACTGTATTAAGAGACCACACCTTATAATATGAAAACTGAGCAAACCCTATTATAAAAAAATATATGCAAGTGTTCAAAATTAATTGTTTTAACTTGGTTTCACCATCTTTCCATTTTGTAATTTTTTACAGGAGAATGAGTGGGCCAATCTGCCAATCTGGAAGCTAAGATGATTTAAGGTACTTGTCATATCCTGGAGTTGGTAGTGTGTGCTTCAGTTCATATTGTGGTCTTAAATGTCAAATGCCTACCTCAGGCGAATGAAAAAGCTAGATATATCAAAACTAAATGAGATTTCTAATGAGTGTTTGTATGTTTACACAAAGAACAAGTTCTTATTATCACTTAATAGTTGAATGATTACATTTTACTGTACAATGTATTTCGCCGTTACACTACAATTTTTCAAACCTAAAGCCAAAGGAATCAAAACATAGAATTCGCTATCTTGTTAAGAAAAGTGTTCAAAATGTGTTTTTAGATTTCTTCTTTATTACAGAGAAGAATAAAATTTTTATTGCTTAACTAAAGGAATTAAAGCAACTACCGTCCTGTCTCTAGCTTTAATAAACATAATTTGTAGGCTTAAATAGTTTTAAATCTGTTGCGCATGCGCATTCAATATTTTTGGCTCAGTTTGTTTCAGCTAGAAACTAATTGAAACCCAGACATTGGACCGCTTGAGATAAAATCATTTACCGAAAGAGGTATTTTTCATCTCTCAACCGACTTAAGATGTTACACAACGTTTCTTGTATTGCTTGGCAGGAAATCACCTCAAATATCTCTGTCCTAGTGAGATCTCTTAGCGCAAAATATAGGCCGGATCGTTACAGACGTGACAAAAGTGTCAAATTTGGCACAGAGCTTCCTTAGCACCTACCGATTAATACTGGAGGGGATGCCCGTTACAAATGGTCCTAATTACAGATAAAAGGGGGGGTTAACTTTCACCTATAATAGCAGATTGGGTGCCCTGTGGTGAGTACTCTTCTTGTTTGATTTGGCTAAAAAACATTTGTTGCAAATTTTTAAGTTTTTAATTTGGTAATGTTTAGTTGTTGTTGCACTATTCAAAACCGTTTTCCATGTACATAATACTGACTAGTGCCCAGTCTCCACTCGGTAAGTGTGGCCATGTTCATTGTGCGGACTGTGCGGCTATCAGTGTCACTGCTAAGACTTGCCAGTGATAATATCATTACATATCAACTTAAACAGATCACAAAGCCAGCTTTCAAAGATGTCATACAATAACATAAAACTCAAATGTATGACATCCTAAACGATGGAATCGTTAAAGTTTGACATGCCACATGAACGACCTCATGAACCGTAACTGACAACGCGCCCACTTTGTAATTGTGCAGCTAAGATTAGATTATAATTTGCTTCGTTGGTAACCGTGTCCTTGAGATAATGATTAAAACATGTCAACCTCGTCCTCAGGGAGAAAAGGAGGAGCAAGGGTGGCACAGTTGGTTAGTGCGCAGCCTTCGCGGCGAGAGGTCCCGAGTTCGAGCCCGGTGTCAACACATCCTTATTTCAACTTCTCTTTTTTCTGTGTAGCTTTGACTAGCTTTAAATACCCTTAAAACGGAGAATTAATGGAGAGAGGGGGGTAAAAGGAGCGCACCGTCGACCTCAAGTTTATCATTTATTATTACTGTCACGAGTTATTGACGTAAAATATGGTCGCTTTACCTTTTTAAATAAGGCTTAAGCCACACAATAAGGCCTCCTCTAATTGAAATACATTAGAAAGGAGAAGAGACCCCAGAAGCTGAGTACTTGCAAGTTATGAAGCAAAGACGAGGCCATCTTAGAAATGACTTATGAAAATGTGGGCGGACTGTGGACTTGCTTTAAGGGCACAGTAATAATCAACTTAATTATACAATCAATAAGCAAAAATGGATGGGAATGCCAGATGTTCGAGTGAAATTGTTGTTTACAACCTGAGAATAGAATTCGGTGTGATTTAAGGTCTTAAATAACAATTTTCAATCAAAACACCACGGGGACCCCAGCAGGTGAAATTTACAATAATTAAATCCTGTTTAGCACGCTTCAGTGGCATATTTGCAGTGGGCACCCCCTCTAATATTCATGGTACTGCAATAAGCTATCGCTGTGCAAAGTTTGGTGCTTTTGTCAACTCTGTAACGATCCTGACCCTAAGAGACCTGACTACCAGTAAATATTATCAACGATTTGAAGTCTACGAAATTTGTCTTGCGACCCCAAACGCGCGTATTAATTTTTCCAAAACATACATAAAGCGATCGTATTAAGAATAAAATGAAGCAATCGATCCGAAATCTGAACAAAGCGAGTGTCATCTTGAATGTCCTACAGTGATAAATTTACTTCTCGATTTATTTTTCGATTCGGGAAGAAATTTGAAATTAAGAACCTTGCAAACTACTATAAAAGTTATAATTGGTTTGAAGGTTTGTTAGCATCAATTTGGACGATTCTAGTTTTCCGTACATCCTTTCCTTTAAATCAGTCTTTTTATTACAAAAGTATAGATTGCTTACATTTCTAAGGCCTAGGCTAAACGTCGTACCGTTTCATGACACGAACCAAACTCTAATTTGGGTAGACCTAAATTAAGTTAGGATCGTCTGTTGGGTCAGACGTCGAACTTAAGACGCGTCGAACCAATCAACTGAATCAGACCAAGAAGCAATTTTCTTTCAAATTTAGCCCAAACGAGGCTATATAAATATACATTTTCATACAATTTTTTAGTCAATTAGTTTACTTTGTTGCATGTCAGGATCGATGTTTGTCCCGCAGACGATCCTTAGACGTTCTTTCATGTTTGCTTCGGATAGAACGTGTTGGACGATCTAAACTCATTCAGACGAACTTAACTGAGCCAGAAGTCGAACTTTTCGTGAACTTAACGCACAAGTTTGGTTCGTCTCATGAAAAGTTTGACATTTGGCCTAGGCCTAAGCGCATATTCAACAACTCTGTAGTATTCCTTTCTAGATCAAACTTGAACGAAAGTGAAAGGCACTTGCATCATCTAAAATGTCTTCAACTAATTCACCCAGGCATCATTCAGCTTTAGTGAAGAAGCGGGAAATGAAAGGACTTAACTCAACGACTATATAGGGCTGTCATAGCAGTTATTTTCTTTTGAAAAGTTGAGTTTGCTCAGGACGGCACATCATGTTAATTCAATTCGCCATACAAATGGAATATACATTTTTCGAGACCAGGCGCAAGAAATGACAAGGAAGTGAAATTAAAGTAAACTTCCGAGTAATCTTCACCATTTCGTAGCTGGTGAGTCGTCGAATGTGAAAACTTGACAAACATTTTCAGCGTTGTATGGCGTACCAAAGACACCGAAGGGCAGATAGTAAGCCACATGTAAAACCCTTCTGCCGTCCATCTTGTTAACAGCTTACTGACTCATTTTGAAGGAGCAAGTCAAGTTTTTGTATTATTTACGGAAAAAAAGGCACATTTCGCAAAAGATCTGCAATACTTTCGTTGTATCTCACTTTAAAATTTTGACCAGTGTATATATTTTATCGAAAAGTCTCGTTTAGCCTGTCCTCGGCTTTTCATAAATTTCAAACCTTGTGTTGATTATTTTGTGTAAACTGAGAGCAAATGGAAGATTAAATGATGTTGCTGATTTCACGACTTAAAGCCGGGAAACTTTTAATTTTACCTACCTTCATATGCACCCTAGGCTGGCGCCAAAGCAGGACAGGGATGACAGAAAAAGAAGCCTTGAAACAAATGCGCAAACCGATGATTCATCTGGCTTCATACGAAACGTGCGACAAATAAATTAACGGAAAGTAAAGCGAAGTGTCCGGAAAATAGAGCGTCGAGGAAATATTACAGACACAGCCGGAGACAAGTTTATTTGTCAGAGGGATTTGATCATCATTTGCATTTTAAAACTAAAACTGAAAGTTCTGCAATTCATAATGGGCCAACGTAAAGTTTCATTTAAGATAAAACATTCATTTTTTTATTGTTTCAAAGCACTGGTGTCCCTAAATAATTCAACTCATGCGAGAGCACACTGTGAATTTGAAAAATATGTTGTTCTGATTGGACAAAAACCAATGGCCCTACGGCTTGCTTTCTTTCCACCCAGCAGAGAAGGGCAGAGAAGCTGCTTATAGGCCACGCATGGCCAACTAGATTCACCAGTCCAAAAATAGCCTGTATCTACTAACGGATTTTAGATACTTTTAAATACTTCGAGGACCACTGTACTGATTTTTTTCCTACAATGACAAAGGATGAAGTAAATGCCTGCCTTCAAACCCATACACGTCCTTTCAGAAGTATTAAAGGGGAGTGCTTTATCGTTTACATAAATAGACTTGATTTGCACTAGTCTTTGCATAATCATTAATAAATAATTTTAGAGCAGTTCTCTGAGAAAATGGTGCCAAGTTAAAAATGAATACAAATTTTTTGTATGCAAGTAGGTTACTCGGGGGATGGAATTAAACCACTACTTTTTGGTCAGTTAATGCATCGATGACGAGGTAACCATTCTCCAGCCTCAGGCTCGTGTTTTAACCGCAAATTTTACTCTCAAAAAGTGACTATAAATTAATGATTCTGGTTCTCTGCCGCGCCTTTAACAAATTCGGTGAAACTTTGCCGGAGGGTAGAGTAAAACTTCTCGTTTAATATAACATATAAAAAAGGATTTTTCTGATCGAGAGCGAAATATGGGATTCCTCAGGTTACTCTTCTAAGTTGTCTCTCAGCCACTTTGAGAGAGCAAAAATTACCACATTTCACGTCTCAATTTGTCTGGTAAGAAAGTTGAAGTTTGTTTATAAAATGAATTTGGAAAACAATTCATACGGCAGTGTTATTTGTTAAAATTTGAAGCTAAATGACAAACTTCATCCCGTTCGCGCCGAAGTGGATAGGGCTTCCTTTCAGTGATGCACTCGGCCACATCAAAAGAACTGTCAGTCCCTTTTTGTTTTCTCTTTTCGCAACTTTGATTGGCTAACTTACTGAGTCGTGCAGGTCGGCAAGCATTTTCCCTCGGTTTCTCTCAAAATTGTGGCTCCTAAGAGAAGGGTGATGGGAACGGGGTCCTTACCACAAACGGCATATCCGCCGACGATATGAATGCATTTTAGCCAAGTATTACGTAGAGTAGTCAGGAAAGAAAATTGTAAAGCGTCGGAGTCATGCTGGAAAGAAACATGTCATTAAGGTAAAGCACTGGAACTAGTCTCGTATTTTTTCGCGTATAATTAAAAAGGCAGCATTAAAATATCAAAATGTCCCGCGTGAAAATCTATTTGCCAAGAGCTGATTTAGAGCCCAGTTCCTTCCTTGGTGTAGCAACGCCTGGACGATGTTTTTATAAAATGGCGACCTTCGAGTTTCATTTATGTGAAATGTTTGATGTTTTGTTGACGTGTATCTAAAAAGGCGAGATTAAAAATAATGCAAAATGAATTTATCTTGATTTTCTGGCCTGGATAGGAATTTTTTTAGAAAAGCGGTGCGAGTCTTCCAGCGCACTTTAAAGGTAAGAGTAGGACCAGATTGAGTCACTGTTGACCGGTAAGTGAGTAAGTACAACTCGAAATCTAAAACTCACCAAAACGGCCTCGATGGGTCTAGAAGCGAGAGGATGGTAAAAGACACAACGCAAACAAAAGGTGAGTTAATTTTATTTCGAATATTTCCAAAGAACTCCTACAGAGTCTGGGCTGCCTGTGATTGAATGATATACATTTGTAAAAGGTTCGGCAATTTGTTCATCGTTTATATTCTGGGAATATCGTTGAACCGAATATACTGTTAAATTAGGATTCTTCCCCAAACAACAGCTGTTCTGAAAAAAATATGAATTGTAAACTAAAGCTTCACTCCTAACGATTCTACTGAACGAACTTGAGGTCGTTACATGCAGCTACATGCGCTAGAACTACTTTTTGAAATTTTCTATACACTTGCCAGTAAAAATTTACCGGAAAAAATTGCAGACAACTGATATGGAAAATCCAAAGCAAGCGTCTTGAGAAATTTAAGCACAGTAACGGCCCCCAATGTTTGATAGTAAAATTTTTTACTGTGTAGCTTTAGTTTACAGTTAATATCAGTTTTTTTTTTCAGAATAGTTTTTTTACGGAAATTTTTCGACATTAGATTGTCGTACAAACACGGTAATTTCCCACGCGGTTGCCTGCTCGTCAAAATGGCGTCGAAAAAACCGTGATAAAGCCTATTCACTGTAGCTTTTACCTGGACACAGAAATCCATGGAAACCGTACCATCGCGAATATCGTTAAATCGACGATCGTAAAACCGGGTTTCCGCTGTATATTTGTACAGGTGATCATTTAAGACTAAATGTAAGGTCCAGAATCGATTCATGTATCACATCTTTTGAGGAGCATTTTTTTTGCATATTCGATAAACATGTGGCCAGATGATTGAAATGAGATATTGCTGATGCCATTCAACCCCTAAACCCAGGAAATACCGATTTTCTTTTCTTGTTTGCCTTCGCGTTATTATTATTATTATTATTGTGAAAGGTTTGAACCCAGGAGGCATTTCAAAAGTAGGTTGAGTTTGATCGTCCGAGTGAACGTAGTCCTGAATAGGACTGTTGTTGTTGACAGCGACTGACGTTTCGACAACCTGTGCGGTAGTCATCGTAGGAGTTTAGTCACTCTTTAGTTGTCTCTGCTTTATTACAAGACAACAGTGGTTATGCGATTTCCCGCCAAAATAACCTCGAGTTGCATTTGGGTTGCCATCCTGTTGATTGAGTTATTTTACCTTGGTATGCCTGTGGTACGGACGGACGGTCGGGCGGGCGGGCGGGCGTACGGTCACGTGATTACCAAATTTTCTCGGATGGGTAGATTACTTCATTTTCTTACCCATGGTGCTACGCTGCGCGCGAAGCAAAAACAGTAAATTTACTTCCAGCTGTAAGGGTAGCTCAATCGATTTTGAAACGCAAATTTCCCTCCGTAGATAAGCCCCTTGGAATATAAGCCCCTTCAAAAATAAGCCCCGGAGCTTATTTTTGGAATTTTACGGTATGAGACAAGGCATTTTCCACATGTGCCCGTAAACTTTAGAACAGTATAATATTTTCTTAGGCCCGGTTCAGAAGCCAAACTTTTCATGAGCCGAACGGCTAATACATTGAATTAAGTACATGAAAAGTTCTGCGTCTGAATCAATTATAAACGCCCGTTTCAATTTGACACGGCTCAGTCGTTCTTTTCGTCTAACCCGACTGGGAATTTCGCCTTTGGAGCGACTTTGGAACGGCTTTGATTCAGACGCTGGACTTTTCATGTACCGAACCTAATGTACAAATTATTATAATGTATTTTGTAAGCAGTTTGACCTAAATGAGCCTTTTTCGCCTTTTGAACTTAGTTCAGCTGCAGTTAAGATTGGCGTCTGAATCAATTCAGCCGGTCTAAATAATCTGGGTCGGCCTTAATTTGAATAAGGTTTGGCCCATGAAAATCTCGGCGTCTGAACCGGGCCTTAGACATTAGTAAATCGATCAGTGCTTGTACTTAAAGAAAAAAATTAAAAACCTACCTTGTTAGGAAATTTATTAATAAAAGTTTAATTTATTATTAGAGTTTAATGTTTTATATCTCCTAATTTCTATTTTTATGTATTTATTCTTATAAAATTACTATTTTTAATTTGTTGTAAAGCGCCACGAACAACCAGTGGATGTGAGCGCTATAGAAGTGTTTAATCATGCGTTATTATTATTATTATTATTATTATTAATATTATTATTATTATTATTATTATTATTATTATTATTATTATTGCAAGTGCGAGGGTTAAAGAAGTATCGAAACTCCCTGTGACACACCTCTCCCAAAAATGCAAAATTGCAAACCAAAGTTTGATACGCCGCTAAATTATAGTTGGTGTAATGTCGAATTAACTTTCACTCCGGGAACGGACGACTGATTATCTTCAACAAAGCAACACCGGCTGTTTCTTCTTTGACTTTTTTATTAGTTGTGTAGTTCAACATTCACTGACTTAATTTACAACTCTCTTTAACCAAAGTTGCTTCACGTCGTTTTATAGCGACTAGAACCCCCCCCCCCCCCCCCCCCGCCTGGTTAGAGCAAGATAAATATTACGCACGTCTTCTGTGATTGGCTAAAGCAGACTCATTTGCGTCATGATCTCAGTTCAGATGTTTTCGTTGCCGAAATTAGGTTCTTTCTAGACTCCGTAATAAAAAGCTTGTGTTGGCTAGTCAATTGCAATATCAAACAAGGATACAGTTATGAAATAATGCAAAGCTCACTACTTGTACATCTAAGGTAGTTAACTTAAGGCATGACTCAAAACGTCTATAAAATTTAGCAAATTGTACGTAATGTTCATGGGTCCTTTTGGTAAGCAAACCCAAATATGGCAAGTAACACATTTTTGGTGACCTGGCGGCCTTTAATAATATTGTTGATTCTAGTCACGTGACCAGGAGTTGAAATTTTTTAAAGTAAAAAATCTGTAGGGTAAAAAAGGTAACATAAAAGAAACTAAGATTAGTTAAATCTCTTTGGGTGTCTTTTTTAAATATCTTTTAGAGGTACTTATTATGAATTAGTTTTTTTATGAGTGGCTAAGTTTAAAAACTATGACGTTACTAATGCAAGTAGTCACGTGACTTGATGAAATGGCTTAATAACTTAATAGAAATGATATGTACCATTTTAAATGACAACATAACTAGCAATTCTTGGAAAGATCCTCCTGAACCCGAGGCTACACCTGCACATTTAAAAGAGTATAATGGATTTTTTTTTCCGAAAAGCCTCTTGATATAACTATCAATCTAGTAAAATGAGTATCGAGAAAGAAGAATTACCTCAGTGTTATTTATTTTCCCAATCACACACATGATATATTTTTCAACTTTAAAAACTTCTGATGAAATTTCAACAGCCGATTGAAACTTTCCCATAAGTCGTAATTTGAAACAAATTTGCTTGGAATACTTTTCATCGCTGACACTTTTTATGCGGTTTGATAGCGATAATGTATTCATTTTAATGTTTGAACTAGCTATAGTTTGTCTAAGTTTCTCCTAAAGTATTTTACTAAGTAGAAGAACGATAGAATAATTTTACTATAAGATTAATAGTTTTCTAAAAATGAAACAAACAAACAAACAACCTGTTTATCTCTGCTGATTTAGCCAAGGCAGTACATGCAGTGCACATTCAAAGTTTTTTTTACATGCAGCATGTGTATAGCAAGGTACCTACGGTGAGTCCAGGATCACACCAAAATCACACCTAAACTTATCAGGAATCAGATCGTAACCACGAAGAGACTTGGAACTTTGACAACTTTTTCGAAGTTCAAGTGGGGCGGGTTGGTGAGGGGAAAGAGGGGAGAGCAAAGGCTGAGGCTCTCACCCTTTCCGTGTAGAATTGGTTATGATGTATGGTTCTCAACTGTACGCACAGTGATGCAAAGGAATGTCACTGGCACGTGAAATTTTGTCAAAAAAATTACTTATTTTGGCATCCGCCATTTTATAGAATCACCATCATTACCTAGCTGCAACACTGGCAAAGGTGTACCCCCGTGGGGGGTACTCAACAAAGTATTACATGGGGAGGCTCCGCTCCGAGGACCAACCACGTAGCCTTTTATATACCATTTTTGACAGAAAAGGTCCCTTCCTTTTGACAAATGGTACCCCTTTCACATACCTGGTTTAGAGCGGTGCATCCCCTTTTGTAAATGCAAAACAAAAGTAAAACCAGGAAATATTCTCGACTTTTTCACAGCCATAAATTCTTCAATTAGCTCTTTTAGATCTTTACGACGGAAATGACAGATTTCCCTAATCCTTTTATATACTGCAACTAGTGAAATCTCTACCAGTTTACATACCTAAGGCCTGATAAAGGTACCTCTCTCGGGCGTATAGGCCCTTATAGCGAGTACGCCCCCCCCTCCCCCCTCTGGGGAGTGTAACTCAAAATGTCAAGCAGGAAAAGGCAATGGGTACTTTGAATGTGGTGGCAAAACACGGATAAGGTCAAAAACCGATGATGAGGAGCTGGAAATAGGTTCGATCCACCAGGATATTATGACGCATTTTTGGCGCCAAAAGCTTTTTCATAAGAGACAGAAACGGACAACCGGGTTACTGGGTCACCAAGCAACTATTATTATTCACTTAAAATCCATTTGAAAGTCTTCAATTCATGTGTAATTTTGTTATTAAAAAATTAAGAAATAATTTAAAATGAAAAACGTATGTTACATTGCTTTAAATAGGACCAAAAATTACAGTTAAGATGTTTTTGTGAGGTCCATCGAACCGCTTGTCTTCCCTAAGAAAAATATTGAAACTGTCTTGAAACTGAGTTGACCCAGAATATCATTCCGTCTTGTGATCTTTGTGGATTCTCGTGACAAGGGCCATGTATAGGTCGAGGGAAGCTGAGAAACAATAGAAAATAAAGAAAAATGATGAGGAACGAAAGAAAAGGGGTAAAAACGCTATAACTACAAAGTAAGACATCAAATGATTTCATGTAATACGTCAGAACACCCAAACTGAAGCGAGAGTTACCTTCCTTACGTTATATTTAATAATATAACATATAGATTTAGCCAGGGCTAAAAGCGAAGCTTTCGATAATATTTATAGTTTGCTCAAACAAAATATAAAATCGTGTAATGCTAAGCGGCGAAGGCAACGCCGGAGAACGGTGAAAAACAACAATAGGTCTAATTAGCAAAACAGGAACTTTTGCACGTGCAGCACACTTTTTTGTACATTTCTTTGCAGTTGTTTTGCATGAATTCAACGGGAAACTTCCAGAAACCTTTTTTATGGAGAAAACTTCGTACGCAGTTGTTCACTATTTTTCACAGCCGCACATTTTCTTCTCGTATTGGTGTCCGATAGCATTTCGCATTTTGTCACCGCCGCTACAAAATTTTCATGTTGTTTTTCCAACAAAAAATGTCTCCTTTGTTCTCGCTCTAGATCTCTGTCGTCCTTTTTCTCGTTGAGCTTCGCTGGTTGCCGCCTACTTTCTGTTTTTCTCTGTCTTTCTCTTGCTCTATATTTTAAATTTTTTTGGCAATTAATCTAAGCTTAATACTTTAGAAAACACGGATACAGAAACAATTTCCGCTTTCCGTTTTCGAGTTTGACTCTTTAGGTGCCTCTGCTTTACAAGACGCGGGTGGCTATGCCATTTCCTACCAAAATAACATCGACTTGCATTTGGGTTGCCATACCTGTTGATTGAGTTATTTTACATTGGTATACCTGTGGTGCGGATGGACAGACGGATGGTCGAGTGCACGGTCACTGGATTAACAAATTTTCTCGGATGGGTGGATTACCACATTTTCTTACCCATGGTTCTCCACTGCGAGCGCTTCGCGCGCGAGAGCTCTTCTATGAAGTACTTATAACGCCTTGGCTCGCTTTTCCATGGTGGTAAGTGAGCATAAATTAATTTATAAATCAATTAACTTTGCCCTACTAAAGCTCCGTGCAAACGGACGCAACATCGTTGGGAGTTGTTGTGATCGTTTTCACACTTAGCTAAAAGTTTGACAAGTTTCAAAGTTAGCGCAGCAACTCCCTACAACATGCAGCAGGGTGTAATCGCAACAATGTTGCGTTTGTTTGCACGGGGCTTAACGTTCTAATGTTATCTGAAAAAAAACTTGTTTGCCAAAGAGGCTGCCGAGCTAAGAAGCTGCGAGGCTGATCTGACTCGGCGGCAGATTCACAATGCCGCGCAATATATTTTATAAAATTTCTCAAATTCTGCGTAACCCCCTTTTTTGGCCCATATTTGGGAGTAAGTAATACCCCATATTTGGGCAGTGACGTCACCGTCTTGCATTTACTCCTAGTGGTCGGAGGCCGAGTGATCCAGTGTGTAACTGGTAGTGGACAATGGTTGCGTTTGTGAAGTTATTACTGAGGACCTAACAGGTCTGCAAGCTTACGATTTCTTGTTTGAAAGGGCCGTTGCCATGTTTTGCTCTATAAACTGGGTTGAAAGCAGCAGCTGTATGTTCAAGGAATAAGGTTGTACGCTCAAATTTTTGTTAGAAGCAACGTGTTCTTCGCAATTTGATTTACACTGTGCCAGCCCTCAACTCCTGTGACGAATGCAGTGCATGCGCGCATTTACGGACCTTTTGTTTTAGAGACTATTTTTATGCGTCTCGAGAGAGAGACTCTTTGTCCTGTGACACTCCCTCATTAGATCGTTGTATTTTATTCAAATTTGTATATAAATACCTCACCCCATTCTCACGCTTTTCACACACTTTACTTAACACCATTTTTTTTTTCACATATATAACTCCAAGCGAAATATTTTTCTTATCCCTAGAATGAGCCCAAGTGGTCGTTTCAAACTTGGGTGAAATTTTTTAGCCATCCTTGTCTGTAGGGAAATCAGTTGTAAACCTCTAAAATTATGTAACAATTTGCGAAGAACCATTTGGCACATTCCACAAAAGATATTAACGAATTCGCCATGTTGGCACTTGCCGGAAGGTACATCTAGTTTGTATTTTTCACTCTGTCAGCGGTCGTAAACGAAAAACAATCCAAAACAATCCGAAAAGTACTTCCTCTGGACCTAGTGTACGTGTGTCGTGCTCTTAGGAAAGTTAAAAGCGCAGATAATTGTTAATAAGTTGCATAATTATTTGGTCAACAAAAGGTACCAAAATAAACATTACAAAATCTTTTAAAGGCTCTCATAGCTGATTCAAAAGAATTATTCACGTTTCGTATTACATTTTCCCCAGACCTCTTCCGCGAAACGAAGCAAAAACAAAAACAAATAACATCCAAACAACAAAGCCTATTCTTTTCCTGTCTGTCTGAATTTCATTTTTTACGGCAAAATTTTTTTCCATTTCTACCCTGGTTTCTTAACGCCAAAATCTTGTTTGGAACGTTTTCTCTAGGTTGAGCCGCAGTCAAATTGAAAAAAAAAGGGGGGGGGGGGGGGCGTGTTTACGCGGGCTTCCACCTTTTATGGCTTCTTCAAAATTCAAAGACTGTACTCACTCAAGTCCATCGTTTGCAGTAGCGAAAATTATTACCACTGAAAAACCTTCAATTCGGGAGTGTTAATAAAGTTGGTCTTGTATCGTAATTAAAACACCATGCACCATTATTGAAAGAGGGTCAGACATGCATTTCAAAACTCGCTCAAGAGGTAAAAAGCTATTCTAGAGAAACTCAGACTTAAATGAGGACACCAAACTTACCTGTTAAAAGGAAATCGTTTTACACTCTGTTCCGGTGGTCCAAGAGTCCAAGGAAGCGGTTTCAAGTTAAGCCCCTACAGGAGCAGCTTGTATTGCCAGACAGTTAAGCTCTGCAGTACTAATGGAATCGTCGCTAAACCGCAGGCCTTAAATCCATATTGGTTTTCTGATTCCAGCCAGAAAGCGGCGCCATCACCACTGAGTTCTGGTTTCTTAACTCAGTGTGACCAAATGAAGTCAGAACCTTAATTTCCTGCATACTGCGAAAAGGTTCTGAGTATAGAACCTGGTTTCCGCTGGATGTGCTGACATTGAGCTTCCCAAACTTGTACTAACTGCCTACGAAAAAGGAAAAAAGACATTGGGTTTCATTCTGAGAAAAAGATTGGTGTTTTGCTCTCACCAGGCACACTTTTGCAATTGTGAACTGCTATCACATGCAATAAAGTTATTTTCAACCACTTATTGCTTATTAAAATGCAAAGTGGATATATAATTCAGGCCATGTACCTATATTTCCTTCTATTAGCAACAAAATTGTAACAAGGCTTTAATATTCAAGGTAAAAAATAGGGTTTGGTGAGTCGATTGACAAACGTCATTTGTTGGTTGCTAGCCTATCTCACCTCATTTTCTCTCTCAATCAGAATTCAAGACCATGCATCGGTCACCGTCCAGTTTCAGCGCGCGCTTCACGACTCATGTGCTTTTTTCACGTCTTGATTGGTTGATTGGATTATAATAATAATAATAATAATAATAATAATAGTAATATTATCATTCATTTATATAGCGCTATTAATACTAATTATTCATAGCGTTTTACAATTTTAAACCTTATACTAACTATAAAATAGTTTTTACAATTTCATCCTACTCTTCTAATTTCTACAATTGTATATAATTAAAAAAATAATCACTGATTACATCTTACACGCTACAAAAAAATAGAAAACAAAAGAAAATACATAATAGTATGGAAAATAATAAAGCAAATGCCCTTCTAAAGATAGGCCATTCTGCTACAGCAAGTGGTCATGCCGGTTCTGAAACCGCAACAACCTCTGGATACCGTTCTTTACAATGCAAATGTATCTAATTTTCTTTCATAATATCCGACCCTAAAACATGACGCTTCTTAGAGTGGTTAAATCATGTTAAGTCATCGCGACAGGAATTGTAGCCAGTAGATGACCAAAGTTTTTTGAAAAACGAAAAAAAGAAATGATATCAAGTTAAAAATAAACAATAAAATCTCTGCGCTTGTACCGACTAGCTTCAACAGTCTAAATAATCATTTGATTCTAGTTTCTGTTTATTCCGCTGTTTAGCTCTTTTATTTCTTTGTACGCAAAACTTCAAGTGTTCAACCAATTCATTTCCCTGTGCTGTATTATTTCAAGTACTGTAGCTAAAACCTCTCTGATCTTTGAAATTTTAAGATAATATTCAAATTTAAATCACGAAACAAAATAATTAAAAAAAACCCAGCAACTTTAGATTTAAGGTTATGTTCGACAATTTTTACTCCTAACTAGATTTAATTGGTGATTGATTTTCAATTTTTTGCATCATAAAATTCGGAGCTTTGCGTAGTGACTAGGAGTAAGTGTTATCAGCCTAGGCCTTCGGCTTGGCTGATAACATTTACCTCGACCTTGATTATTCTGGATATCACAAAAACCTCATCCAATAATTGTTTATTACCACGCTTTTAAGCGCTTAAAAGCTCTTCTTTAGAATAAAGAAAGTCTTCCGTGTCGTGGTAAACAATTCATAATCTGAGTGTCAAACAAGGAAGAAAGAATTGACGAGCTTTAAAAACAAAACCCCAGAAAAAAAATACAGCAAGTATTTTCTTCGGCTAAATAATAATTTTAAGATTGGTTCAATCGAGCGGGATGAAAACTGCTCAAAGGCTTTATAAAAAGAGCTAATTATACATACCAATCTCACGAGGGGACACAAATGGCTTTTACTGTGATATCCTAAATAATCAAGGTCTCAGTAAGTGTTATCAGCCTCGGCCTTCGGCTTGGCTGATAACATTTACCTCGACCTTGATTATTCCGGATATCATAAAAACCTCATCCAATAATTGTTTACTACCACGCTTTTAAGCGCTTAAAAGCTCCCTTTTAGAATAAAGAAAGGTTTTCATGTCTTGGTAGACAATTTATAATCTGAGTGTCAAACAAGGATGAAAGAATTGACGAGCTTTAAAAACAAAGCCCCAGAAAAAAAAAAAAAAAAAAAAACAGCAAGGATCTCCTTCGGCTAAATAATAATTTTAAGATTAGTTCAATCGAGCGGGATGAAAACTGCTCAAAGGCTTTATAAAAAGAGCTAATTGTACATACCGATCTCACGAGGGGACACAAATGGCTTTTACTGGCTGCGAGCGGCTTGCTACTTATGAAAGAAGAGTGCCGGATTTCATCGCTTTGTTCGCCTTTAATTTGTTGTCGAATGCAAGGTAAAAGAACCGACCACTGTAAGGTAAGAATTGAAGTGTTCAATTTGTTTCTCGGCGAAAAATCCTGTATAGGTCGTATAGAACTCGTGAAACCCGTGAGTATTGTGCATCGGTCAATTCCAGCTTGGCCCAGACCCCCCCCCCCCGGCTACTGCGGTACATTTGCCCGCCTATTCAGTCCGGGGGGTGAGGCATTTGCAAAAATCCGGGGGCCGGGCATTTGCCAACCCTGGGGCTATTCCCGAGCTTTTGACACGCGCGCTGTTTCCTATCAGAATATAACTACACATAAGATATTACTGGGAAAAAAGCGGACTGACTGATCTGTCAAGGACAGGGGTAAAGCATGTTCTAGACTTGCTACAAGTCGACCTCTTGGCGAGCGGAGCGAGCCTTTTTTAGCCGTGCGGCGGCCAATTCGCCTCCAAGCGGCCGTCCTGCACCATATGAAATCCGACGAAGGACTTTTTTGAAAGTCTAGGCATGTTCTAGATTTTAAGCATGCATTTTTTCATTGCTTATCAAGCCAGACGTACATAGCGAAACTCGGAAGCTATCGACGTGAATCAGCGTTTTTTTGGTTAGTCAATCAAATTTCCGGCTCTTGAAGAACATCCTTTCATATTTATAACTCATATTTTCACATTTAGAAGTACATGTACGTTTCAACGAATCCAGGCGGCCAAGACGTTAATGTGGTCCAACAGCGAGTGACTCGAAGCATGATTATATTCTCAAAAATAATAACGATCTTCAAATACTGCTCCATCAGTTGACCATCAAACATTGTAACACGCTTTTACAACAATATTAACCGATACACTTCGCTATGAGGTGGGGACTCAAAGAAAGAAAAAATTAGTTGCCGCCATCAGACATGTTGAAAAATAATATTTTTTCGCGCTTTACATCATGTAATTGCCCTCTGCTTTCGCCAACATTCTAACCAATCGGCGAGCTCGAAAAACAGATGACGTAGGAAAATTTAGTTTAAACGCGTTGCTAACCTCTGATTGGCTAATTCAAATTTTAGACGCTCGTACCGTATGGCAGGCGTTTACTCACGAGGGTTAATAGATTAATTCCAGAATCTGGTAAATGAAAGGAGGTAAATATACAAGGACCCTCGCCAAGATTCAGGCCAGGGGCCCGTTTCTCGAAAGTCCCGGTAATTAACGGGCCCGGTAAGCTGTCTCCGTTTACATTAAAGACCGAGGTTTCAATAGTTTTGCATATAACACGACAAAACTGTCAGTTAATGAAACAAAATGGAGTAGTTTGCTAGCCAGGACCCGCGCTCTTATTCCTTATATTTCGATTTGAATATTTGATTTCGGGCCCGTAAAGTTACCGGGACTTTCGAGAAACGGGCCCCAGAGTCGAAGAATTTTCCGTATACGAGATATCCGAAGAATCGTTTTACCCAAATATATAGAGATTTGTATGGAGACGCCATGCTGGTCCCCACCTGGATGGGGACCAACATGGCGGACGGAAACCAACAGAAACATATGTTACCGAGATGGTCTTGTTTAATTAGACAAGAGAATTTCCTGAAATTCGTCACTTTTTTTAACCTACATAACAGCACTCTCGGCGTCATGAGAATGCTGCGTTGGAAATTTAGTTTTTAGCTGCTTTAATACATCATAAAGAAGTAAAATCTCAGTAGGATCAACAGTTTTCTAGTTTGAATTTTTGTGACGTTATGTGAAAAAACAATAAATAAAGAAGTGCAAACTTTAATAAAAACAAAAAGTGATGTTAATTTATGTGACCAGGTTGAATATCAGTTTCCTCGCTATTGATAGACAGTCAAGTCAAGTGTGGAGAAAAAGAAATTTTTCAATTTTAGGTTCATTGAGCAGAGTTTGAGACAGAGTTCGTAGCTTATAACTGACCGAGTAGGTGACCCAGGGAGGGGCCCGGGAGGGGCCCGGGAGCCCTAATATTATTTTACTGTAGAGCCTGGAGCCCTCAAAACGTTTGCTGCGGAGCCCGAAGCCCCAAATATTAAAATTCGGACATTCTTGCACACAGTAGCGTCATAACGTGCTTTGTTTGCTGTTTGCCGGAAATCGGAACGAAGATAGCAAATAACCAGTACACTTTCAATAAATAATTACGGTAAATTTTTGTATGCCAAATTTTTTGGCGACGTCGTGTAGGCCGTGGTTTACGGTCAAGTAATTTTTAAATTCGGAAGTCCATCTTGCAGTGCAATCGCCTTCCAACATATATATAAAACTCCAGCGATGACAAGCTTTCTCTGCTGCTAGTCAGTATACAAACACCCTGTTATATCAAGCAAACACTGTTCTCTCGTAGGCTTATTGGATCCTTGACCTTCTCTTTCTTCCTTTGCAATCGACATGATTATTTTTTTTCACGTGATACTACTGACAAAAGTGCCACGAAGAAGAAAGACATTCCAAACTTTTAGTGGATCTGTTGCATTGTGATTTGGAAGAAATCCTGGTCCTGCCGCGTTTTAACCTAACTGTGAAATACGAGTAGAGTGGAGAAATTGCTGTACTTTCTTAATTATAGGATTTGCTTTTGGATTAAAGCAAAAAAGTATAGCGGAACCTGGAGCCCTTGATCAATTTCTCGGGAGCCCTGGAGCCCTGTTTATAGTGGTCCGGAGCCCCGGAGCCCCGCTATTTTGAGTCCGGAGCCCCGGAGCCCAGGAGCCCTAAACCCCTTTGGGACCTTGATAGATCTAGATAAAGAGTTCCAAAGGTTGGTAATATATATTTTAACGGAGAGAACGTAACGAAGCTGTATGAGTGGTATGAACCGATTTAACAAACAGATTATCATTCTGTGATTGACGTGTATGATAGGAATTAATGAAAGATACTGGATTAAAGTAATCAACAAAACAAGAAGGGCTTAAGACTGAAGCTTCGGTAACACTTAAGAGCGAATGCACAGGAAAATCGAGCAAACCGTGGCCACAGCTCAAAACCTAACCTACTCTCATTTTAAGTCTGTAATAAGGTTTTAATGAGTTTATAACACTGCTGAGGTTTAATTTTTAAAATGCGGCCGAGTTTGGGAATTATTTGAGATTTTCGATTTCAACGGTCCGCGGACCTAAAATTAGCCGCCGAACACGGCAATATAGCCTAGCGACAGAAATGAGCTGACTTTCCTAAACGAGCGAATATATTGGCAATCTTCCGCTTAAATCTCAAAAAACAGATAGTAACAATTTCTAAACAGCACATTTTTTTAGATTTAAAGCATAAAATATCGACGAACGAGCACAATTTTGAAACGCAATTTGCATAATGTTTATAAATACAACAATTTACCGCTAAAACCAAAATCGAATTTTCTATATGGGGGAATTCTCCAAATCACCCCAAGTCCCGCTTACTACCTAATGAGATATAGTACTTCAACATTATCTGAAAGTTAGTCTGGTGTTCTCGCGAACGCTTGTAAAATAGATTGATTATTTTGAGGTTATTTTGCCCCAAACAACCGCTAATTGACCCCAGGGTCAGTTGACACGTGCACGTCACCGTAGTTTTATGCATCGATTTGAGCTCGTTAAAAGGGAGAAACTAACAAGATTTTTTTAATATGTACCTGTTTTAATGAAATACAAGCAATCTTCAAAAGGAGAGGCAGTTCAATGGGTAATGTCTGTTCTTGAGATCTTGTAGATTGTACCATGGCGTCTGCGAGTGGACCTGAGTCTAGGTCTGTTTTCCCGTGACTGCGAAATCAGAATAACATCATGAAATAATTCTCGCTCGAACCTTCGTAAATGAATCCGCTTTGCAGTGCCTTACCTGAGATAAAAAGTGGGCCGAATAGGAAAACATTCTAGCGCAATTTGGATCCTTTGCAGCACGCAGTGTATTTGCTAAGCGGCGATGGTATCAGTGACTTTTATTTAGTTACTCACCTCCGATTGCGTGACCAGGCAATTATCGATTGTCTCCTGCGAAAAATAAGTGCACGGGAAACCAAAGCTTTCGGGATACAGTAAATTCATTTTACTGTATGCCCAGGTGTCCTTTTGTCCTATTTTAAAAGCGTTTAACTAAGATGATTAGCAAACATACTGTCCCACTTTTAAAAATGGTACAGTAACTGAATGTTCTGTTCTTCTGATTTTACCCCCAACCCCGGAGTGTTTAGAAGATATATTTGCACTACGCATGAAAGGCAAATGGATTAAATTTTAAGGTTCAAGACGGTTTTAAGGCATGGGTTACCAGTGGATTAGTCAGACTTCTCATAAGGTGCGTTGAACGGAAAATTACAGGCATGATATCTCTGCTATTGTATATATGTCCATTAAGTGATTTTCCAGCAAACATTTTTTGACTTTTTTACCCCAAAAGTTTTTCCGTTCAATTCTTATCTATGAGATCTAAACTTAGTTAAATTTCTGTAATTTGTTGTTAAATGCAATTCTGCAAACAACTAAGTATTTAATTTTGCGTAAAAGCTACATGAAATTGTACTGTTTAGCCGTAAATCATAAAAAGGAGAAAGCATCATGCTTTCTCTTTTCAAGTCTAGCATTGCTTAAGTCCTAGTAGTTGTTCTCCATATCTGCTAAGGAGGAAATAGTTTGCTCTTTTCAAGAAATTGTTCTTGCCCATTGCGGTTTCAAACCAAGGATAGCAGCAAGTTTGTCGTGGTCATATACTGCTACTTCAGTGCAAACGAAGCATTGGCGCACAAGTCAGCGCTGGCGTTTAGTCAGGTGCCGAAAATGAAGTGGAGGGCGTCCAGGTTCGCTCCGGCTCGAAAAGGTAGAATCAGTTGTGCAATAAAAAGTAATGCGAAAAACCTGCGTGGGCTGGGAAAGAAAGGCGTCTTATTTTTCTTTGCCTTGTTCTATTTTCGCGACGTGGTACAGGCTACGAAATACTGACAAGCTCAGTATATGTCTTCACCACCGAGAGTCACTTGCCCTTAGCCGGACACGCCCCTCACGTATCATGTTCGTTCCTAAAGTTATTTCAAAGCACAGAACCAAACCTAATCAGCGGCCGAAGGCAGAAAAGGGGATGAGCAAACGGATGTCACAGCATATTTTGCAAGAAACTGGTATCCTTGTGCCTATCGGCTCAGGAACGATTAATTACTACTAGAATTAATATCAGGGTCAGAATTTGAGTGCTACAATGGGAGGAAAGGAAGAAAAGGAAACCGCCGCGCACACCTGTTAAGTCTTTTATAAACTTTCTCGTCCTGACAGTTTACAGTGTCTGTTGCAGGTGTCGAATTAATCTTACAGCAACTGGAAACGTGGCCACGCCTGCTGAAACTGAGATTGCTTGTAGGATGAACGGCTATAGTTTGGTATATTCACGAGCGCGTTTTGTCCAGTGAACTGAGTGCGTAGTTTTTCTTAACGAAGGGATGGGGTGGGTCAAGTGAATAAGTCGGGGAACGTTTGCTCTCTTTAGGGGGGGGGGGGGGGGGGGGTATATTTGTTGATATCAAGAGTTCTGGCCTGGATAGAGTCGTTGTAAAGCTATTTTTGCTTCGGAGTATCGGTTTACCGGAAGCTGAGCAAGGAAAAGTCAATGGTGAATTTATGGAATAATAATAGAGATTCTCATGGTCTAACAGTGCGAAGATTAGACTTCTGGTAAGGTGGCAACGATCAAGGCCCGCATTATAATTCATAATAATTGAAGGTCATGATGTAAAAAAAGCGACTGAAATGGTGGGTGCCGTGCAATCCTCTCGGGTGGGGGCGGCGTACCTGGCCTTAAAGGTTGCCCCTGCGAGAGAAGGCAAGCATGCCCAGATTGTCCACGGGTTGCTAAATGAGACCGTCCCTTTCTTAGTACCCGTTCCCTGTCTTAAAATTAGACCCGGGCAAATTTCTCGAGATTGCAACATCATTTTGGGCTTAAAGCTTCCAAAGTCCAACAATAATAGCGCATGTTCGCGACGGTTTTTTAAGTCAGTCACGTTCTTAAACCAGGCCTTAAACGGCCAGTTTTAAGTGTCGATAACAGTTAAAAAGGCATACAAGCCTCATGCAAAAGACAGTGGGAAGGAAGTGCACATCGGTGATGGGGAAAAAGGAGTAGCCCACAGTTATTTAGGGGTGGATCTTTCGAAACATTCTTATACTCTTGGACAGATATGCATTGTTTAAAGTTTTAGACAAACCAGGTGTAAATTTATAGTAAAAAACTGTTAAATATACATCAGCAAGATTTTTGCGAATCCTATTTTTCGCTGGAGACTATCGTTTACTGGCCGGTCACGCAATCAAAGGTAACGTACTTTCCTACGTTTGTTTACTCACCTTTCGCTCAGCAATACACTGCGTTCCACAAAGGATCCAAATTGCGCTAGAATTGTTTTGCTATTCGGCCCACTTTTTATCTCAGGTGAGGCACTGCAAAGCTGATTCACTTACGAAGATTCGAGGAAGAATTATTTCTTGATGTTATTGTGATTTCGCAGTCACGGGAAAACAGACCTAGACTCAGGTCCACTCGCAGACGCCATGGTACAATCTGCAAGATCTCAAGAACAGAAATTACCCATTGAACGGCCTCTCCTTTTGAAGATTGCGTGTATTTCATTAAAACAGGTACATATTAAAAGAATCTTGTTAGTTTCGCCCTTTTAACGAGCTCAAATCGATGCATAAAACTACGGTGACGTGCACGTGTCAACTGACCCTGGGGTCAATTAGCGGTTGTTTGGGGCAAAATAACCTCAAAATAATCAATCTATTTTACAAGCGTTCGCGAAAACACCAGACTAACTTTCAGATAATGTTGAAGTACTATATCTCATTAGGTAGAAACCGGGATTTGGGGTGATTTGGAGAATTCCCCCATATAGAAAATTCGATTTTGGTTTTAGCGGTAAATTGTTGTATTTATAAGCATTATGCAAATTACGTTTCAAAATTCTGCTGGTTCGTCGATATTTTATGCTCTAAATCTAAAAAATGTGCCGTTCAGAAATTTTTAGATATCTGCTTTTTGAGATTTAAGTGGAAGATTGCCAATATATTGGCTCGTTTATGAAAGTCAGCTCATTTCTGTCGCTAGGCTATATTGCCGCGTTCGGCGGCTAATTTTAGGCCCGCAGACCGTTGAAATGGAAAATCTTAAATAATTCCCAAACTCGGCCGCATTTTGAAATTTAAACCTCAGCAGTGTTATAAACTCATTAAAACCTTATTACAGATTGAAAATGAGGGTAAGTTAGGTTTTGAGCTGTGGCCACGATTTGCCGATTTTGCTCGATTTTTCTGTGCATTCGCTCTTAATACTACGTGACGTCACAGCTTGATTGTCGCGATAATCATTATCAACTAGTAATATTTGACATTACAGCTGCCCCCTCTCTGTGTACCGTCGGTCAATAGTATTCTTGCTCGTCAATTGTGTAGCTCTTTGAAATATACCGATTCATAATGAAGATTCGCACACATATTCCATACAATAGGTGAGATAAATACAGGAAACGCAAGGTTCCATGCACAGTTTCAGTTCGATTTACACAGCTTTGATCAAAACATTCTCAGTTTCGAGAATAGTTTATTCTAAACCATAAGAAAAGATTTAATTAGAAGTTGAATTTTTCGGTATTTCACTTTGACTTTTTACATTCAGTTCATTCTATTTACCGGAAAGTAAGCCTTAGAAATTAAAGGACATCTGTGAGCAGGGGATAAGTTAGCAAAGAATTTGATTGTTGGTGAATTTCTGAAATCGTCCATCGTTCCTCTAGTGATAAGCTACAGTTGTAGCCGTTGCTCACTCGTCTTGCTTATTTGGGGCTGAGTGTTATTCCGGTCAAAGAGAGAGAAAGAGTGTCTGGCAAGGTTTCCAATCAAAGATTTGTGAACTGGTTTCTGGCAAACTCTCCAAGTGTTTATATGTACACAGAACGCGCCTTATAACTTCATCTGCGCTTAACGAGTGTCTTTTAGCCTATAACTTTCAAAACAACTGCTCCACAAAATGTCACTTTTTACACGTAAAGAAGTATGACTGCACAATAAATGTCACAAAATCCACCTAAGCGGTCCCTTCGGGATTTTCTGTCTTTACTGGTCATCCTAACCATTTCGTACTTGCGGGCGCAAACTATAGAAACGTCATCATTACCTACCGATTCCTCGCGGCCCCTGTTCAAGCAAATGGAGATTTTTTCTATATTGACTGTATGACTGTATATTTCAACTGTAAGTACTTTCCTTAATATACGCGCGAGTTACTAGAGTGCCTCCTCGGGATTTCACCTTCTGGGCGAAATCCAAGAATGAAGGTCAATCAGCATTTCTTACCTCATATCGAGCTGTGACGTGGAGCTGAGGATATTTCGTCTCATCTGAAACTGTCGAGCTACCCAGATGGGTCGGACTTAATGTTTAAGGAAGTAGAGTAAGAAAATTCTAGGCAACGCTTTGACTTTATACTGAAATTTTCAGATCATTATTCCAGCCAGAATCGCAATATCTTGGTAATAAAATGTGAAAAATACAGTCTCCGGAAATCATATATGGGAATGAAGTTAGTAGAAAAACTCCCAATATCTCAGCCAAATGGAAAGATTATCATGAATTTTTTAGCCTTCTTGAGCTTAAGAAATTGTTAGCCAACTTTTTCTTCTTCAAACAGTTTATTGAAATAGCTGAAATACGTCGTTTGGTGCTCGTGCTTTTGAGTCCGCAAATTTCAATCGTACAGTCTTAAAATAAAAAAAACAGGCAGACACAGACAAACTGGTTGGCTGATATCAGTGGGTAAAGATATGTAGTGGACAACAAACTTTTACAAACTTTTTGAAAACTATGCAACTAATGCCATCTCTTTCCAAGCAAAGCCAGACAAGCGCATTGGTTCTTTAAGCAAAAAATTATTAATAATTCGTCGACTCGTTAATACTTTGAATAACAATGTGAATAATACAAAACCATGTGGTTGATTATGTTACGAGTACTACATTTCAGCGGTATTGGCTGGTTGACTGCTATGCTGCCCATTGGCAGCCATATGCTGTTTTTGTGCCTGAATCCTAGTGTTAGTCTAAGAGTGATTTTACTTGACCCGTGAAACAGATACTAACAAATAGTGTATGATGACAACAGATACACAAAAGAAAACAATGGAATTAGTGCATGATATATAGTGCGTTGTTTTCTACCTCATGGGTTCATTAAAGTCACTGTCCAACATTTCAATATTTGATTAGATCGATCTCCCTATTTCTTAAAATTGAAGGCAAGGCTGATCTCACAGCAATTGGTTAGAAACTTATTTGCCCATTATTTCGACAAGACAAAACTAGTCTACATCAGGGGCTCGAAAAGCTAAGTGAGAATAGAATAAACGGTTACAGGATTTAAAATAATCCAAAAATAAAAAAATAATAAAATGTGACTGCAGCTGGTGGAGTATACGATAGACAAAAACTTGTATAATGGGGCTCAGTATCAAAACATATGTCAATATATTAAATTTCATATTGTCTGTTCATCCCATAGGGTTCAAGTGCTTTGCCTTTAGATATTAAAAATCCTTCTTTAGTCCTGACTACTCACGTATACGACTCATGTATACTGAGTTTATTGCAGAAACGCATGACCGAACAGATGCAAATTTTATAGTGCTGCTTGGGATGCATTTTAGAGATCTAAAAGTACTGTGAATAGCCTAAAAAGTGTTTGCAATGCATGCAGGTCTAACAAGCTCAGAACATATCGCTCCTGTCTTATTCTATCTGATGAAACAACTCACAAATACAACATCTTATCAACTTAGATTAGACCTTGGCATTTATCACTTATATAGTTTATTACTATTTATAAAATATCTGAGAGAGAGAGTGAGAGTACGCGCGATCTGATTGGTCAAGAACCTATGGTTTATTACACCGGTAAACCTATAGGAAAAGGAATTCAGACCAAGAGATGTAAATAAAACCGGCTATTAAGCTGCAAACAACGACTTTAGAAAGGCGCAAAGACAGAACAATTTACTTACTCGGCCCTTCTTAATTAAAAAGCGTTGGTTTCCACATTTTATTGCGTACTGAGCGTCACAATTCGCTACTACCATAGCTTTAAAAGTTTATATTTCACGACGATGCCAAATCGCAGAGAAAGACACAGGGTCCACAGAAGATATATTCTGTTTCAATTTTTTCGTTAAAATTTAGTTCGAATTTGCGGAAAACTTGCCTAACTTGTCGCTTTAAAGTATGTTTTACAGCAACGCTCCGTCACGCGTGACCAGAAAATTCCGACAATTCACGCAACGTTTCAAGTTTCGTTTACCATATTTGGGTGTTTTGGTGTGATCAGGGAAATTCGAAACGAAATTACAAAATCCGTAGAAAGATTTGAGGATTTAACGGACTTTCAAAATGTTCAGACCTATTGATTATAACGCTTTAGATCGAGAAATCAGGCCAGGTAAACCTCTCAGTACGGAAATCAGAGGGAAGACGGATAGTTGATTTGTATTTGAGTGGAGAGGGACTGAGGGAAATCTCGCCAACAGTTCGTGTTACTTATGGCGGAGTGTGTCGCATCATTCGTCATTATCAAACGTACGGCACATATTTTCCCCCTTCGTCGAGGAGGACGAAGAAATCCTTCTAAACTTTCAGACAACGTTCTAGAATCCATAGAATTGTTCAAATTGATGAAACCCAGCATGTCTGGAAGGGAACGAAAGGTTGTTGAACAATGGAGTGTGCGATGGGAGAAACGTACCGGCTTTATCGACTGTAAACAAGGGAGTTAATATCATGCTCTGCATAATAAATGAATAAATACTCGATTAAACAGAGGTTACATCCGTCGCCATTTCTTATTTCCACAAGTATCAGACTTTCTATCTCTAATTTGAAGATCTTTTCCTGGAATTCTACATTTCAACGAAATCTCCGTAGTTCCAATGTGATCTTCGCTAAGCCACTCAAAGAAGAGCGTTTATTGGAAGACTCGGATTACGTGTTCAACATAAAAGGCAAACTTGTTTTGCCTTTTATGGTTACCCAAGTTACATTGCACCCCTAAACGCCAAAATCAAAATGGGGAGTCGTTTCATTCAACACTTGGTAAAGGAGAGGCATATTTCCAGAGGGTTTTCTCGCAAAGATTGGAAAGATCTTTCATATCGGTGAGACAAGAACTGCACTATTCCGTTCTTCAAACGCCAATAGAAATATGCTTCGAATGTATGCTTCATTCGATCTAATAGATGAGTGATAGCCAGTTAATACTCAAGGACAAAAAATTATTTCAGTCGGCCTACAAAAAACACAATAGCAAAGAATATACCAAAAGAAATGAGTATAAAATACGCGCGTGGCGAGAGGGAAAAATCTTGGCTTAGAAAACACCAACTTTCGATGTAGGTTTGTGTCACTTAAACAAATTTATTTTTCACTGTGGATCGCAAAATCTTGCACATATTACTAAATGTTAACTTGCGGTCCTCTAATATGGATGCAATCCTATCGTGTACAAGGTTCCACATTTGGCCCCTGTCGTACCTGAATTAAACATTACCGCTTTTAAGACATTATTATAACATCAAGCTTTCATCTCGCGTCAAGTTTCGATGCTGATGACTCGCAACTCTGTTTTCCTTATTATTTGGGATCATTGGTTACTGGTTCATGACATTAATTAAGTACAAAAAAACAAATCTGAACTACAACACTATTCTAACCTTTTCCCGAATGTATACAAGCTGTTCACGATAACCACACAAGACCAAACCAACACAGATACCAAACTTCACTAAAGCATACTGGAAAAAATGTGCAACTGACAATTGCTTCCAATATATATACAACTGACAACTGCTTCAAGCGCATCAACTACACAAGCAAAACAAGACTAAGCCACCGGCCATGCCACCTAAGCCTCCTAGATCAAATTGCTTTAATATCATAGATAACAGAAACTTTACAAGACTACCTAAAGAAACTAAAGCATCCTCAACTGCACCTAATCTTAGAAACTTTACTAAAAATACACCAAGTTTCACCTTCAACTTACATAGCCATACATAGCCATACATAGTCCTACATAGCCATACATAGCCTTACATAGCCCTACATAACCGTATATAGCCCTACATAGCCATACGAAGCCATAAAAAGCCATATATAGCCATACATAGCCTTACATACCAATATTATCTTCCTTGTTCGTAATAAATACATCAATAAGAGTTTGCGATTTGGTATTAACTCTTGTAGGTTCTTTGATTAATTGTGCCAATTGATAATCAAGTCCAATAAATGGGTAGTGCGAACCGCTGGGGAATTTGAAAGAATATTACAGTTTAAATCTCCCAGTATGTAAATTTCTGAATGCCTGGCATCTGCCTCCTTCAAAAACATTTCGAAATTTTTAAAGTAATCCAAAGGTGTGTTTGGTGGCCGGTACCAGGTAGCAATAAGAAATGGACATGAATTTGGCTTCTGAATTTCTAAGGCAATTAATTCAAGATCATCATTTTCAAGTTGATATTACCTAGAAAATGTTATTGTATTTCGCAGGTAAAAACAAACTCCACCACCGTGTTTGTTTCTATCCCTGTGTACAATATTATAACCTTCTAGATTAACCAGTCGATCACTATCTACCAGATCCAGTTTTGATTCATTAATAGCCAAAACATCCAGGGGCTTATTTGCCAAAAAGACTTTTAATTCACCTATGTGTTTAGTAAGACTGTTTACGTTGAGCAATGCAATTTTAAAACCTCTAATTTCAGAAGTAATCTTATCAAATGACATTGGTTTGGCAGAACAGTGATCATTAGGTTGTTGATTACTATCTGCACAGGTCAAATTTCAATCTCCATTAATATATTCCCTAAAAGTAGACGCAAGGTAGTAAACACTTTTCCGAATTAAATGCAATCCACTTCTATTAAGAGAGTCCTCTTTGATGTTACTGTTAGGGCTATGTAGGGCTATGTATGGCTATGTATTGCTATGTAGGGTTTTAAATGGCTATGTAGGATTATGTATGTTTATGTAGGGCTATGTAGGGCTTTGTATTGCTATATACGGCTATGTAGGGCTATGTAGGGTTATGTACGGCTATATATGGGTATGTAGGGCTATGTATGGGTATGGAGAGCTATTTAGAGCTTTGTATGGCTATTCAGGGTTATGTATGACTATGTAAGGCTGTGTAGGTCTAGGTAGAGCTGGTTACGGCTATGTAGGGGTATGTAGGGTTGTGTAGGGCAATGTAGGGCAATGTAGGGCTTTGTAGGGTTATTTATGGCTTTCAAGGGCTATGTAGGGCTATGTATGGCTATCCACGGCCATGTATGACTACGTAGGGCTATGAATGGCTATGTAAGGCTATTTATGGCTATGTAGGGCTATGTGTGGTTATGTGAGGCTATGTAAGGCTATGTATGGCTATGTAGGGCTATGTGTGGCTATGTAAGGCTATGTGTGGCCATGTAGGGCTATGTAGGGCTTTGTATGGCTATATAAGGTTATGTATGTCTATGTAGGGCTATGTAGGGCTATATTTGGTTATGTATGGCTATGTAGGGCTATGTAGGAAAATGCAGTGCTATGTAAGGCTATGTATGGCTATTTGCGGCTATGTAGGGCTTTGTATGGCTATATATGGTTATGTATGGCTATGTATGGCTGTGTATGGCTATGGTAGGGCTATATATGGCTTCGTATGGCTATCCATGACCATGTATGGCTACGTAGGGCTATGTATGGCTATGTAAGCCTATGTATGGCTATGTAGGGCTATGTGTGCCTATGTAAGGCTATGTGTGGCCATGTAGGGCTATGTAGGGCTTTGTATGGCTCTATATGGTTATGTATGGCTATGTGAGTGAGTGAGTGAGTGAGTGAGTGTGAGTGAAAACTTTATTTACCCACCGTAATTTTATCAAATAACTTTACATAAAGCATCTGTTCTATCTAAAAGCCGTGCATCATATTTAACTTACCTAAAGATATAGATATATATCTAAAAACTAAACTAAGAAAGATCGTACACAATATTAAACCTAATGATATACTAAAATTATGAGGCTTGTGTAGATGGTAAATACGACCTGATCTTAGCCTTAAATTGTTTTAACGAAGTCTTTTCCTTTAAACTGGAAGGAAGAGAATTCCAGAGCTTAGCGCCTGCAGAAGCAAAACTATTCCTAAAATAGTTTGTTCTTGCTTTTGGCACTATCAGATTCATTCCAGAAGAGTGAAGGTCATAACTGAGCCGGCTTGTATTAACGTCAAACATGTCAGACAAATAAGAGGGACAGAGGCCATGATTTACTTTAAACATCATTAATGTCATATGATGTTGTCTCATTTCACTAAGTGAGAGCCACCCAAGTTCACGCCGAATATCAGCTAAATCTTTCGAGTATGAAGCACCTGTAATAACACGAGTGGCTCTATTTTGCAACTTTTGAAGACCGTCTACCAATGTTTCGCCAATACTATCCCAAAAAATACAACAATAAGTAAAACAAGGCTCAACTATTGACCTGTATACGTTTATGAGGTGCTCCAAACCAAAAAAAGGCCTAATCCTCTTAAGAACTCTAATGCCACACGCCACCTTGTAAATGATTTCTCCAAGTAAGAAATTGGTTGATAGTGAGGCCAAGACACTTTGTACTTTCGACCTGTTTTAACCTTAAACCATTCACACTTACTGAAATATTTCCAGCTAATGTTGCAATTCTCTGCCGAGAACCTATCACCATAAAATCTGTTTTTGGAATATTGAATGTAAGTTTATTTGAGCTGAGCCAATCAAAAATTCTGTTAAGGTCATTGCTCATTTCAGTCTGAAGGATTGATAAATCCACGGCAGAGAACGTTAAATTTGTATCATCAGCAAATGACCTTCCTATACTATAATCTAAGCAAAAAATGTAAATAAGAAACAAGAGTGGGCCTAGTAAAGAACCCTGTGAAACGCCGCATACGATACGATTTTTTACAGACGACAATCCGTTTACCACGTAAAACTGCTGTCTGTATTTTAGGTAAGACTTGAACCAAGAAGCGGTTTGACCCTGCACCCCATAGTCAAACTGTTTTTTCAACAAGATAGCATGGTCAACAGTGCCAAATGCCTTCTTAAGATCAAGGAAAATAACACCACTGACCATACCTTCATCAATATTAAGATACCACTGATTTGTCACATCTAGGAGCGCAGTTACAGTTAAATGAAGAGATCTAAACCCTGATTGACGTGGCTGAATAAGGTTATTTTCCGTAACATAGGCGTACATCTGCTCATAAACTAATCGTTTGAAAACTCTGGCTGTAGTTGGTAAGACAGAAATCGGTCTAAAGTTATTTGGGCTATGTAGGGAAAAGTAGGGCTATGTAAGGCTATTTATGGCTATGTAGAGCTTTGTCACTCCTCCCAAGTAATGTACAAATCTTAAATTGAATGTTAATAAACCTATTTTTTCAGGCTTCTTCTTTCCAATTGCTTAAATTAGAAAATTCACTGCGATCATCATTCTTCACTTTCATCTATTTATTATCGTTTTTATTCCGATTGTAATTCATTGTGTGCGGCAAAATTATAAATAAATAATAAATAAATAAATATGGTTATTTATGGCTATGTAGGGCTATGTAGGAAAATGTACTGCCATGTAAGGCTATGTATGGCTATGTAGGGCTATGTGTGGCTATGTAGGGCTATGTAGGGCTTTGTATGGCTGTATAGGGTTATAATGTCTATGTACGGCTATGTAGGGCTATGAAGGGCTATGTAGGGATTTGTATGGCTATAGATGGTTATGTATGGCTATGTATGGCTATGTATGGCTATGTAGGGCCATGTAGGGCTATACAGGGCTATGTATGGCTTTGTGTGGCTATATAGGGCTATTTGGGGCTATGTAGGGCTAGGTATGGCTTTCTAGGGCTATGTAGAGCTATGTAAGGCTATGTAGGGCTAGGTAGGGCTCTGAAGGGCTATGTAGGGCTATGTAGGCTTGTGTAGGGCTATGTACGTCTTTGTAAGGCGATGTATGACTTCTTAGAGCTATGCAGGGCTTTGTATGGTTATGTAGGGCTATGTAGTGCTTTGTATGGCTATGTCGGTTTATATATGTTTATGTACGGCCATGTAGGGCTATGTATGGCTTTGTAGGGCTACGTAGGTCTGTGTACGGCTATGTAGGGCTATGTAAGGCTAGATATGGCTATATAGGGCTATATAGGGTTATATAGTAATTTTTTCCCTGGCTTGTTCACCGTTCCTTGCTATCTTTTTTAGTTTTATCAACTTAAACATCCCCAGTAAAGCGATGCGTGTACAATAGAGTAGACTTGGTACAAGTCGATCACTCATAAGTTCTTAAAAGTGGGCGAGCGAGCTTCAATGCATGAGGTCGCGCAGCTACCGATCGAGCGACGAAGCCTCGAGGTTTAAAATGGCATAACCAACCAGTAGTGACCAAGATAATATGAAATTATCCTGTCATTGCCGAGATTATCTAAGAAATATTTTGAAGGGTCACTATGACCCAAATGTGTCTCATTAGCACATGCTCTCTTAAGTATACCTACCTTCACATGAACCTCTGAACTGGCGCCAAAATTCGGCAAGGACTACCGAAAAGAGAACTGGTAAAAAAAGCACCAACAAACTTGCTAATAACTAGCGGAAGAGTTTCCAGGGATCAGGCAGATCTCAAACTGATTGGCAGATGTTAGTTATTTGCAAACTTTTATCTTCTTCTAAAAAAAATGCAATCACCGGCGAGCCAACCAGAAGCGCATTCCTTTGGATCTTGAAACAAATTAAACATTTGTTTTGTTTTGTTTTTGTTTTTGTTTTTGTTCTTTGTTTTTTTCATTCCTTACAACAGTTTGAATTAACAATGTTTGTAGTAAATACGGAGTGATATCCGGCTTATGAGCTCATTCATGACAGGACGCACAGGGCCGGCTGTAAGTACCGCAAGGGAATGCTAGTACATTGTACTAGCAATCTTAACATACCTTCATAACATGCCTTAACATACCTTATGTCGCGCTGGCTTTTCCTCCCTCAGAGACCAGGCTGATGTAGGGCGATGTATGGCTATGTGGGGCTTTGTAGGACTTTGTAGGGCTCTGTAGGGCTATGTGTGGCCATATAGGGCTAGGTAGGGCTATGTAGGGCTAGGTAGGGCTGTGTTTGATTATGTATGTCTATGTACGGCCATGTAGGGCTATGTAGGGCTGTGTATGGCTATTTAGGGCTACATAGGGCTAGGTAGGGCTGCGTATGGCTATGTAGGGTTATGTATACATAGCCCTACATAGCCCCAAACAACTCTGGCTATGTATGGCTATGTATAGCTTTGTAGGTCTATGTATTGTTATGTATGGCTATGTAAGGCTTTGTAGGGCTTTGTATGGCTATGTATGGCCATGTATGGCTATATATGGCTATGTATGGCTATGTTGGGCTATGTACGGCTATGTAGGGCTATGCAGGGTTTTGTAGAGCTGAGCAGTGCTATGTAGGAATATGTTGATGTAGGCTTATGTGGTATAGAGATGCGAATATAGTTATATCGCTTATGAAATTACGTAAAATCACTATATGATACTTACACCACGTATTTACTTGCTTGTGAAATTACGTGCAACCACTTTATGATGCTCACACCTCGTACCTACCCCTTCAACTAACTACGACTAGTTCCTAAACAACAGCTCGTTACTAGATATATCTAAATTACAACAAAATACCGCAGCTTTACCAAACTAACAATGACTTTACAAACTCATAAATTCCATAAAATTGGGCAAATGTTGTCAATAAAAAACCTCAGATATATTTTCTGTTTATATTGATTATTCAGTTTAGCTTTTAGTAGCCGATCAAGTACGAAATTGGAACAACTATCTATTTCATCTTCCAAGGCAATTAAATTACCTTTCCAAGCAAACTGCTTTTTGGCAGTATGAATTAAGAAAAATGCCTGTTGAAATAATTCCGACTGTCCCTGAAAAAACCGATCTAGTCTCACTATAGCCTTTTAGAGTTTCCTCGTCCATAGGAGCTCACTTTCTCAACTACAAGACTGATTTAGAGTTACTTATAATTTTAACAAAACCTCGGAGTCCTTCTAAACGTTCTCTCTCTTTTTTTTTTTAGAAATGCGCGATACAACCGCGATAACCCCGACAAGATTAAAACCCAGTTTGCACGTGCATCCTGGCGTACCATTTGGGGAAAGATTAAAGAAACATGGGATTTCCCAGACTTTAAAGAATATCAAAGTAATGGCAGGAGAGCGTTGACCAAAGTTTTCCAAGATCCAGTTGGGAAATATTCCTACTTCGACCGACAAAGAACCCTTCGCTGCAAACTGATATATCAACTTACATTGGTGTACGAGCGCGACAGGGATGGGAATGTTGTGTTTATCACAGCATATCCGCTGTTCCAAAGGATATAGAGGTACAAAAAATCTTTCCCAATAAAACAAACGTTCTTGCAGTTTTATAAATGATCATAATAATCTGGACTGTAGTAGTAGTGACAATGGTAAAGGTACATGTTCTATATTTTTATTGTTTATGTTTGCATAAGCTAGCCTTCCTAGGCCTTTTGTTGGTAAAGAAAAATTGGAAACGGAAAGGAGCCCCACTCCCTAAACTACTTCTCCTTTGCATGTCCGCTTAACGCGTAAAAGTATTGTAAAGATGTCTAAAATAAGACCTTAACACCAAGTTTACGCGTCAATTACGCTGGTTTTAAGTCTCTACTTTAAAGCGTATTTGCACCAACTTTACGCAGAGCTTACAGTGTTTTTTTTTTTTACGATACCTTTACACATGTGGGTAAAGATAGCGAAAACTTCGACGCAGTACGTGGTGTAAATGTGTCTTAAAGTTACGTAATTGAGAACTTTACGCCAGCTTTACGCCACCATTACGCTCACTTAAATTTCTTTTTTTGTGCTGTGCGTTATAATTATTATCGCTCCTGTTATAGGACCACATCATATATAAACATTACCTTAAAGCCAAAGGACATCCACTTCGACTGTCAGAGGTTTTCACGGGCTTCCTCTATGCTCAGATTTTTGGTGTCAGCTGACTGAAGAAACAAAAGCATGGAAATTATGACGTATATTTTATCTCTTATCTTTTATCTTATATGTCGATCATATAGTAAAGGGGTATTTTTACCAGTTGTTATCTTAATAGGTCCGTGTACACTTCGGCCAATCTATTTGTTCATTTTTCCAACAAAAACGGGAAAAGGACATATTACTTATCCTTATCATATTTACATATTTTAAAGTACGGGAAAAAAATTTAAAAAAAAGAAAATGGTCAGAAAAATCGATCATTTTTTCATTTTTCTTGTTAAAATGGAATTATGGAAAATTAGGCGATAGGTATCCCATTTTCCCATTTTTTCCTTTTTTTGAACACAATGGAAAAAATGGGGCTGTCTATTTTTCGTGTGTGCGTTTCTTAAAGTCAAGTTTACCGTTGTGCGATGGTATAGAATTGCTGGTTTTCAGTGTCACGCCATTCAAAATAGATCAAAATAAACAGTAAAACCGTTTAACCCTTGGACGTACAAGGAGGAGGGCGGGGGGGGGGGGGGGGGGGAGTGGAATGGGGAGATGCCACCCTCCAACCTCGTCCCCAGGGCGCGTTTCTTGGCCCCCACTTCCAAAGCCAGGGAAAAGCGCCTTGGGGACGAGGTTGGCCACCCCAAATAAGGTTTTTCTGAGTTTTTTCCTAAAGAATAAAACATAAGTACCTGAAGTTTTCAGTAGCTGTTCATTCATCCCTTGCGCAGAGAGGACAAGACAAGTTTAGTGACGGTCAGTTGCTACGGTTACGATCAATGACGTCATAAGTAGCAGGTGGTCAAGCCAATTTTGGGTGAAAATACATGTTTTTTAACTTCTTTCAACAATAAAAGTAAATGCTGTGATCTTGTGGCTAAAATCATGCAAAGCGCTTATTTATGTGTTATTTTTCATGTAAAGCACAAAAAATACCATTTCTTGCAATTTGAACCTGATTTCTAATTCTTGGTAAAATCCAAGGTGGCGGCCAAGATAGCAACCATTGTTTCAAAATACTGTAACATATCAAAAACTCGGGGGAGGGGTTCCATCTCCCCCCCCCCCCAACCTCTTGTACCATGGTGTGGGGGTATGAATTTGCCTGTACTCACGAGGGTTAACAAATAAAGTCCAGAATCTGGGAAATGAAAGGAGGTAAATATACAAGGTTCCTCGCCAAGATTGCCAGAAGAGATATCCGAAGAAATGTTTTACCCAAATACATAGAGAGTTGTATGGAGACGCCATGCTGGTGCCCACCTGGATGGGCACCAACATGGCGGACGGAAACCAACTAAAACATATGTTACCGAGTTGGTCTTGTTTAGACAGGAGAATTCCCCGAAATACGTCACTTTTTTAACCTGCATGACAGCACTCTTGGCGTCATGAAAATGCTGCGTCGGAAATTTAGTTTTTAGCTGCTCTAATACATTATAAAGAAGTAAAATCTCAGTAGAATCAATAGTTTTCCAGTTTTAATTTTTAGTGACGTCATGTGAAGAAACAATAAATAAAGAAGTGCAAACTTTACTAAAAAACAAAAAGTGATGTTAATTTATTGATGGACAGTCAAGTCAAGTCAAGTTAATTTTTCATTTAAACTCACTCAATATATTACTTAATACAAATGAATACTTTTAAATATAATAATAATAAAAAAGAATGTGGAGGAAAAGAAATTTTTCAATTTTAGGTACATTGTGCAGAGTTTGAGACACCTAAATAGTTCGTAGCTTAGAACTAACCGAGTAGGTGACCCAAAACAAGAATACGAGTGGAAGGGATATCGACAAAGTAGTTATTTTAGGTAAAAAGTATTACTTCATTAATTAAATAGTAGTTAAAGAAAATATAATCATCAAACTTCAGGAATTAATAACAGTCTATAGCCATCAATCATAGGAGGGAAAACGGCTTGATTTTCTTAACATCTGATCAATAGATCTAGATAAAGAATTCCAAAGTTTGCAGGTACTACATATTTAAACCGAGAGGACGAAGCCGTATTGAGTGGTATGAACCGATTTAACAAACAGATTATCACTCTGTGATTGACGCGTACAATAGGAATGAATGGAAGATACTGGATTGAAATAATCAACAAAACAAGAGGGTCTTAAGACTGAAACTTTGGTAACAGGAACCAACGAAGGCGCTTCTACTTGGCATACTAATACTAGGTGACATCACAGCTCGATTGTCCCTATGCTATAATAGTTATCATTATTATTCACTCAAAATATTTCCCCGATTCTGATTGGCTAAAAGTACACGCATAATTCGCCATAACCAGCTACTGATGACCAGATTTAAAAGAATTTTGACATCAAGAATACATCTTTCTTGCGGGTTAATGCACCGTTAACCGAGAAGACCTGGGGACGAGGCTGAGTTGTTTTGGTTGTGAAAACAAAAATGGGGGACATTTCACTCGTTTCAAGGGGGTAAGAACTAGGCGAGATAACAGCTAAAACGTGGCAAGAACAGCAGGAAGACAACTCGAAGGGCGACATCTGCTATTTGGAGAATATTTGCGGAGCTGAGCAATCCTAAACGTGCACTATCGAAGATGAACTTAACATCGATGGATCGATGGAGGTAAGCATGTTTTAGCCATGTTTTTAAACTAGGAATTATTTTGAAAGAATAATAAAGCAATTATTGAATTCGTATCATATGAAGAATTATGGAGATCTCGGAGGGTGTTATCCGCCTCGATCTCCATAATTCTTCATAAGATACTCAGCTTCATTCATTAATTGTTAAATAATAAAAGAATGAAGGTCAATTAGGATTTTTTTCCCTCATGAATAATCTCCACCGTGGTAAAATAAAAGATAATCTGCAGCGTTGCACGATGGCAGACAAGATGTTTATTATAGCGATGATCGAGCTGTGACGTGGAGCTGTGGATTTTTCGTCTCATCCGAAACTGTCGAGCTAGACAGATGGGTTCCACTAAATGTTTAAGGAAATAGAGCAGCCGTTAATCATTAGAAAATTCTAGGGAACGCTTTGTCTTTATAGCGAAATTTTCATATCATTATTCCAGCCAGAATCGCAATCTTGGTAGTAAAATGTGAAAAATATAGCCTCTGGAAACCGTGGGGAAGTTAGGAGAAAAACTCCGAATATCTCAGACAAATGGAAAAGTTATCAAGAACTTTTTTTAGCCTTTTTGAGCTTAAGAAATTATTTATTCGTCTTCAAACAGTTAATTGAAATAGCTGAAATACGTTGGGTGCCCCTCCTTTTGAATCCGCAAATTTCAAACGTAAAGTCTTAAAAAAAAACGTCCAAATTAATATCTATGCAGGAAAACCAGCGAGGAAAGAAACCGTGAGAACGGATGTAACTGTAACAGCAGGCAGAACAAAAAACAAGCACGGGAAACTGGAAAATGGGAATAAAACTTAACTAAACCCTTGCCCTATCAGTAATATTTTCCCTGGCTTGTTCTCCGTTTACCCTTTTTAGTTTTATCAACTACATACATACAATAGACTAGACTTGCTACAAGTCGACCACTCATAAGTTCTTAACAGTGAGCAAAGTGAGCTTCAATGGATGAGGTTGCGCAGCGACCGAGCGAGCGACGAAGCCTCGAGGTTTAAAATGGAATAACCAACCAGGAAAAAGGACGTTTGGAAATTTTAAGTGACTGACAGTGATTGTAAGTGCTTTAGGTCATATGAAATTCTCCTGTCATTGGCAAGACTATCTATTAAAATATACATTGAAGGGTAATTATGTCCCAAATGTGTCTCATTAGCACATTCTCTCTTAATTATACCTACCTTCGCATGCATCTCTGAACTGGCGACAAAATTCGGCGAGGACTACCGAAAAGAGAGCTGGTAATAAAGCAGTTTCAAGGGAACACGCAGATGTTTGATATTTGCAAACTTTTGTCTTTTTTTAGAAAATATGCAACCACTGGTGAGTTGAAGCAAATTAAACATTTCTTTTGTTTTGTTTAAATAGGCCATTTCCGAGTTCCAAAAATCTCACTTTCAAAACAAGGCTAAGTGCGAAACCTTTGTTGTGAAAATGAGTTTTATTTGCATCATAATTAAAAATAATTTTCATATCCTTTAGCCTCGCTTTGAAGGTGAGATTTTTTGGAACTCTGAAATGGCCTATTATTCCTTACAAATTTGAATTAACAATGTTTGTAATAAATACGAAGTGATATCTCTTATGAGGTCATTACAATGGCTCGTAGGGACAAACCCTTCCCATAATCCAAGACACTTTCCAGAACTCAAAAACACTTCCCAGAATCCCAAAACATTTCCTAGAATCCAAAAAAAAAAAATTCCCAGAATCCAAAAACACATGGTTCTGGGAAGTGTTTTGGATTCTGGGACATGTTTTTGGATTCTGGAAAGTTTTTTCACGGTGGGCCCAAAAGGCACTCCTCAAATGTCTTATTAAGGCTAAATTTACGTATCTTTTACATTTCTTTTCATTTCTTGACCAAGCTTGCCAGATAGACTACGATTGTTGACCAAATGATATTAAGTTTTTGCTTGACGCAAAATACTAATGGGTTAAATGCAGTTTTTAATTTCAAAGTCAAACTTATATCTTCTGAAAGAGCTTTAGGAGAGGGGTAAAACAGCGCAAACCGTTTCTGCCTACGACACGTAAAACCCGAGTTATGGGACTTCAAAGAAATTTGAGTACACTCCCGGAACCATTGATACTTTTCCTCCAAAAACGATCCCTATGATATAGTTTTTCACAGTTTTTTTTACAAAATAAGCTGATTTTCCGGTAACACAAACTTTTTATAGTTGGCCAAAATCGTATCATTGTAGATTTTCGTTTTTTTGACTCAAAAACACTAATTGAAGCAAAAAAAAAAAAAAAAAAAAAAAAAAAAATGATCACGTGACATTTTATGACGTCACAAAACTGTTTTCCAGGTTTTTGCGCAGTTGGGAAAATCTTTTTTCAAATGTCTCTTTTCCCTTTAGATTTCGACAGTAAAGATGTGTTACGTGTAACTTAAATAGCCAGAGCGACTTGACATTAAAACTCTTAAATTTAGACTTATATTACAAGGGGGGACCCCGTTTTTGTGCTACGAACTTATCCAAATTCAAAATGTCATCTCTCAGCTCATATTTGAGATACTGGAGAGATTTTTTCAGCTTTCAACTTCCCTTAAATATTTCTATCAAAAGCCGTATAAATATTTGGAGTTTCAAAAATTTAACTGATTTACGTATGAATTTGTCCTTATCAGCTACAGTAGTTCATGCAGTTTCGATACTAAAACTTATCTTTACTTGAGGCCATAAGGGGAAGAATACAAAACCATGCAGTTGATTATGGTAAAGTAGTACTTTGGCTGGTTGACTGCGACTATGTTGGTTATTTTCTCGACTCAAATTAAGTTTTACGTTTAGTGATAATGACAACCGTGCTGTTTTTGTGCCCGAATTCTGAAGTAAGTTATATATGCCAGCATTAACATTTGATTAGATCGGTCATTATCGTTAAGTCCTGACTACTCACATATACTGAGTTGATTTCAGAAACGCATGACCGAAGAGATACAAATTTTGTAGCGCTGCTTAGGATGCATTTTAGAGATCTAAAAGTACTGTGAATAGCCTAATATAGAGATTTAGCCGGGCTAAAAGCGAAGCTCTCGTTAACTAGGTACTTATAAACAAAAACATAAAATCGTGTAATGCTAAACGGCGACAGCAATGAGAACGGCAACAAAATCAAATTTTCACGTGCAGCGCACATTTTTGGGCATTTCTTTGCCTTTGTTTTGCACCACTGATACATCAGTCAATTCCAGTTGTGCTTAGCCCCCCTCCCCCTCCCCCTCCGCGGCTACTGCGGGGCAGTTTCCCACCTTGTTAGTCCCCGGGGGTGGGGTATTGCAAAATTTGCTCTGCCCAGAGGAGGCCGGGGCATTTGCCTACCGAGCTTTTGACACGCTTGCGGTTTTCTATCAGAATGTAACTACACAGAGGATTTTACTGGAAAAACAAGCAGATTAATTAGCTCATCTTTCAAGGACCGGAAATTGTAAAGGAATGTTCTCGATTTTATGCATGCAATTCCTCATTGCTTATCAAGCCAGAATTACATGTCAAAATAGGGAGCTATAGACGTGTGAATCAACGTTTCTTTGGTTATTGCATCAAATTTCTGTTGATATTATTTGAACAACATTCTCTCATATTTATAAAACTATTCAAAACAGATAACTTTACAGCGCACTATCAATTTTAATGTCAATAATTTTATAGCAGTCACCCAAAAGCATAAACTGGTGTCCAGTCTCATCGTGAAGTTTTAATTAGAATAGCGCTACTACAAAGGGAGACGTTAATCGAAACAAGAAAATCGCACATTAAAATGCTTTAAAAGGCACTACTCGTCTGTGCGAATAATAAAAAATGTTGCAGTGTTGACGGAGGACGGAGGCTTGATTTGCCCTCTTTTTTCGTCCCCACCCCGGATACAGTCATAGGCTTATTTTGAATCTATTTAATATCATGCAAATAGTTCAGAAACTAATAGAATACAATACAAACTTTAATGACACTCCCTAAAGAAGGCTCTCCAGTGACAATAATAATTAATTTACAAGATAATAGGTCAAAACTAAGCAAATTATTTGCTTGAGGTAAGAAAAAAATGTTAAGATATGCTTTTTTTTTTGACATTTTAACCAGTCGGTAAATCCATGACTAAGAAGCAATATACAAGCACTTAGACAGAATAGTAAACAAAACGATCTCCTGATGTCCCGGCTGTACACATACACTCTTGAAGAGTAATACGGCTAAGCATAGGCATCACAGCCTCCCAGCACTTTTTCTATGCCTGAAAAGGGGTGTTACTTTTTACTGTTTCATCCCGTAACCGTAGGTAGCAACTGAATGTACCCAAAACGTGCCAAAATTTGGCAGAAAAATGACTAAACAGCCGCTGGAAAGACGAGTCTCCGGCATATGGCCTTTCTTATACCACCCCACCCCACCCCCCCTTCTTCCCCCAACTCATGACCGTTAAGGTTATGTTCACGTTTGGAAGGAAATGTATAGCAGAGGGGGCATTGCTATTTATATTAAGGGACAGAATAAATAGTTCCTTTTTTTTCCTTAAATAACATTACAAAGGAAAGTTAATTTCAAAATGAAGGTCGATCAAATACAAGATCGCATTGTAAGTTGATGATGAGCTCCCTGTTTAGTCGGTACTGCAGTAGCGGTACCAGCAACCTCCAGTACTCTTGAGGTGGTGGACGTAATAGGAACCACAGTTCCTTACTTTGATGTTGGTAGAAAGAGATCAACAGTTTGACCGGTGGAAACACGCTTTCCTTGTAACCTGACCATATGCCACGCTAGGGTGCCACCCTTCAGCCAGCCGGGTACGTTTGTGTTACACTTGTATTTAGGTGGACATGAAGTCGGCATTATTGTCCCTTCCGCACCCTCGAGCCTGTACCATGCGGTGTCTGTTGTTTTGTCGCATTGCGCTGAAACTTTTCTGTATGTGACTTTTCTGTCAGCGTTGGAAATGCTTCGATAATTTACACATTCTAAACAAGAGAGAGAAAGTGATAAAAAATTATTCACAAAGGCATTAGATGACTATTATGGAAAGAACCCTTAAAGCATTTTACAACCACTGCATGATGAGAGCAACATTAACTGGTTCATTTACCAGGGCACTGAAAATGGTCAAAAATGCATGTGCAAAGTGTTAGTTAGGGGCTAATGTAAACCAGGCAGAGGGCAGCGTGGTTATAGAGCTGGACTTGTAATCCGGTTCCCCTGAGTTTAAGTACCACCCTAACCTCTAGCTGGATTTCTTCAAAGTAGTCCTCAGATCAAATCTTCGACCACGTTTGTAACACCGCAAATATTATCATGGAAGGAGGAAACGTTGTAATAAAATGTTATTTTTATCTGCTTGACAATATTTAGCGATTATCAACATAAGAAGGGAGCAAACTGGATACAAGCACTTTGGGTTGTTGCAATTACAGCAAAATTATGGAAGGACTACTTCAGTGTAGAGAAGACTGGAGGCCATTATTAGCGGTGGGTGTCAAGTATATCTCATGGGAGATGCATTAAAAGTATCCGGGTGAGCAAACTATAGCTTGTGCAGCGGATAACAAGACGAGAACGGTAACCGATTTGGCCAAAATTTTTGGAGCACTTCACTTAAGGGCAAACGTGAAAGTGCGTTTTATCAAACAGTGTACGGCCGGATTCCTCAGAGTTAAGAAGCAATCAAGCTTAAAAATTGCACGGCGCCAAACATCAAACTCATTAATGGGGCAGGAATAAATACCAATGGAGAGAGAGGCGGATTGGAAGGATTGAAATATTATTGCATAGGGCGGTTTGGGAAACTGCTTTGAATAAAAAATATGGTGGGGCTGGCAGTGTTGCATGAGAATGTATGATATACATTTATCTGCAATTATTGCAAAATCAACAAATCGATTATTAAATCCAAATCGCTTTTGTGTGGACAAATTCCAAAAAATATATCTTTACAACTGGTTGCCGGACAGTACACAAGTTAGTACTAACTACACTACTAGACTAAGTATACAACTAGTGTTAGTACTTACTAGTACACAATCTTACCTGTTGAAAGGAAATCGTTTCACACTCTGTTCCGGTGGTCCAAGAGTCCAAGGAAGCGGTTCCCGGTCGAGCCCCTACAGGAGCAGCTTGTATTGCCAACCAGTTAATCTCTGCAGTACCATTGGAACCGTAGCAGAATTCTAACACACAAGCCTTAAATCCATTTTGGTTTTCTGATTCCAGCCAGATAGCGGCGCCTTTGCCACCTTTTGGATTCTTAACTGAGTGACCGAATGAAGTCAAAACCTTAACTTCTTGTCCGCTGCCAAAAGGCTCTGAATATAGAACCTGTTTGCAAGCAAACAGGTTTCCGCTGGATGTGCTGACATTGAGTTTCCCAACCTTGTAGCTGCCTACGAAAAAGGAAAAGAAAGGACATCGGGTTTCATCCTGAGAAAAAAGATTGTTATTTTCGGCTGTTTTTTCACCGGGCAAACGGTTGCATCTGTGAACTGCTATCAAATCTAGTGCAATAAAGTGCCTTTGAAGTACTTAAGCTAATAAAAACTGATGAAAAGTGGATAATTCAGGTCATGTACCCGTACTTCCCTCTATTGGCAGCAAAAAGGTAAACAGCAAAAGAGACATTAGGAGATATGGTGTGGTAGATATTTTGCTTCAACTGAAGACAAGGCTTTAATATTCAAGGTGAAAAAGAGGGTTTGATGAGTCGATTGACAAACGTCATTTGTCGGTTGCTTGACTACCTGATTGGCTTGCTATCTCACCTTATTTTCTCACCCAATCAGAATTCAAGGCAATGCCTTGGTCGCAGTCGTTTCAGCGCGCGCTTCACGACGCATGTGCGTCACGACGCAAGTTTTGATTGGTTTGTTGGATTATTTGCTTCAGTTGACTATTTTCTGAGTGTTAACTCCTGTTCTGACACTGATAAAAGCTTTGGATATCTTTCTTTCAGTAAAAATATATATTAAATTTTCTTTCACATCAACCGACCCTAAAACGCGACGCTTTTTGGAGCCGTTAAATCAATTTACGTTTCATCGCGATAGGAATTGAAAAAAAGAAAAATGACTTCCCTGAAAAGAACGAAGTAAAATTTTAATGTTTTCTTTAAATTTAAAAATAAGCAAAAGATAAGATTAAATAAAATAAAAACATATCTGTGTTTGCACCGACTGGCTTCAACAGCATGGTACATGTTCAAATTATCATTTAATTATAATTTCTGTTTATTTCGCTGTTTAGCCCTCTAATTTTTTTTGTAGGCAAAACTTCAAGTGTTCCAACCAACTCATTTCCTTTGTGCTTTGTTATTCCTTTTTCTTGTTTGTTTGTTTTCATTAAGGGAAACAAGAAGTTGTAGCTGAAACCTCTCTAAAGACTTAAGATAATATTATTTAGAATAACGGAACAAAAAAGCAGAAAAACAACTTGAGGTTCTTTTTTCACTATATTACAATATTTACCTTACGAGACAGTTACTAATTGATTTTCAGTATTTTGCGTTATAAAATTTGAAACTTTGTCTGACTTTAACTGATTGAACAGGTAAGTTCAGAAGATGTCGGTGTAATCGAGTTAAAAGGATGTTTAGGAAGGAAAAAAAGTCTGCAAAATAAAAAATTCTCAGAGAAATGAACACTGCTGAAAATTAAACAGTATCTTCTGAATTAAGTGTAATATAATAATACAATACGCAAAAACTCATTAGAATTGTTTAAAGCAAAAAAATTGTGTAAATGTCAATAAACCTAAATGTGACCGAAACATTATAAATAAATATACTTTTTAGCCGTACATCCATTAGTGACATTATACGGGCCAACAATAATTTTTCAAGGTTATCTACAATTTTACGGTTACTACTCAAAGAGAGCAGTATAGCAGTATTTTCAAGAACTCAAAATAATTAAGGAACAGAAAATAGAAGATCTAGATGTAGAAATATTATGGTACGGCACAAATAATGTGCCGCAGAAATAATCCGAACTTGACCTGCAAATCCCATTTAAATGATCATAGATAAATCTTAAAATATGTTTTATACGATTATGTTCGATTATTTTTTTTTAATTTGTTTCTTCCAAAAAGTTATCTGAGAATTATACATGATTGCTATTTATTTCAGTAATATGGCTGTGTGGATGCCCTCCTAACTTTAATTTGAGATGAATAGTTTTTCCACCACTTTAATTGGGTATAGCTATTCAATAAGGTTTACAGGGATCTACAGTTTCAAGTAATGTTTGCTTCTCTGTCGATTCCCTCATCAACCTTTGAATAATTATCGTTAAAACAATCTCTTCTATGTGAAGAAAGCAATAAATAAACAAATAATTCAATTCATAAAAAAGTATGGATTGTAAAAAAGCAAAATCCAAAACTGAATTGAAATGAAGCCGAGAGAGTGAATTAAAAAACCTTCTCGAAGTTAATAAGCAATTTTGTTTGTTTTGTTTTTTTTTTTTTGCGACTTTCCGAACTTTAATTTATTCGCTAATGATCTAAATTCCACATAAAATTATAGAGCTTATCGTCTTTGTTGCAGTCTGGAAATTACTGTAACTGTTTGGAGCTCACTTTTCTTGTCTGAACGACTTATTATCTCCATCCCATTAAACAAATTCTCTACGCAGCTGGTTATGTTTTCTCTCATGATTAGCATGCACATTTTTTACGCACCAAGATCGATGAACCGTAAACAGAATAATTTTAAAAGCGAAAATTATTCATATATTGACTACATAGTCTTAGAATAAAGTTAAATTTTACCTCTAACAACTCATCCAATTTCATTCAAGAGATTCACCGAACTCAATGGACAAAAACGAGCGGGAGAAGAGCGGCGAAAGCAGACCGTCGGTCTGTGCGTCACGTCACAAATATGTAACTAACGCAGTATAAATTCGAATGAGAATTTTTATTTTGTGAACTAAAATCATTAGAACAAAAATAAAATACAGGTAGGTTTACCTTATTGGCACGATGAATGAGTCAGCAATCATCCACCTTGTAAAGTGAAAAAAAGGAAGCGAGTTATTATTCAATATGAGTGACAACAAAGTATAAAAGGTTCGTTTCAGTTTCAACATTTTCTCCACCAAAATCTCAAGGACTAACCTTCTGCACTTTTTACCAGCACGCAAGCCCAAGATAAAAGGTCTCTAGAAGGGAATGTAAGATTTTTTGACAAATACGCGAACTTGTACACTACTAAAGTGAATTCAAAATAACGAGGGACATACGTTCAGATCGATTGTAAATCCATGAACCAAGCAAGGGGCAAAAATATATGATATTATCTCACTGTAAAACATTATAACAAGAAGAATTCAAAAGTAACTCGACTGAAATCTAGACACAGTGTAGGCTGTATATTCTCACACCAAACCGACACAAAGTTAAGTAACAAGCAAGTAGCAATCGGCCGCTTTTCACTTCCGGCTATACTATCACAACACGACTTGGGGCTTTTTTTCACGTATTAAGGTAAGTTGGAAATGAGGTTCTAAATAAATCGAATAAGACTTGTCAAACTGCTCACACGCGGGCCGAATGTTTATATTGTCGCCGCCATTTTTAAACAATCCTTCAGGCGCGCCGAACCGCGATAGACTGGGTACAAAATAGAATCTATAATTCTATAATTTCGCGGATATTTTGAAAAGCGTGCAATATTTTTCTCGAGTTGACTTTGATGAAAGACATAAGCTTTTAGTATAAGGATATAATTCAGTTCATATGAATCAACTGATGATCTGCTGTCTTCATGAAACAAATCGAAGAAAAATATGTGGTTGTATTCGGTATTCGGATCTAGTAAACGAACAAATATCTATCACCAAGTGAAGAGAACATAATAATTTAACTAGGAGTACTGATTTCACCGTAATAGCAAACGGCAAAAAAAACAACATAGCTTACGCTGGTGAATAGACGAGCCTTACAATCGTTTTTTTTTTATAAAACCTTTGACATAAAATAGGATTCCCTTATATTAAGGTACCTACACCTGTTACCACTAAAAACCAGGCTCAGAAAAAGATCGAACATATACTGAATGACATGGAGTAGAATGATGATGATATTTGCGTATAATACGAAAATTTTTTTAGCATAAAGAATAAGATTAAAACATTGAGCCTAATGTAGACAATCCTGAATAAAAACTCATCAAGATGAGAGGAAGGGAGACCTGGGCACGACTCTTCTTTGGAAAATCAAACATGGCGGGAAAATCAAACATGGCGGGAAAATCAAACATGGCCATTGCTAATAAAAGAGAGCTCCTTTCGAGACTTGCGAAAAAAATGCACCTGCCTTCAAGATTTCAACTTAGAGAGTGGGATAGACTAGCAAGGCGGTATGTAGCAACTTTTAAAAACAATATTTGCCTTTCTCGTTCTACAAATCTCCGATGTAACAAAACTGAATACAGGTCTACTAAATATAGGTTGCTTAAGTTTCGGTACACCCTGCCTAAAGTTACAATACCATTATGTTGATAATTTACTAGCCAAAAAGTCACAAATTAAAATTTAATAACGCTTTTACTGCAAATTTGTATGTGATGATGATTAGTAACCAATTTAATATGATATGAGCATCTAGAACTTTACAACAACGCTTTTACTTTTAATCTGCAATTAATTTATCTTCCTAAGCACATTTGCCGTAAATGAATTTAACATTACATTTTACTTCATGCACTCAACACCTATTTTCAGCCTCTAACTTTATTTAAATTTAAAATATATAACTAATTACAGTTATGTCTGGCAGACCTGCAGGTTTATTTTTTTTTCCAACAAAAACTAATTTTATTAATGGCATTAAGTTAGTCGAGACAGGCCAGGCAACATAATTGCATAAGCTGAATGATTATAGTGTTAATTTATTACACTGACATGATTCTAACAAAATATTATCTATTATAGTTAAGTACTGATACTATTAATCAGCTGTTAGCCAAATGGTGCTATTATAAAATTAATAAATGAAAATACAGAACTATTATATGGTACCATTTGGCCAGTTACTGATAACGATCCTACTATTTTAAAAGTACATATACTTAATTAGGAGGGTTTTTTTTTTTTTAGAAGGACAAGTTAATTTGTTTTCCATTTTCACAATAACCCTAAATAGAAAACAAAATGAAGCTGACACTACTAATGTTTATTCATCCTCAATCCGATTGCTATGTATAGTATGTTTAAGGTTAATAATGCATTAAATATTGGGCATAAATATCTCTCTCTTTCACGGTAAAATAAGAAGTCTAAAAAACTAACCATGTCTCATTAGATTCTAGGCAGAACATCATAGCCATCATTACTGAACTAAAACCCGCTGAATCAAAAAGAAAATTAATATTTCCACTGTAGATTTGTCTGATACCTTTTTTCATACTGACTCGCCCACTCTTGTCACTATTACTAGTGGTACAGCTTTTAATGTGAACAAGGCCATCCAAAGTAATTCACAGGCCAAATTTGAAAATTGATTTTCTGTTAGTTGTATCCTACAGGGTCGAAAATGGGTAATGGATGAAATAATAAGAAACATTTTATAGTTGGATGTTACCTTGAAATTTGATAAATAGAATCTAAATAAGTATGATTCATACACATGTTTAACTTGGGGGTCATGAATATCGACCTTCTAAAGCATCGTAGATACTAGCAAACTGGTCAATATCTTTGCATGCTCTATTCATGTACTACTCATATCATGATCTTCTACCAGTTGTAATCACAAGAATCACTAATATACTTCAACACTGATTGATCATATCTCTGGAACCGGTACTTAGTGGAGCTTGCGATGTGAGTTATCTAGGCCTCTTGGCGAAGTTTGTAAATAAATAAATGAATAAAGAAATAAATATGTATACAACACAGTTAATAGTATCTGACATTGTAGCTATAGCGATGATCACGCTGACGTCACCTATTGCTATATCTGATGTACCAACCAGAAGCACAGGGGCTCTTGTCACAAAAGAGTCTTTTTTTTCACTTGCTACAAATTTGAATAACAAAACCAACGTTTGAAAACAGTGGTGTCTCCTTGACGTCTCAGATCATTTGCCAGTTTTTCCTATAGCTGAAGCACCACTCAAAAGACAAAACGAGCAAATGTATTTTAGAGACTAAAGTAAATTTAAGGCAAATTCATACGCTTAGGATATCTATGAAATTGACTAGCAAGCTACTACTGGCCAGTGTAGTAACTTACATGAAGTAATTTCTCCTTCTAGTAATACTTTTGTAGACAAACATGCATCCAAAGAAAGATTATCAAGATAGACGTAAAGGTTTTACCGAAAACCTTGGAAAATAAAAGGGATCCTCCAATCTACTAAAACCAAGCATACTACGTAAATAAGTGAACCATGACATTCTTTCGCCAAAAGTGCTTTAAAAACTACTTAGTTTACATAGTTACATCATTACACCCAATTTGTAAAGATTGGTGATACTAAATCCAGCCATGAAACTATTGTCTGTGAAATACTACAAGGGTCTACCCTAGGCCCTCTTTTATTTCTGCATTACATCAATGATTTGCTACAATAAACTATTATTTCGAATAAGTCATCACAAACAAACTATATAAAAATCTTGCTACGGCAAGCTACATGAGAATCTCATCTTCATCAAGAGGTATACAGTAAACATTACTTTAAACGCAAAGTGAGATTAAGTATCAAGGAGTATTTTTTTAATCAAAAGTTGCACTGGGGACCCAAATTCAATACATTAACAACAGATTACAGTACATAGCGCAGGAATTTTTGGTAAACTAATATTTCATGTACAATAACACGTAGATCTCCATACTCAAAGGCACAATGCATTCTTCTTTCATCTATCCAAAATTAACTTATGGTATTACAAGCTGGATCAGTGGTTGTAAGACAAAGGTCTGATAAAAAGTATAATTAAGGGGCGGAGTTAAGGTGCATCGGAGCATTGAAAAATATTTATTACCAGTAAATTGGACTACTGCAACAGCCTATTATACGGCCTTCCTACTATTCACATTAATAAACTTCAAAGAGTTCAAAATGCTGCTACCAGACTTGCAACTAACACCCCACGTATCTTTCAAATTACTCCTGTTTTAAAAGGTCATCACTGGTTGCCAGTCAAATACAGAATTGAATTTAAAATTGTGTTGTTAACATTCAAGTGTCTCTATGGACTAGCACCTCAATTTTTGGTTGATCTTTTTGCTGTCACCGCCCAGTCAAGATATTATCTTAGGTCTAGGAATGAAACTTCGTTAGCAACAGCCAACGCGCCATGCCTACCTACACTTGGTAATCGAGCCTTTTAGTCGGCAGCTCACAAACTGTGGAGCAGTCTTCTGGCAGAGATCAGAAACATTGATTTCAGAGCCTTACACCTTTGAAGAGAGCTCTCAAAACGTACTTTTTTAAGATTGCCTATAATTGACTTACTTTTTACTCTTATCGTTTTTTCTATCGTATATGCGCAATATAAGTTGTATATTTATTGTTATTTGTCATTTATTAATGATTGATGTAACACTCTCATCCTCACAAACTAAGCCATCTACAACACATAAATCATCTAAACCCCAACAACTAATTACGCCACAACTTACTACATTTTTACTCTCAAAATGGAATAATAAAACCATACCTTCAGCTGTTGCAGCTCAAGGTATTTTGGCGTAAGATATTAAAACAATGAATACATTCCATCTCCTGTTCTAAGGACCTTACGACATTTGTATTTCACTAATATAAGGTCCATGGACCATTCTTGAGAAGCAGGCTAACTTTCAATACCTTTCGTTTTGTGCTAAACAGATTACTGGCCTTTACAGATCCCAGAGCACCTGTTAGTGGCTAGCTTTTCACCTGACTTTTTCTTAGAATTTAGTTGTTTGTTTTCTTTTCACTTCAGGGGGCCTGCTCCTTTACTGTTCTTGGTCTCAACCTGCCACATGGTCCTGTGTGCAATAAACCCAGTGGACCAGAGGCGTTTCTTTTTACAGCTCTCTTTAATATGCCAGACATACTAACATAATTATTGTGACCTTTCTTGCTACCTTTTGCTTTAGGCCACTGACTTAAAATGACCTCCCACCACTTGAGTGGTTCAAATTGCCATTAATTTACTTTCCTAAAGAACCAGGGTTGTTATTTTGTATTTTTGTCGAAACGAGTGATGTCCGAAAACTTTTTATGTTTTGGGGAGGATATGATAAAGACTGATTCCTCATTTAAAAATGTCCTCTGTTCCCCTCCCCTCCCTTGCCTCTTTTTTTGTATGTGTGTGCAGGCGTAACGAATGTAACTTTAAACCACTCAAACTACAGCAAATGCAAGAACCTATGAACACAAACTACATCATCTACACCAAAATAGAATTTTTCAGGGACAGTTCTTACTGCAAATTCCGATTATACTGAATTCATTATAAACTGCCGTTTTGAAATTTAGTAACCAAATCAATATGATGGGCGCATCTAGAACTTTACAAACGAACGGAAATTAGTTTAACTTTCAAAGTACAAGTAATTCATCTCTGTCGTAAATGCCTCAACATATCAGATTTTACTTCAAGCATTCTAACTGTTAACACCTATTAAAATTTTACCTTATTTGAATATGAAAGACACAACTGTATTACAGTCATGTCTGGGTGGCCTGCAAGTTGCAATAATTTAGTCGAGGAAGGCCAGGCTACGTAATTATACTGTTGAATATTTACTGAAACAGTAGACTAAAATAATAATAACGTCTTTATTAAAAAGCATCCGATAAAATTACATATCTGATGTTACAGTAAAAATATATATTGATAGAAAAAAAAAATTACAATGATTAAGACGAATAAAAAAGATTAAATTGATTAAAAATACATATGGGGTATTTACACAGCTAGATTATATTTAAAAATTAATCTATTAAAAAAGCTATCTTTGAAACGTTCAGTGTTAATGCTGGGCCTGACAATGGATTTCCTTCGAAGGTTTGCAATACAGTCTTTGTACCTTGGGAGCAAGCTTTTTAATGGATGGTCATCGCGTTTGAGGTTATAAAAAAGGCGTCTGTCCCTTTTCTCCAAAAGTTCATATATGTTGTAATTGACCGACGTATAACGCCTCTTATAGCATCTTTTTAAAAACCTTTGTATAACAGTAAGTTCGGAAACACTTGCAGCATAAACTGAAAGACCATATAATAACTTAGGGATCACAACTGAATTAAAGAGGTGGTCTATTTCATCTTGTGTATATCCTTCTTTACGTAGACTTCTGATGACAAATAAACACTTGTTGGCTTCATGGAGCTTGGCCTTGACATGCAAGCCAAACTTACAATTACCTTGAATTGTGACGCCTAATAAAGAAATGTTATTATATTGTTTGATATTGTGAGACATTGGGTAGACTGTTGAATTGCCTCTCTTACGCATAATTAGCTCCTTACATTTACTAGTGTTACAATGCATGTCATTTGCAACAGTCCAATCCATAAACTTGGACAAGGCAATGTCAGATATATCCGGGGAATCTTTAGTAATCGTGACCAAGACGGTTGAATCGTCTGCATATTTAAACAAGGATATATCTTTGTACCCATCTATCTCTAGGTCATTCAAAAATATGTTGAAAAGATATGGGCCACTGACACTTTCCTGTGTTGTTCCCTTGTTAACAATTTTCCACTGGCATGTCAAATTATTAAAAATCACCCTTTGTTTTCTACCTTCGAGAAATTTGGCATACCAGTTAACAATGAATGAATCAAGTGGACTATGTTTCAGCTTTTCAACTAGAAGATTGTGTTTAACGTTATCAAAGGCTTTAGAGAAATCCATCGTGAACATTCTCACCGCTAAGGTGTCCCGTTTATCCTATGCCGCAAGAAATGTATGTTGCATTTTCAACAGAGCGTTAACACAACTTCCACCTGAACGGTACGCAAATTGAGAATTATTCAGATATTCCTCCAGGCACCTCTTGTTAAAAATGTCATAATAAGTATGATTCTAACAAAATATTATGTATTTATTTTAAGTGCATATACGAAAACGATAAAAAAGGAAATGGGGAAAGTCTCATAAATATAAGAATACAGAATTTCCTTTTACCTTTTCTTTTTCAATAAAATAACTTCTAACCATCGAAATTACATGGCCATTCTCCATGCAAGTAATTACCTTTTCTTATGACAAGCTAAAGCTGTATTAACGAAAATAAAACTTTGTTATATTTTTTTCAGATGTGCCCATTTTAATGAGCAACAAGACAATGTAATTAAAACAATGTTTCTTCGTGGAGCTTCCGCGAAGGAAGTATTGAAGATAATCAAACACACGGTCAAATATCCGGACCAGCTATACACCCAACGAGATGGAAGGAAAGTGGCTGTGAAAACTTACAGTGATGAGGTTGGTGAGCTGCCTCACCTCAACAAGGAGGGTGGTCTCTCTACGAGACTCATTAACACCATAAGAGTGGTTTACCAGAATTCAAGAAACCACCGAAAGATATATGTCGTAACGGCTCATCCACTGTTAAAATAGGTAAGAATTTCCCGATGGCTACATAATATTATATCACCATTTTTGTTTATCAATCGAACTTCAGGGCACCGTTCTGGGACCTTTACGTTTATTAGATCATGGTCAATAATAGTAAATGGATTGCTAAATTACGGGTAGTATACTCGTTGGGCCTACTGTTAATAAAAGTAACTTCAATTTCTTGTTATCTTGTAAGTTTTCATCACTTTATTATTATTATTATTATTATAATGAATATTATTATAAATGAACTGCAATACATTATTAGAAGTATAATTAAAAACATCTGATCTGCGTTAAATCGCCTCAAGGCTAAAAAATATAATAGTTCTTTAATAACTTTACAATTGCAACCAGTGAAGAATTCATTTTGCTTTTGTTTACGATTTGCATTTTTCTTAACAAAGGAAGGAAACTTCTTAGTTTATACCACTTAAACTTAAGATCGCTTTTTGTCCTTCCTTTATTTAGCACAATTTCAAAATAATAGTTAACATTCCGCATTGAAATAATTAAGCTTAAGTTTTATTCCTCTGTAGATATGCTACTTCTTTTCAACATGTGAAAAAGATGGCCGTCAAATTCTAAATAAATCTTTCAACCACAAGGTTTAACTCTTTTCTGATATAAAGTCGACTCCCGATAACTCGAACCTTCAAGGGAAATCGAAAAACGTTTGAGTTATCGGGCGTTCGAGTTATCGGGAGCTGGAAGAAAATAGCCGAAAGTAAGGAAAAAAACAGTGTTTAACTGTACAGGGAAGATTTTAATCACATTTTATGATAACTGAAAATTGAAAGGTACTGTTAGGTTATAAATCAGAACGTAACGTAACAAAACATAGCCTAAATAGAGCATGCGTTTTACTGTTTTGAGAAGTAAAGCTGATTCACGTTAGATGTTCGACAAACAGCATCAGCCTCCACTAGTAAACTATATGTCCACAACACGTCAACGGGACTTCAAAATCCAATGTTTCGGAAGCCAGTACACTGTTTTCCCCGACTTTTTAAACGCTCAAAACATGGTTCGAGTTATTGAGGGTAAAATTATATAGAAATGATCTGAGGGGAAACAGAAATTATCTCGAGTTAACGGGAGGTTCGAGTTATCGAGGGTTCGAGTTACCGAGGGTAAAAATACGGTAAATGTATGAAGGAAATCCGGGGGAAATCGATTTTGGTTCGAGTTAGCAAGGGTTCGAGTTGTCGGGAGTAAAAAAAAATTGCGTTACTTATTTGGAACATTGGAAGTTTACAGTCAGCCAATAACGTGACTAGTTTCAGTCTCCGACCTCAGATTACATTGTCACGGCATTAATTTTGAAAATAGTGAAAAATGACCGGCAATGCAGGAACAATATTAGGCGCTTGCAGGGACCAAGGAAATGCTTTTGGCGACGAATTTCGACAGTAGATAGGTTTAACAATACTTTTGGCTGCCATTTTCGTCATCAGCTACTGAAAAATTAGGAAAATTGAGGTAAGCGAGTACTCTCAGCCACTCGTTTTTCCGGAATGCGTTGAAATGTCTCTCAGCATGGCCTTTCACGCTAAAACCGTGCTTGTTGTTGTCTAATCTACCTTTAAATTCATGCTCCTATGTCCAGAGATTGAAATTTGAGAGAAAAAAGCTAAACTCACACTTTTTATAGCATTGCTTTGTGATCAAACAAGTTTAATATTAGCTCAAGTGTAGCATTAAAGTATTCAAATTAGATTACCTAATTAGCATAATTTGATGGAATCGCGAAATAAATACAGGTTACCATAGAGTGAAAGATATAATTTTATTATTATAAACTGCAGTGTTTTACAAGGATTTCTACCACCGAGAAATGTGGTATCTGAACACACGTAAAAATACGATATTTTTACATGTGAAATTATTGATATTTGATAGTTTGAGAACATTTTAACCATTTATCTTGTCTTTTATATTTTGAACAAGATACCGGACATTTTTTAACATATTTGTATTTATTTTTTACTGTACTTTGTAGAGCTCCGAGTTTACACTGGAGTATTTTAAACAATGAATTACATTTGTCGGGTTCTCGACTATATGGCATGGTTTTGGTTTATGGAATGGCTGATTCTTGTTTATATAATAAACAGAATATAATACATGGACGCTTGGAGATATGGAATTTATCTTCTCGTGTTCACGTTCGATATCGATGTGAACACTCGAAGATAAATTCCATATCTCCGTGCGACCATGTATTATTCTCTGTATATTTTTGGCCTTTGACAAGTGGTTTTGTGCCCTTTCAAAAGAGGCCTACCTTTTTATGCAGCTCTAAATACCGTCTACGGATACTTTTCATTAATTTACTAATTTATTTATTTATATATATATATTTACTTTAACAAGTGGAATTTATTTTCAACTTTCATTCGATTCGGCCGTCCAATGTAAAAAGAATCGCCAGTTTTCTTGTTTCTCGGTTTCGAAGATTAGTGGGAAAATAATATCAACTGCTCTAACTGTAACTAAATGTAACAACAGTGCACAATATAAATTTAAAATATATAGCCTATCTGGCTTGATAAAAAAAGAAAGAAAGAAAATATCATGTGTGTGTAGTTTTTTCCCTGAAAGTCCTTCAACATACCTTTAACAAAATCTCTGCCTTTGTCTTTCAGAAATGCATAACATGGAAAATTGCTTCAAAAGGAGCTATAAGGTGCAAATGACGCCATCTGCAACATACCTGAAATATAATGATTAATCCTGTAAAATTTATTTTATTAGAAGACTTTGTGTGTTTTCGTTTTAATATTAACTTGTTCCCTAAAAACGTTGTGATATAAGAGGGTCCGAATGGGGTTAACTGGTAGCCATAAAGAAGAAGAAGAAGAAGAACCTTTATTAATTTATACCGCTCAGGGTAGCCCCTTCAGACGCAAAAAGCTGCCTGTTATCAGTGGGAGCCCTGAGCAACAACGCACAAAAACCACACTGAACATATAAACATTACGCTAATACAGGTAATAATATAAATAGAAAACTATTTTCAATTAAAAGATTAAAAGATGTAAAACACGGAATATCAATAAGATAATTCGTTAAAAAGAGTGCAACCATAATAATAGAAGGATCTTTTTGCAATTTCAGTTCTCACAGCAGGCGGATGTAAGAGGTTGCTTTGTCTAGTAGCGCGCGCATGGATTGTATTATTACGTTTAAAATATTGTTTAAAATACTGGGGACATTGACCTTGCAGGCATTTCTTAACGAGTTTAA